>WNWK01000178.1:102500-380000 GCA_009830355.1 Cherax destructor | reverse complement strand
ACCCGACGACACTCAACCATCTTCCAGGATGCAACCCATCACACTCCACCATCCTCCAGGATGCAGCCCACGACTCTCAACCATCCTCCAGGATGCAGCCCACGACACTCAACCATCCTCCAGGATGCAACCCACCACACTCAACTATCCTCCAGGATGGAACCCACCACACTCAACCATCCTCCAGGATACAACCCACCACACTCAACTATCCTCCAATGTGCAACCCACCAAACTCAACCATTCTCTAGGGACCTTCGCTCCTAACCAGACATTTCGCCCATGCTGAAACACACTCAGGTTTAACTGGTTGTGAACAAATTTCTCCAGCTTCTGAGTTAATTATACAGCCTATAACAAAACAATTAAAATAGGCTTAATATCGGTGTAAAACTACCAAGAATATTTCAATGTGTGAATATAAAACTTTGTGAGTCAAAATTGCTGGTGCTAAGCTGTCACGCCTGACTCATATATCACTCAGGATAATATCTTGAGGAGAGACTCTGACTCCAGGGAGATGTGTGGGGCTGTGTTGTGTGTGGAGGATGTGTTGTGTGTGTGGAGGATGTGTTGTGTGTGGGGACTGTGTTGAATGTGGGGGCTGTGTTGTGTGTTGAGGATGTGCTGTGTGTGGGGACTGTGTTGTGTGTGGGGCTGTGTTGTGTGTGGGGGATGTGTTGTGTGTGGGGGCTGTGTTGTGTGTGGGGACTGTGTTGTGTGTGGGGGATGTGTTGTGTGTGGTGGCTGTGTTGTGTATGGGGGCTGTGTTGTGTGTGATGGCTGTGTTGTGTATGGGGCTGCGTTGTGTGTGGGG
Source organism: Cherax destructor (assembly GCA_009830355.1). Lineage (NCBI taxonomy): Eukaryota > Metazoa > Arthropoda > Malacostraca > Decapoda > Parastacidae > Cherax > Cherax destructor. The sequence goes on along the minus strand of WNWK01000178.1, from coordinate 379,183 downwards.
CTGTGTTATGTGTGTTTCCTGTGTTGCGTATGGGACTGTGGTGTATGTAGGGGCTGTGTTGAGTGTTGGGGTTATGCTGTGTGTGGGCCTGTGTTATGTGTGGGGGCTGCGTTGTGTGTGGGCTGTGTCGTGTGTGGGACTGTGGTGCATATAGGGGCTGTCCTGGGTGTGGGGGCTGTGTTGTGTGTGGGGATGTGTTGTGTGTGGGGCCTGTGTTGTGTGTGTTTGACATATGTTGTGTGTGGAGCAATGTTGTGTGTTTGACTGTGGTGTATGTAGGGACTGTGTTGCGTGTGGGGCTGTGTTGTGAGTGGGGAGCTGTGTTGGGCTGGCTGTTGTGGGTGGGTAGGTTTTACTTCTTGGTTAGTAGGGTGGGGTGGTTGGTGGGTATTGTTGGCTTCTTGTAGGGAGTGCTGCCTGGTTGGAAGTGTTGGCTGTCTGGTTTGTAGGGTGGGCTGCCTTGTGGGTAGGATGGTAAGGCTGGAGGGTAGGGTGTGCTGCCTAGAGGGTAGGGTGGACTGCCTGGTGGGTAGGGTGGTAAGCCTTGTGGGTAGGGTGGGCTGCCTGGTGGGTAGGGTGGGCTGCCTGGTGGGTAGGGTGGTAAGCATGGTGGGTAGAATGGTAAGCCTGGTGGGTAGGGTGGTAAGCCTGGTGGGTAGTGTGTGCTACCTAGTAGGTAGTGTAGTAAGCCTAGTGGGTAGGGTGGTAAGCCTGGTAGGTAGGGTGGTAAGCCTGGTGGGTAGGGTGGTAAGCCTTGTGGGTAGGGTGGGCTGCCTGGTGGGTAGGGTGGGCTGCCAGGTGGGTAGGGTGGTAAGCATGGTGGGTAGAATGGTAAGCCTGGTGGGTAGGGTGGAAAGCCTAGCGGGTAGTGTGTGATACCTAGTAGGTAGGGTGGTAAGCCTGGTGGGTAGGGTGGTAAGCCTCATGGGTTTGGAGGGCTGCGTTTTGGGTAGGGTGGTAAGCCTTGTGGGTAGGATGGTAAGGCTGGAGGGTAGGGTGTGCTACCTAGCGGCTGGGGTGGACTACTTGGTGGGTAAGGAGGTAAGCCTGGTGGGTAGGGTGGTAAGTTAAGGCCTGTGGGTAGGGTGGGCTGCCTGGTGGGTAGGGTGGGCTGCCTGGTGGGTAGGGTCGTAAGCATGGTGGGTAGAATGGTAAGCCTGGTGGGTAGGGTCATAAGCATGGTGGGTAGGGTTAGGTGCCTGGTGGGTAGGGTGGGCTGCCAGGTGGGTAGGGTTGTAAGCATGGTGGGTAGATTGGTAAGCCTGGTGGGTAGGGTGGTAAGCCTCATGGGTTGGGTGGGCTGCCTTTTGGGTAGGGTGGTAAGCCTTGTGGGTAGGGTGGTAAGTTTGGTGGCTAGGGTGGTAAGCCTGATGGGTTGGGTGATAATCCTGGTTGGTATGGTGGTAAGCCTGATGGGTAGAGTGGCAAGCCTGGTGGGTTGGTTGATAAGCCTGGTGGGTAGGGTGATAAGCTTGGTGGCTAGGGTGGTAATCCTGGTGGGTTGGGTGATAAGCCTGGTGGGTAGGGTGATAAGTATAGTGGGAAGGGAATGCTGTCTGGTGGGTAGGTGGGCTGCCTAGTGGGTACGGTGGTAAGTCTGGTTGCTAGGTTGAGCTGCCTGGTGGGTAGGGTGGTAAGCCTGTGGGAAGGGTGGGCTGCCTGGTGGGTAGGGTGGTAAGCCTGGTGGGTAGAATAGGCTGCCTGGTGGGTAGGATAGGCTTCCTAGTGGGTAGGGTGGTAAGCTTGGTGGGTAGGGTGGGCTGCCTGGTGGGTAGTGTGGGCTGCCTGGCAGGTAGAGTGGGCTCTCTTGTGGGCTGACTGGTTGGTAAGGTGGGCTGAGTGGTGGGCAGTGTGGGATTCCTGGTGGGTAGTGTGGGATTTTTGGTGGGTAGGGTGGGCTGACTGGTGGGTTGGGTTGGCTCTCTGCTTGGTTGGTTGGGCTGCCTGGTGGGTAGGGTGGGCTACCTGGTGGGTTGAGTGGGCTGCTTTGTGGGTAGGGTGGGCTAAATGGTGGGTTGGTGCCGTGAGTCGCTAGAAAGCTGAAGCGCCCTGAAGCTGTATAAAGCTGACCTTCCACGAGGTACTGCCGAGTAGTGGGTGTTGGAGCTGGAGCTCGTGGTGGAGCTGGAGCTCATTGTGGAGCTGGAGCTCATGGTGGAGAAGCTGAATCTAATGTGGAGGTTGAGCTCTGGGTGGAGCTCATGGTGAAGGTAATGGAGCTAATGGTGTAGGAGTTGAAGCTCATAGTGGAGGAGCTTAAGCTCATGGTGGAGGAGCTTAAGCTCATGGTGGATGAACTTAAGCTCATGGTGGAGAGCTTAAGCTCATGGTGGATGAACTAAAGCTCATGGTGGAGAGCTTAAGCTCATGTGGATGAGCTTAAGCTCATGGTGGATGAACTTAAGCTCAGGAGGCTGATGGTGGATGAGCTTAAGCTGATGTGATGACTAAGTGATGGGATGACTTAAGCTCATGGTGGATGAACTTAAGCTCATGGTGGATGAACTTAAGCTCATGGTGGAGGAGCTTAAGCTCATGGTGGAGGAGCTTAAGCTCATGGTGGATGAACTTAAGCTCATGGTGGAGGAGCTTAAGCTCATGGTGGAGGAGCTTAAGCTCGTGGTGGAGGAGCTTAAGCTCGTGGTGGAGGAGCTTAAGCTCGTGGTGGAGGAGCTTAAGCTCATGGTGGAGGAGCTTAAGCTCACGGTGGAGAAAGAATGGGAGTAAACTGTGGACCAGTAAATGGAGTAAAAGGAGAAGAAAGAATTAAATAACAGAGGTAAAAATTATACATTAGTTAAGGAAGCAAAAAGTGGAGGGCAGTAAACAATGGATGAGAAGGTGTAAACAACTGAGGAGATGGGAAGTAAAGTATGGAGTTGGAGAAGTAGAGGAAGAAAAAAAAGAACAGAGGATGGAGTGGAAACGTGGAGGATTCTTCATTTTTGAAGAAAATTTTATACATTCGAATTGTGTTGCTATCCTTTTCTATAGGAAACTTACAAATTGGGTAATAATATATATATATATATATATATATATATATATATATATATATATATATATATATATATATATATATATATATATATATATATTATAGAAACGACGAATGAGTGGTACTTAATCAGTAGCAACATAGCTGGGGAATCGAACCCGTGTTGTTTTAACAGCCTCATGTTGAGCGAAAATTCACGACGCACTAACCCACTGGACTATACAATATAATATCTGTCAGATATTGACTGGTGCCACCGCGCTACCATACTCTGAAAACTAACCCTTATTCTTCTGTTGCTGCCCTTGCAACATTGCACAGCTCCTAATGACCCACTGAGAAGTGTGAAAGTACTTGAGCTAAGGATTTCCTCCCCGGCTTGTCTTGCATATATATATATATATATATATATATATATATATATATATATATATATATATATATATATATATATATTTCCAACAAGTCGGCCGTCTCCCACCGAGGCAGGGTAACCCAAAAAAAATCCCCAAAAAGAAAATACTTTCATCATCATTCAACACTTTCACCTCACTCATACATAATCACTGTCTTTGCAGCTGAGAATAAGTCCCTCCCAACTGTCACTATCCCAGACCCCTCCTTTAAAGTGCAGGCATTGTACTTCCCATTTCCAGGACTCAAGTCCAACTAAATAAATTAACTGGTTTCACAAAATATTACCCTGCTCACACTCCAACAGCTCGTCAGGTCCCAAAAACCATTCGACTCCATTCACTCCTATCTAACATGCTCACACATGCTTGCTGGAAGTCCAAGCAGCTCGCCCACAAAACCTCATTTACCCCTTCCCTCCAAAGTTAGCCAGGCAACATTTGCTCACACCTGCGTCCTTGTCTGAGGCACGATAGTACTGAAACAAGAATTGTAATATTCTCCAGTGTTTTGGCACAGATCTCCTTTTTGCTCTATACACATGACCTTAGTTTTCCTTCCCCTACAGATTTATATGCTCTCCAAGTCGTTCTACTTTGATCCATTCTCTCTAAATGACCAAACCACTTCAACAACCCCTTTTCAGCCCTCTGACAAATACTTTTAGTAACTCCACACCTCCTCCTTTTTTCCACACTCCGAATTTTCTGCATAATATTTACACCACACATTGCCCTTAGACAGGACATCTCCACTGCCTCCAGCCTCCTCCTCGCTGCAGCATTTGCAACCCATGCTTCACACCCATATAAGAGTGTTGGTACCACTATACTTTCGTACATTCCCTTCTTTGCCTCCATGGATAACGTTTTTTGTCTCCACAGATACCTCAATGCACCACTCACCTTTTTTCCTTCATCAATTCTATGGTTAACCTCATCCTTCATAAACCCATCCGCTGACACGTCAACTCCCAAATATCTGAAAACATTTACTTCTTCCATAATCCCTCTCTCCAATGTGATATCCAATTTTTCTTTATTTAAATCGTTTGATACCCTCATCACCTTACTCTTATCTATGTTCACTTTAAACTTTCTACCTTTACACACTCTCCCAAACTCGTCCACTAACCTTTGCAACTTTTCTTTAGAATCTCCCTTAAGCACAGTATCATCAGCAAAAAGTAACTGTGTCAACTCCCATTTTGCATTTAATTCTCCATAATTTAATCCCACCCCTCTCCCCAACACCCTAGCATTTACTTCTTTTACAACCCCATCTATAAATATATTAAACAACCTACCGGGAAGTAATCTCCCTCTCTCCTACACACCCTAACCTGAGCCTCACTATCCTCATAAAAACTCTTTACAGCCTTCAGTAACTTACTACCTATTCCATACACTTGCAACATTTGCCACATTGCTCCCCTATCCACTCTATCATATGCCTTTTCTAAATCCATAAATGCAATAAAAACTTCTCTACCTTTATCTAAATACTGTTCACATATATGCTTCACTGTAAACACTTGATCTACACATCCCCTACCCACTCTAAAGCCTTCTTGCTCATCTGCAATCCTACTCTCTGTCTTACCTCTAATTCTTTCAATAATAACCCTGCCATACACTTTACCTGGTATACTCAGTAAACTTATTTCCCTATAATTTTTTACACTCTCTTTTATCCCCCTTCCCTTTATATAAAGGAACTATACATGCTCTCTGCAAATCCCTAGTTACCTTCCCCTCTTTCATACTTTTATTAAACAAAAATACCAACCACTCCAACACTATATCCCTCCCCTGCTTTTAACATTTCTGTCATGATCCCATCAGTTCCAGCTGCTTTACCCCCTTTCATTCTACGTAATGCCTCACGCACCTCCCCACACTCACATTCTGCTCTTCTTCACTCCTAAACGATGTTGTCCCTCCCTGGCCAGTGCATGAAATTACCGCCTCCCTTTTTTCATCGACATTTAAAAGTTCCTCAAAATATTCCCGCCATCTACCCAATACCTCCAGCTCCCCATCTACTAACTCCCCTACTCTATTTGCATCCTGTTATATTCTATAAGATAATGACAGTGAGAACAGAAGCTGGCTATAGGATGTGTTCCCTGTCATATTCTATATGAAAATTACCCTGGGAACAAAGACTAGCAACAATATATTTCCCTGTTATATTGCATCACGCAAGATGATGCTTATACAAAGTGCTGAAATATGTGATCAGTGAGGATATCGACCAACATTCCAACAAGGGTTCATCAGTTAGGGAAGCTTGAAACGTTTCCTTGCAGCACTGTTGAAGTTACTGTCACTTGAGGACTGCTCGTTGCAGCACTGTTGAAGTTACTGTCACTTGAGGACTGCTCGTTGCAGCACTGTTGAAGTTACTGTCACTTGAGGACTGCCGTCTCTCAGGATTGACCATCACATACACAGGAGAAACTCAACCTTTATCAAGAAATATTCATTATCCCATAGCGAGAGCAAAATAAATTTTGAACAGGAGGTAAAACAAAGAAAGATGGATGGAGGAAAAGACGAAAAATAAGGATGGCTAAGGCTCTCTCTCCCTCTCTTTCTCTCTCTCATTTTCTGTATATATGTATGCATGAATAACCTACCAGCTTTCTTATCCTCCTCCGTAGCATCAAAAGAGTTAATAAAACAAATTCTTCCTGACAGCCTTGCTGACATAGCAGGAATACAGGATCCTAGCTACACCTGTGCCATTACCGAATGGGAAACTCTCGCTGCTCCAGCCCCAAAACCTAGTGCAGCACTGGCTTACGAACAGTCGAGATGGGATGGCCCCATCGCTGAAAAGATGCATGCCAACATGCTCATGGCTGCAACATCTTACAGGAAGACTGCCCGTCTCCAAGCTGTGAGTGGTCATCGTTCTGGGGATTTCCTCCAAACAGTTTCCATTTCGGCAATGGGAACGCGCCTTGACCCACAGACCCTCCGTAATGCAGTAGCTCTCCAATTCACGCAGAATATTCGTGCATTGACAACGATACGCAAGCCGACCAATGTGGTCTACACGGTCTTAACTGCACCAATACCAAGGTTTGGCACTCAAGACACAATGTCATCATCAAGAGGAGCCTTGTTACAGGTGGATGCAAAGCCGAGAGAGAGCCCCGATCCCTAGCATCCAGCAATGATCACAATTCCGCAAACCGCCCAGATGGGTTCATCATCTATCTTTGGAAGAATGGCAAGCTTTTTCCATGGGACTATTCCTGCGTGTCGACGCTGACTGACACCTACATCCCTCATAGTGTAGAGCAACAGGGAGGTGATGCAAATCACAGGAAGGAGTACAAGATCAGCAAGTACAGAGACATAGGCCATCAGTATGAATTTGTCCCAGTGGGATTAGAAACCCTGGGATAATGGGAAAAAACGGCAAGTTTTCTCAAGGAACTGGCTTCCAGACACATTGACACCACCATGGACCCAAAGGCGGTCACTTTTATGTTCCAGAGCCTCAGCGTGGCCATCCAGAGGGAAAATGCTTGTTGCAGACTTGGCTCGCATCCAGCTTCAGAGGAGCTGGATTCATAATTTTTTATATATTGTATTAATGTATTAATGTTTGCGCTTTTAAATAAAGGATCTCTGACCTAAAAAGAGTAAATATATGTATGAGATGTAAGACATAGCTCCTTGTCTTCCTTTGCGGATGACACCCGAATTGCCATGACATTGTCCTCCATCGAAGACACCACAAGACTCCATGCGGACATTAACCAAATCTTCAAATGGGCCACTCAAAACAATATGAAGTTCAATGAAGAAAAATTTCAACTACTCAGATATGAAAAACTTGAGGAAATTAAAACTGTATCAGGGTATACAACAATTTCTAACAATACAATATAGCGAAACAATAATGTGAAGGACCTGGGAGTGATAATGTCAGAGGAGTCTGCTAGAAAAATGATAGAATGAATAATGAGAAGCTTCAAAACTAGGAACGCCAAGCTCATGATGATTCTCTTCAAATCGCTTGTTCTCTCTATGCTGGAATATTGCTGTACACTAACTGCCCCCTTCAAGGCAGGCGAAATTGCTGACCTGGAGAGTATTCAAAGAACTTTCACTGCACACATAAGTACGATAAAGCACCCAAATTACTGAAGCAGTTGAAGTCCCTTGATTTGTATTCCCTGGAATGCAGGTGAGAAAGATACATGATAATATACACTTGGAAAATCCTAGAGGGATTGGTACCAATCGTGCACACGAAAATCACTCCCTATGAAAGCAAACAAACATTTCCCCAATAAAAAGCAGGGACGCCACGAGTACACTGAGAGACAACACAGTGTCAGGGGTCCAAGAGTATTCAACTGCCTCCCAGCATATATAAGGGGGATTATCAGTTGACCTCTGGCTGTCTTCAAGAAGGCGCTGGACAGGAACCTAAATTTAGCCAGTATCTAACAAGCCGGGCTGTGGTTCGTAAGTCAGTTTGCGTGCGGCCAGCAGTAACAGCCTGGTTGATCAAACCCTGATCCACCACGAGGCTTGGTCTCAGACCGGGCCGCTGGAACGTTGACCCCCGAAACCCTATCTAGGTAAACCCCCAGATATTATACCACGCTAATGCTGTACCAGCTGCTGCTGCTGCTCCAGCTCTTGCTGCTTCAGCTCCTGCTGCTCCAGCTCCTGTTACTCCAGCTCCTGCTGCCTTTTTTCCTGCTCCAGCTGCTGCTGCTACTGCTCTTTTTGTTTCATTACTCCTGCTCCAGCTTTTGCTTCCCCAGCTTTATATTTTCCAGCTCCTGCTGTGGCTCTTATTGCTGTTCCAGCCCTTGCTGCTCCTGTTTTTGCTGTTCCAGCTCTTGCTGATGCACCTTCTGCTGCTGAAGCTCTTGTTTCTCCGGCTTTTGCTGGCTGAGCTGCTTATGCGTCATTACATGCTGTTTCGGCTGCTGTTCCAGCCCCAGCTGTTTCATGTCCTGCTGCTCTTTCTCCTGCTCTTGCTGCTTCAGCTCCTTTTCCTGCTGTTGCCACCCAGACTTAGTACGCTCATAAACCTCATAATAACCACCAGAAACCAGCTAATAAGTCTTTTCCTAAGTTCCCCAACACACACACAAACACCCTCTAGCCACATTCCTCTCTGTGTTTACGACGTGGCCTCGAGCCCCATCTATCCTCCCTTGTCACAACTATCAGGATTTCTTCATCTGCGACGACTGATGGCGAATGTTCGCCTTTTTCTTAACGTCTTCGTATTGTAGTGTTGACTCAATGATGGTATATTTTCAGGTGCAAGATATATACTTTTATTTTTTATGTATATTGTAATTATGTTCGTTTAGAACAAAATCTGCGATATCTTGAAACACGCTCATTCTCACAGTAACAAACACACACACACTTACATACACACTCATCCCTGTATTCCAAAAGCCTAGCCTCTTCTACCTCAAATGCACGAAAGAAGAAGAATGGAGAGTGGTCAAAAAATTTCCTTGCAGCAAATTATGTACATATGTATATATATATATATATATATATATATATATATATATATATATATATATATATATATATATTATATATATATATATATATATATATATATATATATATATATATATATATATATATATATATATATATATATATATATATATATATATATATATATATATATATATACTTATCTCGATAAGTATATATAAATGTGCAGAATCACAGTATGTGTGTCTGTATGTTTGTGCATATGAATGCAAGACACACACACACACTCGACCCCTGCAACCACAACTAGGTGAGTACACACACACACACACACATATATATATATATATATATATATATATATATATATATATATATATATATATATATATATATATATATATATATATATATATATATATATATATATATATATATATATATATATATAATATATATATATATATATATATATATATATATATATATATATATATATATATATAATATATATATATATATATATATATATATATATATATATATATATATATATATATATATATATATATATATATATATATATATATAATAACACATCGGCCAATTCCACCAAGGCAGGGTGGCCTCGAAAAACAAACACTTTCATCATCATTTACTCCATCACTTTCTTGCCAGAGGGGTGCTTTACACTACAGTTATAAAACTGCAACATTAACACTCCTCCTTCGGAGTGCAGACACTGTACTTCCCATCTCCAGGACTCAAGTCCGGCCTGCCGGTTTCCCTAAATCCCTTCATAAATGTTACTTTGATCACACTCCAACAGCACTCCAACATTCACTCCTATCAAATACGCTCACGCATGCTTGCTGGAAGTCCAAACCCCTCGCACACTAAAACCTCCTTTACCCCTCCCTCCAGCCTTTCCTAGGCCGACCCCTAGCCCGCCTTCCCTCCACTACAGATTTATACACTCTAGAAGTCATTCTGTTTCGTTCCATTCTCTACATGTCCGAACCACCTCAACAACCCCTCCTCAGCTCTCTGGATAATAGTTTTGGTAATCCCGCACCTCCTCCTAATTTGCAAACTACGAATTCGTTGCATTATATTCACACCACATATTGCCGTCGGACATGACATCTCTACTGCCTCCAGTCTTCTCCTCGTTGCAACATTCATCACCCACGTTTCACACCCATATAAGAGTGTTGGTATAACTATACTCGCATACATTCCCCTCTTTACTTCCATGGACAAAGTTCTTTGTCTCCACAGACTCCGAAGTGCACCACTCACCCTTTTCCCCCTCATCAATTCTATGATTCACCTCATCCTTCATAGACCCATCTGCTGACATGTCCACTCCCAAATATCTGAATACATTCACCTCCTCCATACTTTCTCCCTCCAATCTGATATCCAATCTTTCGTCACCTAATCTTTTTGATATCATCATCACCTTACTCTTTCCTATATTCACTTTCAATTTTCTTCTTTTACACACCCTACCAAATTCATCCACCAACCTCTGCAACTTTTCTCTTCATAATCTCCCAAAAGGACAGTGTCATCAGCAAAAAGAAACTGTGACAACTCCCACTTTGTATTTGATTCATCTTTTAACCCCACACCTCTTGCCAAGACCCTCTCATTCACTTCTCTTACAACCCCATCTATAAATATATTGAACAACCACGGTGACATCACACATCCTTGTCTAAGGTCTACTTTTACTGGGAAATAATCTCCCTCTCTCCTACATACTCTAACCTGAGCCTCACTATCCTCATAAAAACTCTTCACTGCTTTCAATAACCTACCTTCTATTCCATACACCTGCAACATCTGCCACATTGCCCTTCTATACACCCTGTCATATGCCTTTTCCAAATCCATAAACCTCTTTACCCTTATCTAAATACTGTTCACCTATATGTTTCAGTGTAAACACTTGGTGTACACATCCCCTTCCTTTCCTAAAGCTGTTGTTTTGCATATTGCGATATCACCTGTTTACTGTGATCTATATGATATATATATATATATATATATATATATATATATATATATATATATATATATATATATATATATATATATATATATATATATATATATATATATATATATATATATATATATATATATATATATATATATATATATATATTAAAATATATATATATATATATATATATATATATATATATATATATATATATATATATACATATATATGCATTCATGAATGTTTCTACACTTGCGTTTGCAGGTGTCCATATGTGTATGTAATGTTGCATGTATGTATACCTGGGTCTATGTGTAATGTATATGAAGTTTAAAAATGTGAAAATGCGAGATTTTTAATATTTTGATATATTTTTTTTCTTTGCAGTAGTATTACTCCTAATATTCTTTTCAATCTAGCTGTGCATTGGAATATTTTTTCCACACATAAACTAAACTGGATGGGAGCTACCCTGGAAATAAGATGTATCTGCCGTTAAATACTGAAGCCATTCAGAAGAGGAAGACTTATTCCTGCGGAGTTTTCGCCATTCCCTGCTCCTCTTGTTCTCTCCAATACTTTGGAGAAACTGGTCGCTTTCTTTCTGAAAGACATAGAGAACACAAAAGAGGTGTTAGATTTGCCGACATCATCAATGCTCTTTTCTGTCATGTTAAAGGTCACAGTCAGCCTATTAACTGGTCCTCTGCCAAAACTGCCTACCATTTTTCTAGTCTTCACAGACGTTTTCTTGTTGAATCATCACTTATATACAACTTTCCTAATATGAATCTTAGTCGTGGCTTTGTCTCTATAGACACCTTCCTTTCTCATTACATTGTCAATTGCTCCAAACTTCAGAACACTCGTGACTTAACCTGATCTTTATCTACTTCTCTCCTTACCTTTTTCACCTTTCCTATATTTTCTTTGCCTTTCCTGCCTTCTGCCTAGGTGGGTTATGTCCTGTGGGGTTTTGTCCATCTTGGATTTTGATCTATCTTTGTGGGCCATTAGTTCTCCTGCAGTGCTCCTCGTTTTTCTTGTTCTTAGACTATAACTTATACTACTACTACTACTATCTCTTCGCCAAGTCTACACTCTCTGACTCCTTTTTTTACTACTACTACTACGACCTTCACATTGCCACTTCTAACACTGTTATACTACTTTTTCTACTGTTACTACTACTACTAACACCACCACCATTTCCACCACTGCTACTACTACCACAACTTTAATACTGTTTCCTCCTCTCATTATACAACTCTCGTCCCCATCCCTCTCTCGTATATATCTTCAGGTCCCTTTCCTTCCAGCTTCTGTCAGACCGAAATGTCGTCATAAGTTGCACTCTCCTTTTTGTGGATTATTTGTGTAATATTCATATATCTTCTTGCATCAATACGTGCAGTTCGTATTTTCTCTCCTCGTACTTCAATTACCGTGATTAGTCTTATTACAAATCTCTGCAGCTTCACAAGTTTCATGATAGGATTTATAGGGTGTGGATTTATCAGGTGTGGATTCCATGCCCATGATTCATATTTAAAAACGGGCCAGACGTTCGTTGAATATAGGTCATGATTGACTGACGGGATTTTTTGAAAGCTGTTTTGTATTTTGGCTAAATGAGCAATCATTTCGGTTGATGTGCGCCTCTAGTAATATTTTAGAGGCTATGCTCACCGCCTAGTCAATTACTGTGCTAAGCCGCCACTAGTATGACCCACTCTATAGTATGACTAAGTTCAGTTGCAAGCTTTTTCAATGCAATCCACGCTTCTGTTTCTTTAGATTTACATCATCTAAGAAAGTAAATTCATCAGTTTATTTACATTTAGGTGTCGTCAAATATACTATAAAAGAATCGCTCGAAATAATGATCCATGTGGTGTCCCATTTCGAGCCTGTAACTCTTGCGTATCATATATATATATATATATATATATATATATATATATATATATATATATATATATATAATATATATATATATATATATATATATATATATATATATATATATATATATATATATATAATATATATATATATACAGCATGATCACAAGATACACAGAGGACTCCAAAGAGCAGGCAGAGAGTCTGAAAGAAGAAGGAACGAAAATTAAGAAGTATAGATAAAAGCGTTAACAAGGAAATGAGTGAGAGACATCTGAGTGGTTTATATATATATATATATATATATATATATATATATATATATATATATATGCATCCACGAACAAGTGTTTTTAAGCAATTAACAAATTGCATTAATATGTATATTGCTGGTGAAGACTGGTATTTCAAAACGGGAGTACAATGAAATTATTTCTGAGCTTTCCACAACTACGTATGTCCTTGCAACATGAAACCTGCTTAGTGCTACTAGCTACATAATGTTTGTAGGATTGATATCCCAGTGGTTAAAGCGTCGTGAATTTTGACTTGCTTCCTAAGAGGAGGGCTAAAATAACACGGGTTCGATCTCCAACTGGCAAGTTTTTTTAGTTCTTTTAAAACCACTTGCTCGTGGTTCCATTAATATTCTTGAAATATATATATATTTTTTTTATAAATGTTATCCAAAATATTATAAATTCAAATGAATGAAATTTATTGAACTTTTCTACACAATTTTTCTGTGCTTCTATTCACATATATATGATTTTTTTAATCCATCTAAACACATAGGTATATTTTCCCTAACATGTACAAAAAGGTATTACCAGCTATTCAACAACAGCTTATGTGGAAAAACTTTTTTTTTCCTAAATCTGTTGAAAACCGTCACAGTGCAAAATCATCTACTATTTTCCGCTGTTTCCCATGTCGAATTTTCTACAATTGTTGACAGGTTGATCGGCACACTAGTTTCTTTTTTCAAAACGTGACCAAGTTTGTATAACAAAGGCCCGGCAAAATACGACCTCAAAAGATCTCTCAATAAAATTAAAAGTTCCATGATTTTTTTGGGTTTGAGAGAAAAAATGGAGGGTGCACACACACACACACACACACACACACACACACACACATTTCGAAGTGTTTCGCTACACACACACACACATACATACAACAGGCCTAGTGTCTAATCGACAAGTGCCTAAGACAAAATGGTAACTAACTAACACACACACACACACACACACACACTCGCACACACACACACACAAACACACACATACAATAGGCCTATTGTCTAATCGACATGTGCCTAGAACAAAATATTGACTAACACACACACACACATTCAACAGGCCTAGTGTCTAATCGACATGTGCCTAGGACAATTGGTAACTAACTAACATATATATATACTCATCTAATTGTGGTTTTAGGATCAAGTCGTCACAGCTCCTGGCCCGTCTCTTCACTGGTTGCTACTAGGTCTACTCTCTCTCCCTGCTCCATGAGCCTTATCATACCTCTTCTTAAAGCTATGTATGGTAAGTGCCTCCACTACATCACTTTCCGGACTCTTCCACTTCCTGAGAACTCTATGACTGCAGAAATACTTCCTAGCATTCCTGTGACTCACCTGAGTTTTCAACTTCCAATTCAGATATCCCTTGTTGCTGTGTCCCATCTCTGGAACTGCCTGTCCACCTTGTCAATTCCTCTCAAAATGGTAAATGTGGTTTTCATGTCATACCTCTCAATCCTGTTAGGTTATTTCCCTTGACCTCTCCTCGTAGGACACACCCCTTAGCTCCGGGACTAGTCTAGTTGCAAACCTTTACACTTTCTGTAATTTCCTGATGCACTTGACCAGGTGTAGGTTCCAGACTGGTGCTGCATACTCCAATATAGGCCTGACGTACACGGTTTACAGTCTTGAACGACTCCTTACTGAGGTGTCGGAATGCTGGTCTTTGGTTTGCCAAGCGCCCATATGCTGTAGCAGTTATTTGGTTGGTGTGTGCCTTAGGAGATGTACTCGGTATTATACACACCCCAACATCCTTTTCCTTGAGTGACGGTTATAGACTTTGGCCCCCCTAGACTGTACTCTGTCTGCCGTCTTCTTTTCACTTCCCCGAACTTCATGACTTTACACTTGGTGGGGTTAAACTCTAGGAGGATGTTCTTGGACCAGGTATGCAGCCTGTCCCCATTTCTCTTCATTAGCTCATTCCTTTCTAGGTGTTCCATCACTCTCCTCCTGATAATCTTCTCCATGACCTTGCATACTCTACATGTCAGTGACACTGGTCTGTAGATTAGTGCTTCATGTCTGTCTCCTTTTTTAAAAATTGGGATTACATTTGTTGTCTTCCATACCTCAGGCAATCTCCCTGTTTCGATGGGTGTGTTGAATATTGTTGCTAGGGGTACATATAGCGCCTCTGCTCCCTCTCTCAGGACCCATGGAAAGATGTTGTCCGGACCCACCGCCTTTGAGGTATCTAGCTCACTCAGCAGCCTCTTCACTTCTTCCTCGGTTGCATGTATTGTGTCCAGCACTTGGTGGTGTACCCCACCTCTCCGTCTTTCTGGAGTCCCTTCTGTCTTCTCTGTGAACGCTTCTTTGAATCTCATGTTGAGTTCCTCTCATACTTTGCAGTCGTTTCTTGTGATTTCTCCTCTTTCCTTCATTAGCCTGATCACCTGGACCTTGACTGTTGTGTTCTCCCTGATGTTGCTGTACAACAGCTTTGGGTCGGATTTTGCTTTCGCTGCTATGTCATTTCCATATTGTCGTTGGCCCTCCCTTCTTACCTGTGCATGCACACACAGTGTGTGTGTGTGTGTGTGTGTGTGTGTGTGTGTGTGTGTGTGTGTGTGTGTGTGTGTGTTGTGAGTGTGTGCACTCACCTATTTGTGGTTCCAGGGGTGGAGTCATGGTTCCTGGCTCCGCCTCTTCGCTGGTCCCTTCTATGCCCACTCCTTCCCTGCTCCATGAGCTTTCTCGTACCTCCTCTTGAAGTTCTGTTTGAATCCAGCCTCCACTACCTCACACTCCAGATTGTTCCACTCCCTGACAACTCTGTGACTGAAGAAATACTTTCTAACATACCTTTGACTCATCTGAGTCTTCAACTTCCATTTGTGACCCCTTGTTGCTGTGTCCCATTTCTGGAACATCCTGTCCTCATCCACCGTGTCACTTCCTCTCAGTATTTTATATGTCGTTATCATGTCCCCACTATCGATTCTGTCGTCCGGTTTCGTCAGATCAATTTCCCTTAACCTCTCCTCGTAGGATATACCCTTTAGCTCCAAACCTTTGCACTTTCTCTAATTTCTTGACGTGCTTCACCAGGTGTGTGTTCCATACTGCAACTGAATACACCAGTATGGGCCTGACGTACACGGTGTACAGAATCTTGAATGATTCCTTACTAAGATGTCAAAACGCTATTCTTAGGATTGTCAGGCGCCCATATGCTGCAGAAATTCTTTGGCTGATGTACACCTCAGTAGATATGCTCGGTATTTTACTCAACCAAGATTCTTTTCCTTGGGTGAGGTTTCCAGTCTTTGGCCTCATAGCGTGTACTCTGTCTGCGGTCTTCTTTAACTTTCCCCAATCTTTATGACTCTGCACTTGGAGTTAAACTCCAGGAGCTAGTTGCTAGTTACTAATAGCCTGTCCAGATCCCTTCCTACCTGAACCTCATGCGACTGAATTCTTCGCATTAGCCTTACATCATCTGCAAAGAGGGACACCTCTGAATCTATCCCTTCCGTCATGTCATTCACATATACCAGAAATAGCACCGGTCCTAGGACTGACCCTTGTGGAACACCTCTCGTCACAGGCGCCCACTCTGACACTTCGTCACGAAGAATGACACCTTGGTTCCTTTATGTCAGGTATTCTCTGATCCATTGAGGTGCCTTTCCAATTATTCCTGCCTGCTTGTCTAACTTTTGCACTAATCCATTGTGTGAAACTGTGTTTAAAGCCTTCTTACCAGGCCCGTGCCTGGTGGCAAAAGCTCTCGCTTCACGCTGAGCGTTCGGGTTCGATTCCCGGCAAGGGTGGAAACATTGGGTGTATTTCCTTACACCGGTTGTCCCTGTTCACCTATCAGTAAAATGGGTACCTGGGTGTTAGTCGACTGGTGTGGGTCGCATCCCAGGACAAAATTTACCTAATTTGCCCGAAATGCTCTGCATAACAAGGGGCTTTCTATATAGTCGTATATCATTGATATCAGCTAGGCCTGTATACATTGAACGTGAACTTGTAGAAATAAAGATATTATTTTTATTTTTCCTGTTATTATTATTATTAATATTATTATTATTACAGTCCAAGAAAATCCAATCTACCCACCTCTCTTTCCCTACGTATGTGTTTGTGTACTCACTTAATTGTTCTCACCTAATTGTGGTCGCAGGGGTCAACTCATAACTCCTGGCCCCGCCTCTTCACTGTCACTACTAGGTCACTGTCTCCCTGCTCTATGATCTTTATCATACCTCTTCTTAAAGCTAGGTATGGTTCCTGTCTCCACTACATCACTTTCCAGACTATTCCATTTCCTTACAACTCTATGACAGAAGAAGTACTTCCGATCATCCATGTGACTCATCTGAGTCTTTAAATTCCATCTGTGATTCCTTGTTGCTGTGTCCCATCTCTGGAACATCCTGTCTCTGTCCACCTTGTCGATTCTTCTCAGTATTTTACGTCGTCATCATATCCCCCCTATTTCTCCTGTCCTCCAGAATCGTCAGGTCGATTTCCCTTAACCTCTCTTCGTAGGACATGCCCCTTAGCTCCGGGACTAGTCTTGTTGCAAACCTGACTTGCTTGGCCAGGTATGGGCTGGACGTACAATGTGAAGAGTCATAAACTATTCCTTACTGAGATGTCGGAAAGCTATTCTGAAGATTGTTAGGCGCCCATATGCTGCAGCAGTTATTTGATTGATGTGCTCCTCAGGAGATGTGCCTGGTATTATACACACACCAAGATCCATTTCTTTGAGTGAGGTTTGTAGTCTTTGCCCCCTTAGACTGTACTCTGTCTGCGGTCTGCTTTGCCCTTCAGCAAATTTCATGACTTTGCACTTGGTGGGGTTAAACTCCAGGAGCCATTTGCTGAACCAGGCTAGATCCCTTTGTAGTCCTGCCTGGTTCTCCTCCGACGGAATTCTAATGATTTACTTCAAATCGTTTGCAAACAGGGACACTTCTGAATCTATTCCTTCCGTCATGGCATTCACATATAACAGAAACAGCACTGGTCCTAGGACTAACCCCTGTGGAACTCCACTCGTCCCAGGCGCCCACTCCAATACCTCGTCACGTACCATGACTCGCTCCTGGTTTCCTGACAGGTATTCCCTGATCCATTGCAGTGCCTTCCCTGTTATACCTGCCTCGTCCTCCAGCTTTAGCTGGTGTGGAACTGTGTCTAAAGCTTTCTTATAGTCCAAGAAAAGGCAATCTACCTACCTTTCCCTCTCTTGTTTTACTAATGTCACCTTGTCATAGGTAATATGGAGGTGCACGACCAGGGTATATATGAAGTTAGGTAATAAGTAGGTGCACGACCAGTGTATATCTGAAGTTAGGTAATATGTAGGTGCACGACCAGTATATATCTGAACTTAGGTAATATGTAGGTGCACGACCAGTGTATATCTGAACTTAGGTAATATGTAGGTGCCAGACTAGTATACAACATGGCTGGGGAAGGAAACACACTTCCCGTTAGATTGCTAATAACCTTCCACTATTATGTTTATTGCTTGTGTTTCCCCGCCTGTGTATGTACAATGTTTATTGAGCTTCTCTTCGTCAATATTTATTTTGACGCTAAACTGTTTCATCTTCCTTTAATCTTGACTTGTGTAACAGGGGCTTCATGAAAGAAAAAATCCAGTTGAGTATTTCCAGCTAGACAGCGTGTTGATCTTTCTCTCTTTTTCTCTCTGTCTCTCTTTCTCTCTCTCTTTCTCTGTCTCTCTCTTTCTACCTTAGTCCTTTTCAGAACCTATTTTCCTCTAAGTATTTTATCTCACCTTAAACCTATTTTACTCTCTACATTGCCTTGTTATTTCCCCCCCTCACTCTTTTCCTCCCTCCTCCTCCTCCTCCTTCCCCCTCCCTCCCTCCCTATCCCCTCCTTCCATTCATTTCCAACTCCATTCCTGCAGTCATTTGCAAATCTGGAACTTAATTGCTCAAGTAGAGTTGAAAGTCACAGGCAGTGTTGTCGAGCAGGTTCATCAATCCTCATCTGGCGACGAGCAGTGGGAAATATCCACCACCAGTTGACAAATGACACCACAATGATGGAAGGGGAGCAGGAGGAGGGATGGAAGCTTGGGGGATGGAGGGAGGGATGGAAGCTTGGGGGATGGAGGGAGGGATGGGTAGGAAGCAATGAGGTGGAGGATAGGAAAAGGAGGAGGAGGACGAATAGCAAGGGGGGTGAGTCAGGTGGAGGGATTGAGGGACATAGGAAGGATAGAGGGATAGAGGAAAAGGGATAGAAGCAGGGGTATGGAGGAAGTTGTGGGAAGAAGGGGAAAGGAAGGAGGAGGAGGATTATTGGAGAAGAGGTAAGAAGGGATGAAAGGAGACAGGAGGACTGATAGAGGAAGGTAGGAGGAGTGATGGAAGAAGGCAGAACGAGGGATAGAAGAAAGCAGTAGGAGTGATGTAGGAAGGCAGGAGGAGGGCTGGAGGAAGGCAGGAAGAGGAATGGAGGAAGGAAGGAGGAGAGATGGAGGAAGGCAGGAGGAGGGATGGAGGAAGGCAGGAGGAAGGATGTAGGAAGGATTGAGGAGGGATGAAGGAAGGCAGGAGGAGGGATGGAGGAAGGCAGGAGGAGAGGAAGGAGGAGGATGGAGGAAGGCAGGAGGAGGGATGGAGGAAGGCAGGAGGAGGATGGAGGAAGGCAGGAGGAGGGATGGAGGAAGGCAGGAGGAGGGATGGAGAAGGCAGAGGCAGGAGGAAGGAGGGATAAGAAGGAGGAAGGAGAGGAAGGCAGGAGAGAGATGGAGGAAGGCAGGAGAGATGAGGAAGCAGAAGGAATGGAGGAAGGCAGGAGGAGGATGGAGGAAGGAGGAGAGGATAGGAAGGCAGGAGGAAAAAGGAGGGATGGAGGAAGGCAGGAGGAGAGATGGAGGAAGGCAGGAGAGGAGAGAGGAGGAAGGGAAGGAGGAAGATAGGAAGGAGAGATGAGGAAGGAGGAATGGAGGAAGGCAAGGAAGGAGGAGGAGGATGGAGAGGAAGGCAGGAGGAGAGATGAGGAAGAGGAAGGAGGAGGAACGGAGAGTAGGAAGGCAGGAGGAGATGGAGGAAGGCAGGAGTGAGAAAGCAAGGAGGAAGGCAGGAGGAGAGATGGAGGAAGGCAGGAGAAGGGATAGAGGAAGGCAGTAGGAGGAATGAAGGAAGGCAGGAGGAGGGATGGAGGAAGGCAGGTGAATGATGTAGGAAGGCAAAAGAAGGGATGGAGGAAGGCAGGAGGATGGATGGAGGAAGGAGAGGGATGGAGGAAGGCAGTAGGAGGATGAAGAGGAGGAGGGATGGAGGAAGGCAGGAGAGAGGAAGGATGGAGGAAGGCAGGAGGAGGATGGAGGAAGGCAAGAGAAGGGAGGAGGAAGGAGGAGAGGATAGAGCGGAAGATGAGGAACGGGAATAGGAAGAAGGATGGAGGAAGCAGGATGGAGGAGGGAAGGCAGGAGAAGGGATGAGGAAGGCAGGAGGAGATGAAGGGAAAGGAAGGAGGATGGAGAAGCAGGAGGAGGATGGAGGAAGGCAGGAGGAGGGAGGAAGGAAAGCAGGAGGAGGGAGGAAGGAAGGCAGGAGGAGGGATGAAGGAAGGCAGGAGGAGGGATGGAGGAAGGCAGGAGGAGGGATGAAGAAAGGCAGGAGGAGGGATGAAGGAAGGCAGGAGGAGGGAGGAAGGAAAGCAGGAGGAGGGAGGAAGGAAAGCAGGAGGAGGTATGGAATAAGGCAGGAAGAGAGATAGAGGAATAATGTTGAAAGAAGAGGAAGATTCAAGGTTTAACAAACACTTATATCATTACAATTAACTAAAAATTTATAATGACAAAATTTCATGAAATCTCCTGTCAAAATTATTTACACTAAGTGTGATCTAAGCAGTGTGTCAAAATTATTTACACTAAGTGTGATCTAAGCAGTGTGTCAAAATTATTTACACTAAGTGTGATCTAAGCAGTGTGTCAAAATTATTTACACTAAGTGTGATCTAAGCAGTGTGTCAAAATTATTTACACTAAGTGTGATCTAAGCAGTGTGTCAAAATTTGCGTACACAGTAACGAAACTCGCATACCAAAACGAATCGTCCATTACAACAAAAGTCTAACCTCCCGTGTCTTAACCCTGAATGAGTGAAACTTTGAGCTCTATTGTTAATAGAGCTTTGGCAATATGCATTCCGTATTTTCCGGCATATAAGGCGCACCTTTCTTCCTCCCAGAAAGTTTGCACCTTATATGCTGAAGGTGAGGGTCAAAAGTTGGCTTTAGGTTAGGCTTTAGCTGCTTGAAAACATCGTATTACGTGTTTTATATGCTCGTGCGCCTTTTATGCTAAAAATATAGTATTTTCACTGTCTTAATCAGATGGGTAATTACTGCAAATGCACAAGTTTTAATACGTTGGTGATGGTACCTCACGGTTGGTGATGGTACTTTACTGTTGGTGATGGTACCTCACTGTTGGTGATGGTACCTCACGGTTGGTGATGGTTATCACAAGGATGATGATGGTACCTCACGGTTGGTGATGGTACCACACGGTTGGTGATAGTTATCACACGGATGGTGATAACTAGGTCCCCAGGATGCGACCCACACCAGTGAACTAACACCCAGGTACCTATCTCACTGCTAAGTGAAAAGATACAGCAGGTGTAAGGAAAGACGTCCTAATTTTTCCATTCGTACTGGGGATCGAACCACGTACCTCAAAGAGCAATCGAGCTACAGGACACCTGCTGATCTTGAAATAGTGGATGTGTATCCACTCCTTGTATCTCTTTCTTTAAGAGCTCTCTCGCTTCCTCCTCTGTTACTGCAATTTTCTCCAAGCTCTTGCTTACTCTTCATTCCTCAGACCTCTCTGAACCCACCATTAAATTCTTCACGTATCTCCCTCTCATCCTTTGTCAGTATATACAAACCCCACGAATTCTTGATTCTGGCTTTCTGGTCCATTAGGTTTATCTCAAACTTTTGTTATGTCATTTTCGAATTGTGTGTGTGCCCATGTGTGTTTAATTATATTATTGTAACTATCTTTTCGTAGTGAACCTCATAATGTCCCGTTTTTTTAATTTATTGCGAAAGATTTTTATTTTAGTTTCGTGTTGCACTGGTGGAGCTCTTTTCAAATGCTTCCTACTGTCATTATTAGGAAATCTTCCTATAAACTTTACTTAAGCCTCTCTAAGACTATCTTTATGTGACACTCAACTGTTATAACTATTTTTTACATAATCACCCCAAGATCTTTTACCCTGTCAAATAGTATACAAATAATCCGAACATGCGAGAATAAAACTAATAACGTTTCGGTCCGACTTGCACCATTAACTAGTCAAAGTTGGACCGAAACGTCGTCATAAGTTTCAGTCTTTTATGTACTGTTATTTGTGTATTGTTCCAGTCACAGTATTGTGCTTTTTTGTTCTCTGTAAAATGGTTACAAAATTTCATAATCCAGCTTATTATTTGCATGGAGGTGTTGTCGCTTTTACCTTACGACAGTCTGCCAGCCATGTACCTCTCGTGTGCTACGTGAATATTGAAAACTCTGATTACACTTACCCTTAAATATCGCCCCACCTGAAAACAGAACCCTGGCCTTTACGCTTTTATGTTTAGTTCTCTAACACAGTGTATTGCGACCTCAGAGAAAAGACGCAAGTAACTATTTTGTATGTATTGTCTTTTCATACAATCTTATATTGCTGATATTTTCATTAACAGCTTGAATGAAAATTTCTTGCTTCATATTATTTCTCTTATTATATTAGCTTGTGTATGTAGGCAGGTTGTAACAACTTCACCTATCATTGAACTCGCTGTGGGAGAGTTTTGATTTTCTTTGAGCACTTACAAACTACCTGCCCGCTTGGTAAGTAGTTCGAGCTAGGCGCTAGCTGGTTCCAGTGACCTGACGTCGGAGCTGCAGGCTTGTTTCTCTCTCTCTTCGTGGAAGAAACTTCTCGTCTCCCTGTTCTGTCATCTCGTGTCATTTAGACTCTGTTTTGGTAGAGCTTGTCTCCGTTGGTGAGCCGAGACATACATGTTTTAACTCTGTATAAGTCTGTTCAAAGAGCATTATTTAGACTTATTGATATTTGACGTTTCTAGAGGTTGTGTGTTGTGGAGAAACTCTCTATATCTCTGGTTCTGAGTTCAACTCTAGACCTACATATGCTCTGGCATCTACGCACTGTTATAGACAGGAAATTGGAATTGCTAAATTCAGTTTCAGTAATAAGGGAGTTTTATGCCTTTTGTGTGGGATCTGTTAAAGGCCCACTGTTAGGGTCTTTTTTGGTCTCCTTCATTCCTTGCGTTCCTGCTGCTTCCAGCATTAGTGCTGTTCAAGCAAGCTGTTTGTTTGCCTCAATGGTCCAGAAGTTAGATTATTTAGGGACTTGTTGATGTCAGTCACATTCTACGTCTGAGCACATACTGAGCACTTACACAAACACAGACACCCTTACACAACATTACTCTTGTATTTATGAGTATATCTAATCATACCAACGTACCAGACGGTACTTATTAAGAGTAGTACAGTACCTTATTAAATGCATCCTTAGCACCATATGATTATATGTTCAGAATAACTATGGTATATAACAAGTTATACTCCAAGAGTTGTGTTGCAGCTTATCTTCTTAATTATTCAAGCTGCATTAACTGTAATTATTACCACTAGACACCTTTGTTATTAAAGATCTCATATTTTATTTGGTTGGTTTGTATTCATCCAGCTGCAAGTCAGAGAGCGCTATTGAGAAGCCACATAATTTACTGGATAAGAATACTCTCTGACAAACTTACAAAACCAGAAACGGGCTAGATACTAGAGGGGATCAATAAGCTGACCTTCTAGTAGTCTCTGGAGATATCTTCACTTACTAGATGTCGCATTTTATAACACAACTATAATAATACATAATAGTTTTTTATTTCTACAAGTACATGAGACAACTTATACAGACCTAGTTGACATCAGTGACATACTATATAAAAAGCCCTTGGTTATGCAGAGGATTTCGGGCAAATTAGGTTAATTTTGTAAGCAGGATGCGACCCATACCAGTCGACTAACAACCAGGTACTTATTTACTGCCAGGTAAAAAGGCACAACATCTGTATTAAGGAAACACGCATCCAATGTTTCTAGCCGTACCGGGAATCGAACCACGGTCCTAAATGTGTGAGCAGAGTGCGTTACCAGCCGAGCTATGGGGCACAATGTGTGTGTGTGTGAGACAGAGAGAGTGACAGACAGATGATGTGTTCATGTATGCGAACACCCATTAATAATCACTTGTTAGTCATTGCAGAAGTAGACATACTCTCGTCTTGTTCCGTCTTCAGTGTTTATCTTCCATAATTTGCAAAAGTTATCAGTGGTGGCAACACATTACATCCTCTTGGGTCTCTTTCCAGCAGTCTAAAACATCGTAAAGACATATTTTCTAGAATTATTTTACATTGGTTCTTATGGTTAATTTTGCAGTTTACAGTTAATGCGACTTTTGAACTATTATTAACCCACATGGTCTTTTCATGTCCCAACTTTTCCTCTTGTCGACAAACGTGGCATTTTTTTTTTTTAGTGCTTGAAATCTTGTAACTTTATATTCCTCGGCTCTGGCAACCAGTTTGACGCATAAGAACATAAGAAAGGAGGAACACCGCAGCAGGCCTACTGGTCCATTCTAGGCAGATTTTTCTCAAACCCAAACCCACCAACAAAATGATTTGCCCTGCCCATTTCCAGTGCTACCCAAGCAATAAGCTTTGCTAACCCTGTTAACTCATTTGCAAGTCCCACTTAATTCCAACCCCAAGCATTGATTTTTTTTATCTTCTATGCTAACCCTGCATATTCCAGTTATGGTCTACCAGGAGGTTGTTCCCGGGGTCAGCGTCCCCGCGGCCCGGTCCTCGATCAGGCCTCCCGGTGGATCAAGGCCTAATCATACAGACTACTATTGCTGGCCGCAGGCAAACCAACGCATGAACCACAGGCCGGTTGATGGGGGAACTGACTTAGGTATCTGTCAAATTTCCTCTTGCAGACAACCAGGGGTCTATTGGCAATTCCCCTTATGTATGATGGAAGGCTGTTGAATTATCTTGGGCCCCAGACACTGATTGTGTTTTCTCAGTATACTCATGGCATCCCTGCTTGTCGATGGGAATATGTTGCACATTTTGCCTAGTCTTTTGAATTCTTAAGCAGTGATTTCTGTGTGATGATTTGAGACCAAGCATTTTATGATTTTTTCAGGTGTAGATTTTGTTTTATCTTTGTCGCCTGCGTTCCATGGAGTAGATGCTTCATTAAATTAATACGTACAGTGAAGGTTCCCTGTACATTCTCTGGATCTGCAGTTTCACCTGCCTTAAATGGGACAGCTAGTGTACAGCAATATTCCAGCCAAGAGAGATCAAGTGAATTAAAGAGGGTCATCACTGGCTTGGCATTCCTTTCTTTGAACGTTCTCATTATACATCCTATCATTTACCTTGCAGATGTGACAATGACACCCTTGTGATCCTTGGTGGTGAGATCCTCAGACATCATTACTTCCAAGTCCATCACGTTAGTTTTTCGCTCTACTGTGCCGTTGGACTTGGTTGCATACTCCGTTCTCAAGTTCTCCATAACGGAGTAAATTGAAAATTGTTTTCATTGAAAATCATACTGTTTTCCACGACCCGTTGGAAAACTTGTTTAAATTCGCTTGGAGATTTACTGTGTCCTCAATGGAAATTCTGTAGCATCATCTGTCAAGGAAGGCACTGTTTACAGATATAAGGATGAGGAAAAGGATGAGGGGGAGCACTGTACAACGTGGAACAGAACTCTCCACTGTGGCAGCTTCTGACTTAACTCTGTTTACCATTACTCTTTGTGTTTTATTGCTTGGAAGTGGAGAAGTCTTAATTAAGACATCTTTTCGAAGGATTTCTCAAGAATGAGTCAATAGGTCCACATTGTAGACTTTTCATAGGACCATCATAAACATCTTGACCCTATAAGATGAATTTTTACTTTATTTTTCCATTCCTTCGTTATAAATATTAAGACACTTTCCTTAACACTAAATACACATTCTTAAAATTAATATTCTCATTCTTATCACCTAAAATTTTGACTCTTACGTATGGCATAATACTTTCCGCAATTAATGTTAATTATTATAATTGTTTAAGGCCCTCGTGCCATTTGAGTTAAATGTTTAAGAATAATTAATTTGTTACTCATACGCCTCTCATTAACTCACAATCACACGCACACACACACACACGCGCGCGCACACGCACATACGCAAAAACAGAGAAGCATAATAGCATGGAAAATCTGTAGAGAGCAAAGGACGGATGAGAGAAGAGAATTGAGCAGGTTAGCCAAGAACAAATATGCGACTGTGAGGAGACAGACTGAACGACAACTTGAGAACGACAACTTGAGAACGACAACTTGAGAACGACAACAAGCAAAGCCAAGACTGAACTACACTACTTCACTGCCACATGACATGGAAAACAACGGTAGACGACCAGTTAATTCGCTTGAAGACCCTCTCAAAGGGACGTTCCTTAACGCTGGTAGGGGACTTGATCAAGGGAATTTGATCTGTGCACCAGTTCCCTGAATTATTCCTGATTACCTTCCATCCCCCAGCACAGGCGCTGTATAAGCCAGCGGGTTTAGCGCTCCCCTACGATTATAATAATAATGAGCAAGTGAAGAAGTAACTTACGGAAAATTATTTAAAGTTTCTTCTAAGTGGTAATACCAGAAAATCAAGGGGAAAAACGTTACATCAGCAGATTCTGGTCACCATACAAGTACTGGTCACCATACAAGTACTGGTCACCATACAAGTACTGGTCACCATACAAGTACTGGTCACCATTCAAGTACTGGTCTCCATACAAGTACTGGTTACTATATAAATACTGGTCACCATAAAAGTACTGGTAACCATACAAGCACTAGTCTCCATACAAGTACTGGTCACCATACAAGTGCTGGTCACCATATAAGTGCTGGTCACCATAAAAGTACTGGTTACCATACAAGTACTGGTCGCCATACAAGTACTGGTCACCATACATGTACTGGTCAGAATACATGTACTGGTCACCATACAAGTAGTGGTCACCGTACAAGTACTTTTCACCATACAAGTACTGGTCACCATACATGTACTGGTCACCACAGAGGTACTAGTCACTATACAGGAACTGGTCACAATACAGGAACTGGTCACCATACAAGTACTGGCGACAAGTACTAATAACCATTCAAGTACTGGTCACCATACAGGTACTGGTCACAATACAAGTACTGGTCACCATACAAGTACTGGTCACCATACAAGTGCTGGTCACCATACAGGTACTGGTCACCATACAAGTGCTGGTCACCATACAGGTACTGGTCACCATATACGTACTGGTCACCTTGCAAGTACTGGTTACCATACACGTACTGGCGACAAGTACTAGTAATTCAAGAACTGGTCAACATACAGGTACTGGTCACCATACTGGTTCTGGTCACCATACAGGTCTTGGTCACCAAACAGGAACTTGCCACCATACAGGTTCTGGTCACCATATAGGTACTGGTCACAAAAATACTGGTCACAATACAAGTACTGGTCACCAAACAAGTACTGGTTAACATACAGGTACTGGTCACCATATATTTACTGGTCACCATACAAGTACTGGTCACCATACAAGTAATGGTCACCATTACAAAACATTTTCTCTCAAAATGGAAATTGGTCATGATGATAGTGTTTTTGAATCAATTCCTCGCCACAAACATGAAAAAATCCAGTATATACATCTTAATGAGAATATTAGCTTTGTGTGCTAGGCATTACTGGGAAAAGAGGGCCTCGTATGGTGCTAAAATTATCTGATTTTACATTTGTAATAAGTATATTTTGACCCCCTTCTGAGGATCCCAGAAGAGGGGTCGAAATATACATTTTAATCAAACCCCTGAGTTTCTGAAACCATGTGGGTGATTATTGAGCATACAGGTGGATGTTGAGAGAGGGAGCTGAAACATTGTTCAGGCGGCTAGCTATCAACTAGATGACAGCAAACTATTGCATAAATTTAAGAAAGGAGATAAGAAGAGGGCACTGAAGTACAGGAGAGCTTCGCTGACAGGTATACCGTACAAGACAGCTTCGATGACAGGTGTACTGAACAAGACAGCTTCGCTGGCAGGTATACCGTACAGGACAGCTTCGCTGTCACGTATACCGTACAAGACAGCTTTGCTGATAGGTATACCGTACAAGACAGCTTCGCTGACAGGAATACCGTACAAGACAGCTTTGTTGACAGGTATACCGTACAAGACAGCTTCGCTGACAGGTATACCGTACAGACACCCTCGCTGACAGGTATACCGTACAAGACAGCTTCGCTGACAGGTATACCGTACAAGACAGCTTCGCTGACAGGTATACCGTACAAGACAGCTTCGCTGACAGGTATACCTTACAGGACAGCTTCGCTGACAGGTATACCGTACAGGACAGCTTCGCTGACAGGTATATCATACAAGAAGATCGTCAGGAGAAGAGTGGTAGAGCACTTGGAGATACGTTTATTCACAAACAAACCAACGAAGATGGTAAGCCTTGTCTTACTAAGTTTTTGGTATTCTGTGCCTGAGTAACGGAAGTGAGACAGGAGAGAGAGAGAGAGAGAGAGAGAGAGAGAGAGAGAGAGAGATAGTATTTTCTTCAACTGTAAGAAGGCATTTGATACCATAACTCACATAAGCCTGGGGCAAACACTTGAGAGGCAGGAATATTTGGGAGGTACTCCAGTAGAGCAGACGACCTCCAGTAGAGCAGACGACCTTCAGTCTGACTTTTACCATTCACTATTTCCACCAAGATTCAGTCTCCTATGAGCGGGTTATTTGTGTATTATTCCAGTCACGGTACTGTGCCATTTTATTCTCTAGACTCTCTGGTACTATATTACGTCCTACAGAAGTTTCCAATATTACACGGGAGAATCTGAATGAGTTTTGCCGTGATTAAAAAGTAACGGTGGGTTTTTATCTTCAACATTTGTTTTAAAATCGGGGAAACGGCTTTTGTTACCGAGGTGTACAGCTACTCAGTCTATTAGGATGCTTCATTAGGATGAGTTACCCGATAATTTCTGAAAGCGTCGCATCATTCTTGTCCTTTTGTTGTTCGTGTTGATACTTTTACCACTGCTGATTCTGATTTGCTTCATCTGCTGTTATTGATGTTTCTGCTACTACTATTGTTACTGCTGCTGCTCTTTTGACAGCTATTGTTGCAATTGCTGCTCTTGCTGACCACTGTTGTGGGGATTGTTGCTCCTACTACTTAGGATGCTACTGTTGTTTCTGTTCATTTAAGTATTGCGCTTTATTTTGTTAGTGTTGCTTCTGTAGACGCTGCTGATACTAGTACTACTACTATTATTACTACTACTACTACTACTACTTCTGCCTCTATTGCTATCACTACTAATGCCATTACAACTGCTCCTAATATTACTTCTCGTGGCATGATTGGTAGCGTCCTCATCTCACACACTGAGAGTCCGTGATCGATCCCCGCCATTAGCGAAACGTTGGACATGTTTCCTTATACCTACTGCCCCTGTTCACGTAGCAGTCAGCAGGTACCTGGGTGTTAGCCCGCTGTTTTGGGTCACATCTTGGAGGTCAAGATTAACTTATGTTGCCCGAAATGCTCTTCATCTCCTGACGCTTTGTTCCTATATAGTATGTCACTGATGTCAGCTACGTCTGTAATAGTTATATTATGTAATTGTAGAAGGAAAGATTTTATTATTATTATTATTATTATTATTATTATTATTATTATTATTATTATTATTATTATTATTATTATTATTATTATTATTATTATTATTATTATTGTTGTTACCGTTGTTGTTATTACTAATCATTTCAATGAATGGAATACAATCATGAACCTTCAGAGACAAGTGAAGACTCGACCCACTTAAGAAAAGAATGAGCAGAAAAAAGTAAATAATTACGAAATGTTGGCCAGTAAAGACTAAGCAAATATGTACTACTTACTTAACTTATAAAAGAAACACGAACCGAAGCAAACCAATAGAAAAAATAAAGTAGAGTGAAATCAAACCTAAACACATCATAGTCAATGAAGAAATGTGCTCCTCCAGCGTGTGGCGTAGTGCAGACTAGCACTGTTAAGGCTTTTATCTGCTATGAATAATACAGCCATGTTTAGAGATGCGAGGACGAGGCGTCGAGCCGACGATTAAGATAGCTATATCCTTGAAAGACTAGGCATTAACCATAGTAAAACGAGTGCATCTCAGCACAAGGTGTAGAGTGCAGTGGCTGCTGCTTGCTGACTCAGACTAGAGTAAATCGTTAATGGGTCGGTGAATTCCAAAGAATGGGGAGTTCAAAAATTCATGAAGGTGATAAGACGAAGGCGACCAGACTGGCACTGTTACAAGTTGATGTGCAGGTGACTCGTACAGTCATGCAAAGATATATACTAAGCAGATCACAAAAGCCTCTTATATCACTATCAGCCTGACTCCTACTATTTATACTACTAATTAATTGCAGTCACTACTACTACGATCCAATCACATGTATTATTTTCACTGCAGTCACTACTGCCACAAATTCTACTAAGATCACTGTTACTATTCTATCACAACTGTTATTTCTGTTGCACTCACTTCTTCTACCTCTACTGTTACAACTACTGCAATCTCTACTACTACTACTGCTACTATTTTTGTAATCGCTACTGCTACTTCTACTACAGTCACTACTAATCCTGTTATTCCTGCTATGGCTGCAGAAGCGTAATGGAAATTAGACACGTCGTTCATTGCGGCGACGTTTCGCTCAAGGACGAGCTTAACTGTTAATTATCATAATAATATTAGCTAACGATTATACTTGAGCCGTATTTTCCCATTTTTTTCGGAAAATAATGCGCTACGCACATTTCTCTCATTCACAATGTTAAAAACACTGAGAGTAGCATGTCTCGCCATGCATATATTCCGAGAGGAGTATATTTCTCAGCATATATATATCGTGAGGTCTTTCACTCAATGCATATACACTGAGAGATTACTTTATTCCCTGTTTTAGGGATCAAAATATTCTTGACTAATCGTAAACAAATTCCTTGTAGATAAAGGTTTAATAACCTTCGTGTTGGCGATAAGTTTTCCTCCCAATTATATAACCAGCTTCATTTTCATGAAAATTAGACACCTGTTGAGTCAACTTACCTCAGAGTGATCAACCACTCTACATTGACATCAACATGTAAAGCCTCTCCAGAATGCTGAGGTGTCAAGATTGTTGCGAAGAAAATACGCTTTGCTGAACGGGCTTTAATTGGGACAAAATTTTCATCTGTTAACATTAGTGCGGTCTGTAGCGATCCGCTGTGATATTTTACAACGAATAAGGATCTGTTAGGATCTTTTGTATTCTGTTAATTAAGATCTATTAGGATCTTTTACATTCTGTTAAGATCAGTTAGGAGCTTTTATAATATGTTAAGATCTGTTAGGATCTTTTGCATTCTGTTAAGATCTGTTAGGATATTTTACATTATGTTAAGATCTGTTAGGATCTTTTACATTCTGTTAAGATCTGTTAGGATCTTTTGCATTCTGTTAAGATCTGTTAGGATCTTTTACATTCTGTTAAGATCTGTTACGGTCTTCCAAGATAAAGATCGTGACGAATCGATACGTTGTCCAAATAATATCCTTGTTTTCCAGCTTGCGTTGTTTCCTCGTTGTCAACAAGACGCTACTTAGTATCAAGATTGTTCTTAAAACCTGAATCATACATTTAAAGCATGAAAATATTTATCAAAAATATAGTAGGATTGAGTAGGAATTGTAGCATTATTAGTAAAATATTGATGCACATAGTTGTGGCTGAATAATAATATTTTTTTATAGAAACTAAACATTCTGTTTTGGATTTGGTTCTACAGAATAATAATCGTATTAGATTATAATAATGCCACTATGCGTAACTAAAGAAGAATCTAGATTACCTATTCAGTAATCTTTTCACTCGCATCATGGATAGTTTGAATCCTTTTTATAAAAAAAAAAAAAAACATGAGGGTACTTCCATCTGGAGCGAGAAGATACGGGGTAGTGGATGTCCCAGTAAAGTTTGGAGGTAGAGAGTGAAGGAAATACTACGAGGTAGAGACCTGAACATCTAAGAGGCATGTGTCAGCATGTTAGATCTAAGTGAGTAGAGACATTTTTTTTTTTTAGGATTTAAAGTGCGGAAGGAGTGCCAGTTTGGTTAGCCGGACTTGAGTTCTGGAGGTGGAAAGTACATAGTTCTCACTCTGAAAGGAAGGGGTGAAGCTGGGAATGTTGAAGTTAAAATGGTTATTTGATGTCTGCGTATTGCACTGTACTTTTTAGGTCACTCTGCAATGATGAAAAAGACATAGGCAACACTTGGTTATTTTTATTGCCAATAAAGATACCCAAGTGTTGCTGATTTGTCTTATTCATCAACTTGACGCTAATATAAACTATAAGTACTAAGTCAAGGCACCTTGTTGGAATATTATGTATGGTAAAATGAAGTCACAGCTCACGGAAATATAAATCCAGTGTGTGTTGCAGTTTCTAATCCTCGCTTATGAATCTAGATTCTAGACAAAGAACTTTATTCATTATTACTTTAGCTCTAACTCCTAGGTCTGTGATATTGTTCGTAAAAGCAATATTCTACTCTAATAATGAATATTCATTGTCTAAATATTTTTCTGAGAATATAACTAGTATGTTTCTGCCTAGAAATTCGAGTAGAGAACTTAGTTTAAATGTTGCATTAAATTCAGTCTCTTCCTAACTAGCCTGGAGTTACCAGGTCATTCTTCTCAGTCTTTTAC
This sequence comes from Cherax destructor, assembly GCA_009830355.1. NCBI lineage: Eukaryota > Metazoa > Arthropoda > Malacostraca > Decapoda > Parastacidae > Cherax > Cherax destructor. Next base: position 346,066 of record WNWK01000178.1, on the reverse strand, counting down.
GGCTGTATTTATTAACACTAACCCTTCCCTTCTACACTTATTGGAATGGTTAACGATATTTTTCTCATCCTACTAAAGTCAACAAGTCGATTTGAGAGAGAGAGAGAGAGAGAAAGAGAGAGAGAGAGAGAGAGAGAGAGAGAGAGAGAGAGAGAGAGAGAGAGAGAGAGAGAGAGAGAGAGAGAGAGAGAGAGAGAGAGAGAGAGAGAGAAGAGAGAGAGAGAGAGAGAGAGAGAGAGAGAGAATAAATGAATCATTGTGAACAGCGAGGACCAGGTACTGACCAGTCTCTGAAGAGACTGATAGATACATTAGCTGATAGTCAGCATTACTTTATGCATGCAACTCATCCTGAGTGATACAAGATGACAGAAATATGACTTGCTTTTACTACCACTCAGCAACTCATCTAAAAGAGGGTTCTCCTACACTCCAGGTGTACACAAGTTTGGTAAATAAAAACAAAATCTCCTCTGGCACACCTAACGTGTTGGTACACCCCAGAGTCGTTCTCTATCTGCTAACACCTTTTTCCTCTCCTAAATCCAACTTTCCTCCATAAATTCCCTGTCGTTACGTTTAAGTGACTTACTGTTACGTAGTACGAGGACGGGAGTGTTACACCACTCTTGCCGTTTCTGTCTAACTCCCAGTTCATAAACCTTCCTCTATTGGCCCTTTACAGTTCTCTCATTCTGGTACCGTGCAGTTTCCTTTTATTAGTGTCCCGCTATTCACCGCACCTTTCTCCCTTTTAACGTCTCTTCCTTGGCCACCTAATCAGGATTTTTCCAAGTCCCTTAGATCGACACATTCTTCATTTCATTTTATTTTATTTCCTTGACGTTTATGACATTATTAATAAAAAAAATCATAGAGGATAGAAATAAGTCAAGAGAACTTGTGATATTTATCTCTCAATGTAACTTTGTGTAACTATAGCTACAGGCAGCTGTACTATGTAACGAAGTTCTTTGACAATCCATTTCGTCATATCTTGATTCCTTGTACTCTGCGTGTGTGTTTTTTATTTCTGTGCTCTGACTAATTTTACTCTAGATATTGTCTCCAGGCTTAAGGCATTCCATGAATATAATTATAATATTAGTGTTACTGGCACTATTATTACTACTACAACTACTGATATAAATAGTAATAATGATTATGAAGAAACGGTAATGTGGTACCGACAAGATGTGGAAAAAGACACTTATGTACAGGTCATTTATTAAAGGAAACGTTTCGCCACAAGTGATTTCTTCAGTACTAATAAAGAGATAACTAAGAAAACGAGTATATATATAGTGACAGGAGTTTGGTGGAAGGTTGCGTGGGTAGATGTAGTAGTGGTGGTAGTAATAGTAGTAGTAGTAGTAGTAGTAGTGGAACTAATGTTGTGAGACGGGTTTGGTTAGAGAAGCGCCTCTTGATATCATGTCACAGCAGTCTCCAGAATGGGTAATATCCTGGTGATTATCAACTTTGAGATACTGTAACTACCGGACTTTTGATGGATAGTGTTACTGACAGCAATTAGGACAGCTTCTATGCACTTTTGCCGTCTTAAATCGTCTTCTTTAATCACTAGTTTAGCCTCATTGAATTTCATGAGGTGTCCAACATCGTCCTGTGTTGAACACACGAGTTCTTACTGTCATAATTTCTGCAAGCATTTTTGTGTTTTGTGATCCTAATATCCAGAGATCCGGGTGTTTCCCCCACATATACTTTGTCACCCCCCCCCCACATGGTATAGTGTATATTCATGCACTTGTGAAAGAATCATGCTTGGATTTTAGTACCAGGTTCCTAATAGTAGATGATGAGCTGGTAAATATTTTAGCTAGTTTTCTGTCAAACATTTTTGAAACGTTAGTAGCAATGTTGTTGACCTGTAAAACGATGTAACTTGGAGGCTTGTCTTGAACTTGATTGTTGTTGGTCTTGTTGAGGATACGTGTGGCACGTTTCCTGCAGTCACGTATGAAGTGTAGGGGAAAGTGTAGTGAACTAAAAGACTGGGTGATGTATGTGTATTCTTCTTTGAGGAACTGGGGACTGGTAATTATGTAAACTCTCAGAAAGAAGCCTATAACTACCCCTCTATTAGTTCTGGTGTCATGGTGAGAGAAGAAATGTAGAAGATGGTACTTGTAGGTAGATTTACGGTAGACTTTAAAATAAATTCTGTTTTCACCAGTTAGAAAAGGTAATTGGTTGTCCTTCTCCTCCTCTACAGTAAATATAATAGTAGGTACCAGAGTGTTGATGGTGTTGAGGATGTCATGTACGTGATTAAAAAAATCGATTTAAGACGGCAAAAGTGCATAGAAGCTGCCCTAATTGCTGTCAGTAGCACTATCCATCAAAAGTCTGGTAGTTACAGTATCTCAAAATTGCTAATCAACAGGATATTACCCATTCTGAAAACTGCTGTAACATGATATCAACCGGTCCTTCTTTAACCCAACCCGTCTCACCACATTAGTTTTACTACTACTACTACTACTACTACTACTACTACTACTACTACTACTACTACTACTACTACTACCTACTACCACTACTACACTACTACTCTACCCCCGCGACACTCCACCTGACTCCTGCCAATATATATACTCGTTTTCTTAGTTATCTCTGTATTAGGACTGAAGAAGCCACTCATGACTAAACGTTTCCTTTAATAAATGTCCTGAACTGTACATAAGTCTTTTTTCCTGGATGCATAAGTAAAACTGTTAGTACTATAAGTAGAACCACTCGTACACTTATATCTGCAAGTGAAGCAACACAAGTCGTGGGGAGAGGGAGAGCCTTCCACTTTAATATTCAAGCCTTAGACACCTAGATCATACACGAATTTTTTTTATCTAGATAGTAGTATATAGTTCTTAAAATCAGATAGCCTCAGTGTAAACCCCCACGTCTCCTCTTTCCTATATTACCTGTTGCCTGACCATCCTCTTCGTTACCAGTGATTCCTGATCGTCCTCTTTGTTACCTCTCACTTGTGGTCGTCGTCTTCTCATGATTTATGGTCGTCATATTCGTCCATTATCGCACATGTGGTCTTTGACTTCGTCCCATGTTACTCGTAGCCATCTGCATCGTCTGTGTCACTCGAGATCGATCTCTTTGTCCCCTGTCCTTCGTTGCTGTTCGCTTCGTTCCCTCAGTACCCTGGTGAAGGACCAGGTGCTTCGGCTCCTTCAGTACCCTGGTGATGGACCAGGTGCTTCGGCTCCTTCAGTACCCTGGTGATGGACCAGGTGCTTCGGCTCCTTCAGTACCCTGGTGATGGACCAGGTGCTTCGGCTCCTTCAGTACCCTGGTGATGGACCAGGTGCTTCGGCTCCTTCAGCACCCTAGTGATGGACCAGGTGCTTCGGCTCCTTCAGTACCCTGGTGATGGACCAGGTGCTTCGGCTCATTCAGTACCCTGGTGATGGACCAGGTGCTTCGGCTCCCTCAGCACCCTAGTGATGGACCAGGTGCTTCGGCTCCCTCAGTACCCTGGTGATGGACCAGGTGCTTCGGCTTATTCAGTGCCCTGGTGATGGACCAGGTGCTTCAGCTCCTTCAACGCCCTGGTGATGGATCATGTGCTTCGGCTTATTCAGTGCCCTGGTGATGGACCAGGTGCTTCAGCTCCTTCAGTACCCTATTTTATAGTGCCCTGAATATCAAAGCATATTCCATGGATGGAGTAGGTGGGTTGGGTAGGAGTTTTTGTTTGTGGGATTGGTTTTGGGTTTTGCCTAGTGTGGATAAGTTGGCTTGATGCAGTGTTCCTTATTTCTGTGTTCTTGTGAGTGAGAGGGTTGTGAGTGAGAGGGGTTGGTGCTGAACGGGACTTGCACAGTTGTTGGGGGGGGGGGGGTGTTAGGGGCTTCTTGCTTGGATGGTGATGGGGATGGGTTGCACAAATATTTTTGTTGGTGGGTTGGTTTTGATATGGACCTGCCAAGTATGGGCCAGTAGGCCTGTTGCAGTGTTCCTCCTTTCTTATGTTCTTATGTTCATTCGCGGTCATTCTCTTTGCTCCTTTCATTCGCGGCTGTCATCTTCGTCGCAGATGATGACAGCTGAAGCATGCAGACTGGCTACATTTGGGCTACTGAGCACATTCTTCCCAATACTTCTGACCCTTCAACCACTGTTCAGGAGTTCATTCTCCTCATTAGCTCTCTCTCTTCACAGCTGCTAGTGCTGCATTTTTTCTGACCTCAGAGAATGCTTTAAAAACTACGATCCTTGATTCATTCCTAGTATGAGTTAGATTCGTCTTTGCTGCTGGGAGTCGGTTCTGGAATCTTGGCATTGAAGATCAATATCCTTCATTTTTGAGATTGCCCGTCACGTCTTTTGAGTGATGAATGTTGGGAAAAAATCTCTTAAAGCCTCGACCTGTTAACCCGACGGGCGTGAGGAAGGCACGTTACCACTGTCAGCTCCACGGATGTGAGAAAAAACAGATTACCGTTGCGCTACTCTCATTAAACAGATTCTTAACTAGATCTGTGAAAGATTTAGGCTTGTCCTGGTATCCATCATGACACTTTTTTTCAGAAATGTTAATGTTGTGGCGCCTTAAGTGTGAGCAGGTCGACACCAACACAAAACCTCTCTCTCATTGTTTCCATCATGAAAGTGTTTTTTTGTTTTTCGTATTGACTGGAATCTAAACTCAGAGGAACATTTGTTACCTTCATCTTTAGCTGCTACTGGGAATTCTGTTTAAGGGATTTTAAAATTTAAATAGGACTTAAATATAGTAATATATATATATATATATATATATATATATATATATATATATATATATATATATATATATATATATATATATATATATATATACTGCGGCATTCCAGGATTCGACCCCACGACACATTGTCCCACCTCAAGAGACAGCACAACGTACGTGTCACCCTATCCACTCCGAAATCGATCCTACAACGGATCAATGGCAGAGTGGTATATGCCAACAAGAGTTGGATGAAATACACACAACTGAGGAGGAGGTGAAGAAGCTGCTAAGTGACCTTGATACCTCAAAGGCGGTGGGACCAGACAACATCTCACCGTGGGTCCTTGGAGAGGGAGCAGAGACGCTGTGTGTGCCACTAACCACAATCTTCAACACATCCCTTGAAACTGGACAACTACCTGAGGTATGGAAGACGTCAAATGAAGTCCCCATTTTTTAGGAAAGGAGACAGAAACGAGGCATTCAACTATATACCAGTGTCACTGACGTGTATAGTATACAAAGTCATGGAGAAGATTATCATTAGGAGAGTGGTGGAACACCTGGAACGGAACAAGATTATAAACGACAACCAGCACAGATTCATGGAAGGCAAATCCTGTGTCACAAACCTACTGAACTTCTATGACAAGGTAACAGAAGTAAGACACGAGAGAGAGGTGTGGGTTGATTGCATTTTCTTGGACTGAGAGAGGGCCTTCGACACAGTTCCTCACAGATCCCTTTGTAGTACTGCCTGGTCCTCGTCAGATTGAATTCTTCTCATCAACTTCACATCATCTGCAAACAGAGACACTTCGGAGTCTATTCCTTCCGTCATGTCGTTCACAAATACCAGAAACAGCACCGGTCCTAGGACTGACCCCCGTGGAACTCCACTCATCACAGGCGCCCACTCTGACACCTCGCCACGTACCATGACTCGCTGCTGTCTTCCTGACAGGTATTCCCTATTTTGTTTAAAACCTAACTACCTACAAATGGTTTTTAATTACCATAATTTATAATTATTATTTGTGTGTGTGTGTGTGTGGTGTGTATGTGTGTGGTTCGTGTGTGTGTGTGTGGTGTGTGTGTATATACATATATATATATATATATATATATATATATATATATATATATATATATATATATATATATATATATATATATATATATATATATATATATATTATGCTCGATTAGGTCAAACTGGTCAATTAGCAAGAACTCATCTAAAATTAAGTCCTTTCTAAAATTTTCTCTTATACGTTTAAAGATATATTTTTTTCATTTATGTTAATGTAAGAATTTATAATTTTGTACCAAGAGAAACTTTGAAAACCTACCTAACCTTATTACAACAAGCTCAATTTAATTTAGCCTAACCCAACTAAATATATTTTAGATACGTTAACATTAATTTAATAATAAACAAACACAATGAAATATATATTTTTAATTATGTTCAGAATGATTTTGGCGAAATTATTGCATACACAAATTTTCACTTGTCTTATATGGCAAGGTGAGCGTTGCTATTTAAGCCAAAATCGCAAGTTTTACCTAATCGGCACGACATATATATATATATATATATATATGATGGGGTCCACCTCTGGTACAAATTGTGGGACCCATAGCCTCGGAGAAGTGGATAAAAATGCTTCAAGGAAGAATATTTGGATTTCTTCCTGATGCCATTTGAATATTCCACTTCTCCTACCACCCCATCTTTTAATTTTTTTTTTTTTACCAATAGGTATGTTTTATTACATAATATGGTACAAAAGATTTGAGAGATACATTGTTGATATAAAGATGGCATATACAGTACACGAGGTGAGAGATACATGTCTAGTACATATTGTTACATCTTTGTCACTGATTATAATGCGAAAATCTCATCCAGCTCTTCCGAGCTGGTGCGCGTGCCCAGAATACAGCATGCATTACCCTCTGAACAGCAGCGCTGAGTCGCTGGAACAGAAAACTAGCTGCCCTGGGATCCCTAGTTACCCTGTTGAGTCTTTTGCCCAGCTCCTTGAGGAACTTAGATGCACTCTTTCCCCATGAGCCAAGGGTCTCTGAGCCTATGGGAACAAACATATAATGATGGGCAAGTTCTCCATATTTTCTCGACTTTTATATATATATATATATATATATATATATATATATATATATATATATATATATATATATATATATATATATATATATAGAGAGAGAGAGAGAGAGAGAAAAAGAGAGAGAGAGAGAGAGAGAGAGAGAGATATTGCGAAATCGTTTAGCCGGATTTGAGTTGTGGAGGTGAGACGCCCAATATCTCAACTTTTTAAGTCGGTTTGGAATGTTTCAGCTCAGTGAGTCTTCACTGAAGCATGATGTCTGTGCCTTCCCAGAAAGGTAGATAGAGTAAGTGATGGCGAAAGTGGGAAGTGGGAGCAGTTGGTGATGAAGAAAGGAGAGGAGGAAGAGCAGGAGGAGAAAATAGCAAAATCACCTATATTTTAAGATGCAATATTCTTTAGTGACAGCATTTCTAAGGTGAAATATTAAGAATGAGACATTTATGCAACATATGGGAATCTTTACTGAGGAAACGTTTCGCCCCACAGCGGCTTCATCAGTATAATACCAAGAAGAACAGTGTAAGGAGAGAAGGAGTTTGAGGTGATAAGTCCTTCAGCCTGGAACCTATGTGTTCAGTTCATTAATCTTGAATAAGTACAGCATGTGGTTGGAGAAGTGGCATATATACTGTAGTCAGGTGAGTCGCAGCAGGAGGAAGCGAAGTCACAGTGGAACCATACACTAGTGTAAGCAGGTCTTCGTCCAAATGTTGGACAAGTGTTGAAGAATTCCTTGTATCAACATCCTGTGATGTTGCAGTGTCTGAAGGATGTGATAAATTCTTTAGAAATCCGACAAGTTGAATATAAGTCACTTATGCAACATATGGGAATTTTTTTTTTAGGAAACGTTACACGACACAGCGGCGGCTTCATCAGTCCAATACAAAGAAGAAGAATGTAAGGAGAGCTGACTTTCCTAGCGCAGGAACCCCGCGCTCCTACCCTGACTCTGAACCTGCGCCAGATTCCCCCCTCCCCAAAACCTCGAAATAACCTCGTAAACGGTGCCCCCCCCCCACTAGGCCCGACCCATAACACCTGATCCCCTACACCTGACATAACGCTAACTCATTAGTGCTGACTTCCTGGCGGTAACTCCCTCACTTATCACTACGCTACCTCCAAAATCCTGCCCCTGACTCCGCTCCCACAGGTATTTCCTAAACCACACATTGAATTACACTCCAACATTTGCATCTTACATTGCTGCCTATTTTGTTAAAAACTTAACTACCTACAAATGGTTTTCAATAACCATAATTTGTAATTATTATCTGTACTCTTATAACTTTTATTAAACTATTACAATATAACATACAAACGTGTGGAAGGTTCAAATAATATAGATCTCATTTACTCTGAATGCAAAAATTATTTACTTCTTATTAGCAGTAATCTAAAGCCCAGAAAACAGTGCTTAAGTGTTACCAATAAAGTGATTAGAATTCTTGGCTTCTTATCAAGAAGTATAAATAAATGGGGTAGTCAGGTTAATCCTCGACTCTATGTATTGTTAGATAGGCCTCCATTAGATTATGCTACGCTGTTCTAGTCACCGTATTATAGATTGGACATAATTGTGCTGCAGATCCTATAGGAGAATGAAAAAAATTATCCAATGTATCAGAAATCTATCTTACGAGGATATAATGATGACAGTGAATCTGCACTCTCTGGAAAGGGGATATGATTGAAGTGTATAAATAGAAAACAGGAATAAATAAAAGGGGATGTAAATAACGTGCTAAAAATATCTAGCCAAGACAGGACTCACAACAATGAGTTCAAATTGGAAACATTTAGATATGATATAATAAAACAAATGTTTGGTAATAGAGCTGTGGATGAGTGGAACAAACTCTTGAGTAAAGTTATTGAAGCAAAAACCTTGAGTAGCTTTAAACTTAGATTAGGCAATTACATGAGTGAGTGTTGGTGGGTATAAGTTGGTCATACCCAGAATTGGGCCAGTAGGCCTGCTGCAGTGTTCGTTATTTCTTATGTTACTTATATTATTCCACATATTTCTTATCTCTATAGAATACTATGCACCATATGCAATTGCTTATTTTTTTTTTTTTAACATATCGGCCGTTTCCCACCAAGTCAGGGTGACCCAAAAAGAAGAAACACTTTCATCATCACTCACTCAATGACTGTCTTGCTAGAGGGGCGCCTACACTATAGTTATAAAACTGCAACTCATCAACACACTTCCTTCAGAGTGCAGGCACAGTACTTCCCACCTCCAAGACTCAAGTCCGGTCTTCCGGTTTCCCTAAATCTCTTCATAAATGTTACCTTGCTCACACTCCAACAGCACGACAAGTCACAAAAACTATTTGTTTCCACTCGCTTCTATCTAACACACTCATGCATGCATGCTTGCTGAAAGTCCAAACCCTTCGTACACAAAACTTTCTTTATCCCCTACCTCCAATCTTTCCTAGGCCGACCCCTACCCTGCCTTCCTTTCAGTTCAGATTTATACGCTCTTCAAGTCATTTTATTTAATTGCACCCTGTCTAAATGTCCGAACCACCTCAACATTCCCTCCTGAGCCCTCTGGATAATACTTTTAGTAACCCCGCACCTCCTCCTAATTTATAAACTATGGTTTCTCTGCATTATATTCACACAGCACATTGTCCTCAGACATCTTCTCTGCCTACAGCCTTCACCTTGTTGCAACATTCACCACCCATACTTCACACCCATATAAGAGCAATGGTAAAATTATACTCACAAACATGCCCCTCTTTGCTTCCATGGATAACGTTCTTTGTCTCCATAGACTCCTCAGTGCACCACTCACTCTTTTTCCCTCATCAAGTCCATGATTCACCTCGTCTTTCATAGACCCATCTGCTGACAAATCCACTCCCAAATATCTGAATACATTCACTTCCTCCATACTCTCTCCCTTCAATCTGATATCCAGTCATTCATTACCTAATTTTTTGTTATCTTTATCACCTTACTCTTTCCTATGTTCACTTTTAATTTCCTTCATTATACATTTCCTACCAAACTCGTCCACCAACCTCTGCAACTTCTCTTCAGAATCTTCCAGAAGCACAGTGTCATCAGCGAAAAGCAACTGTGACAACTCCCACTTTGTGTTAGATTCCTTGTCTTTTAATCCCACGCCTCTTGCCAACACCCGAGCATTCACTTCTCCTACAACCCTATCTATAAATATATTGAACAGCCATGGTGACATTACACATCTCTGTCTAAGTCCTACTTTTATTGGGAAATAATTTCCCTCTCTCCTTCATACCCTAACCTGAGCCTCGCTTTCCTGGTAAAAATCTTCACTGATTTTAGTAACCTACCTTCTATTCCATACATTTGCAACATCTGCTACATTGTCCCCATATCCACTCTATCATACTCCTTTTCCAAATCCACAGAATCATGCGCCTTTTCCAATTGCCACAAAATCCTCTTTACCCTTATCTAAATACTGTTCACCTATATGTTTCACTGTGGACACTTGGTCTACACACCATTACCCTTCCTAAAGCATCCTTGTTCATCTGCAATGGTGCTCTCCATCTTACTCTTAATTCTTTCAATAATAACTCTACCATACATTTTACCAGGTATACTCAACAGGTTTGTGTCCCTATAATTTTCACACTCTCTTTTGTCCCCTTTGCCTTTATACAAAGGAATTATGCATGATTTCTGCCAATCCTTTAGGCACCTTACCCTCTTCCATACATTTATTAAATCAATGCACTAAGCACTCCAAAACTATACTCTCACCTGCTTTTAACATTTCTATCTTTATCCCATCAATCCCAGCTACTTTTCCCCCTTTCATTCTACCCATTGCCTCAAGCACTTTCCCCACTCACAACTGGCTCTTCCTCACTCCTACAAGATGTTATACCTCCCTGCCCAATACACGAAATCACAGCTTCCATATCTTCATCAACATTTAACAGTCCCACAAAATATTCCTTCCATCTTCCCAATACCTCTAACTCTCCATCTAATAACTCTCCTCTCCTATTTTAACTGTGAAATCCATTCGTTCCTTAGGCTTTCTCAACTTATTAATCTCCAAAACTTATTCTTATTCTCAACAAAATTTGTTGATAGCATCTCACCCACTCTCTCATTTGTTCTCCTTTTACATTCCTTCACCACTCTCTTTTTCTCTTCATATACTCCTCCCTCCTTGTATAAGATCTACTTTGTAAAAACCTCTCATATGCTAACTTTTTTTCTCATACTAATTAATCTCTTTACCTCATCATTCCACCAATCGCTTTTCTTCCCTCCCGCACCAACTTTCTTGTAACCACAAGCTTCTGCTGAACACTATAATACTAGATTAAATAACAAAAAAGGCACAATACCGTGACTGGAACAATACACACACAACCCGCACATATAAAAGGGAGGAGCTTACGACGACGTTTCGGCCCGACTTGGACCATTTACAAAGTCACACTAACACACAGAGACGGGCCGCTAGCCTCATTGCAGTGCTCCTTTCCTAGATTATGATTGTCTCCACTACTACTATTACTACTACTACCACTTCCAATACTTACTCCATTATTACCCCACTCTCTTGTACATTTCCCTGTCTGCCTGCCTATAAATACCCCTTCCTCCGTCTCTGTGTGTTAGTGTGACTTTGTAAATGGTCCAAGTCGGGCCGAAACGTCGTCGTAAGCTCCTACCTTTGATATGTGCGGGTTGTGTGTGTAATACTAGATTCTTAAATGTACAGCATACCTCTTCAACCTCATTGCCTATACACTCACTAGCCAATCTTTCTTCCAATAGTTGTTTATATTTTACCCTAACTGCCTCCTCCTTTAGTTTATAAACCTTCACCTTTCTCTTACTTGCTGATTCCATTCTCCTTGAATCCCATCTACCTTTTACTCTCTAAACATGCACATCTTGAAGTATACTCATCAGTCAAAAACTTTATATATATATATATATATATATATATATATATATATATATAATATATATATATATATATATATATATATATATAATATATATATATATATATATATATATAAGGTTAACAGAGACAGGATGTTCAGAGATGAGAGTTGTCAGGAAGTGGAATAGTCTGGAAAGTGATGTAGTTGAGACCGGAACATTATATAGCTTGAAGAAGAGGTATGAGAAAGCTCATGAACAGGGAGAGAGTGACCCGGTAGCGACCAGTGAAGAGGCGGGGCCAGGAGCTATGAATCGACACCTGCAACCACAATTAGGTGGGTACACATGGGTAGACTGTGGCCATAAAGAGATGCACATGGTCGGCAACAATATTCAGGTTGGATTTAGCATTTAAATGATGCTCATTTGATATTATGGGGGCTAATGAGTGCCAGGAAACATTGCACACACCATTACACCACAACCATCAGCCTGAAACTTTGGCCCAGGGCAGGATGGGTCCACGGAATCACGGTATTAATGCCAAATTCTGACCCAACCATCTGCATGTCACAGTAAAAATCATGATTCGTCAGACCAGGTTACGTTTATCCAATCTGTCCAGTTTTGGTGAGCCTGTGCCCACTGAAGCCTCAGTTTCGTGTTCTAACCTGACTGAAGTGGAATCCAGCATAATTTGCTGCTGTAGCTCATACTCTTCAATGTTTGAGGATTCAGAGATGCTCTTCTGCATTCCATTGTTGTAATGCGTGGTTATTTGAGTTACCTTCCTGTCAGCTTCATCCGATCTGGCCATTCTACTTTGAACTCTTTCATTAACAGGTTTTTTTTTTGCCCATATAACTGTCGCTTAATGATGGTGTGCCTTCAACATCAATATCTGCAGACTTTCGAGAATATTGCGCTGAAAATCCTAGAAGATCAGCAATTTCTGAGATACTCAAACCACCTCGTCTGGCACCAACAATCATTTTACGGTCAAATTCACTTAAATCACGATTCTTTCCCATTCTGATGTTTGGTCTGAACGACAACTGAACTTCTTGACCATGTCTACATGCTTTCAGACAATGAGGCGGTTACCATGTAATTGGCTGATTATATACTTGCAATAACGAGCATCAATACAGATGCAAGAAAGAAAGTGGCCACTGAGTGAATATACATACAAACATAAATTTGTCGTGCCGAATAGGTAAAACTGGTCAGTTACAAGAACTCATTTAAAATTAAGTCCTTTCTAAAATTTTCCTTATACGTTTAAAGATATATTTTTTCATTTATGTTAATGTAAAAATTAATAATTTTGTACCAAAAGAACCTTAGAAAACTTTCCTAACATTATTATAACAAGCGCAATTTAATTTAGCCTAATCCAACTAAATAAATTTTAGATAAGTTAACAATAATTTAATAATAAACAAACACAATTATATATTTTTTTGTTAGGTTCAGAATAATTTTTGCGAAATTTATCGCATATATAAATTTTCGCTTACCTTATTCGGCAAGAAGAGTGTTGTTATTTAGGCCAAAATCGCAAGTTTTACCTCTTCGGCACGACATTATATATATATATATATATATATATATATATATATATATATATATATATATATATATATATATATATATATATATATATATATATATATATATATATATATATATATATATATATATATATATATTATTTATAATTTAATGTTGCCGTTTTATAACTGCAGTGTAAGCACGCCTCTGGCAAGATAGTGATGGAGTAAATGATGATGAAAGATTTTCTTTTTCGGGCCACCCTGCCTTGGTGGGGAACGACGGATGTGTTAATAAAATAAATATTTAAAAAAAATTAAAGTTTGTCAGCATAGCATATAAGTATCACTATATCATTTATATGATCATTCAGTGAGTTGGAAAATCGTCTATTGTAAGAATTTCCTTTTTCTATTCTTCTGTTTTGTAGTTTCCAGATTTTCGTTCTTGGTTAACTCTGTCTTATGCTTCCTTAAAATTTACTTACTGTATTTTCCTGCATATAAGGCGCACGTTCAAATGAGACATATAAGACGATGTTTCCTATTAGTTGTAACGTAACGTTAGTAAACAACTGCTAAAGCGTAACACAAAAAAATACCCTTGAAACTGATCTTCAGCATATAAGGCGCAGGTTGATTCCTTCAAGACTTTTTGTGGAAAAAAAGGTCTGGCCTTATATGATGGAAAATACGGTAAATATAATCTCTTTAACATATATTTGAAAATTTTGATTTACTCTCATATTACCTTAATACATATATATGATATACAACCATTTGTACACCTGGACAGGAATTGTTTCTTACTAGGTATTTGCTCTATATGTTTTATTTAAATTTTCACTAATATAATTTTTTAATAATTTTAAAACAGTACTTGTTATCATAATGAGCATACTTTTTAAAAAATCTTTTTCATTACTTATTTAATTCGGACACTGTATGTCATCTTCCATTTTCCTACTGACATACTTTCTTTGAGTGAAATCTGGAAAATTTCCACGTGTATTAATTAGTTCTGCATTTTCTTTGAAATCTTCTAATGTTTTCTCTTCTTCTTCTGCCGTTTTTCTTGTAAACATTCAATGGTAATTTATTTACATCTTTAGTATACCGTCATATTCACAATTTCTATTATTTGTCAGGGATTCTGATGCGTTATATTTTCTCCCCCACTTCACTGTACTAATGTCCTTGATTCTTTGTACAATATGTTTCTCATTTTATTTGCTTTCTATATAATTTATAATAGGTTAGGTACGATTTGTCAGGAAACAGGCCAAGTGTTTCCTGATGCGGGTCTTTGGCATATGATGAGCCGCAGGTGGAGCTTTTGGTCATCCGACCGAGGCCTTCCGCTGGCTTACCAGTCCACCCCTTTGAAAGCTATGGTTATGATCGTAAATGATTATATTTCAATAAAAGATTTGCTTCATCACGCTCGTGTTTACTATTTCCTTGTCAAAGTTTCTTTCTCCCTTCTTTCTTGTATTCGTGCATTCGTTTCTGGCATGTAGGAGTCTCTGATAAATCTATGGATTAGGTCTCTTCCTCTACTGGGTCTCTTTCTTTCATTGCTTTTCTGCATCTTCCATTAAACTGCACATTAATATTTCGACTTAATCTTGTTATTATGAAAAAAAAAGTTTGCTTTTATGTTAGTTGGAAAACTCTATATATAATTATTTATATATATCAATATCAATATAAATCGTATATTCTTGTTAATTTATCTGATATACTGTCTTAAAGCATTATATTTTCCTCTCTTACAAGATTACCGTTGATCTTTATGTATCTTTTATCGTCTACATAGTCATATTTAACAACGTACAAGTAACCCACATGTAGGAGAGAGATGCTTACCACCATTTAGAAAGTCACTTTGTAAATGGTCACTTTGTGACTTTGTAAATGGTTCAAGTCAGACCGAAACGTCGTCGCAAGCTTCTGTCTGCACTGTGCGGGTTATTTGTGTATTGTTTCAGTCACGGTATTGTGCCTTTTTGTTCTTTCTATATTTAACAGCATTTTGTACAGTATTTGCAAGAAGAAATGACGACTTTTTCAAAATGAGTTTACAAAAAAGAACGTTGATTTTTTTTATTTCCTAGTAAATTAAAGGTCAAGTGTTGATGGTTTTGTATTTCGTTACTCATTTTACCCTTTATTTACAGTTGCAGTCACATTGGCTTTCTGATTTATTTGCATATGATAAATTTTGTTAAATGGTTCCTAAATACGTGTTTTCCCCTCGTTTACCTTGTTAAATCCTTATATCACTCACGTATTATTAACAAACAGTAGTATATGTTCACTGAGTTTCTGGTTTTAGTTTTTAATTTCTTCCCATCATTTTCAAGGTACATTTTCCTAATTTTATTTTTTCATTCAATTCTTCCACTCTTATAAGATTTTGTTCTAATTATCTTCTTTTATCCATTCAAGAACTGTGTCAAAAGCCTGCTTGCAGTCCAGTAGGTTTGTGACACAGTATTTCCCCGCACTCTTCTCCTGATAATTCTTCTCTATGACTTTGCATACTATACATGTCAGTGACACTGGTCTGTAGTTTAATGCATAGTGCCTGTCTCTTTTTTTTTTTTTTTTTAAATTGGGACTACATTGGCTGTAGTTGCGCTGTTTCGAAGGATGAGTTGAAGATTGTTGTTAGTGGCTCACATAGCGCCTCTGCTCCCTCTATCAGGGCCCATGGAGAGATGTTATCCGACCCCATCGCCTCTGAGGTATCTAGCTCGCTTAGCAGCCTCTTCGCTTCTTCCTCGGTTGTATGTATTGTGTCCAACCCTTGATGGTGTACCCCACCTCTCTGTCTTTCTGGAGTCCCTTCTATCTCCTCGGTGAACACTTCTTTGAATCTCATGTTGAGCTCCTCACTCTTCGCGGTCGTTTCTTGTGATGTCTCCTCCTTCCTTCCTCAGCCTGATTACCTGGGATATGATTGTTGTTTACCTCCTGATGTGGCTGTACAGCAGCTTCGGGTGAGATTTGGCTTTCGCTGCTTTGTCATTTTCGTATTGTCGTTGGGCCTCCCTTCTTACCTGTGCATATTCGTTTCTGGCTTTTCGACTTCTCTCCTTATTCTCCTGGGTTCTTTGCCTTCTATACTTCTTCTATTCCCTGGCACAATTGGTTTTGGCCTCCCTGCACCTTTGGGTGAACCAAGAGCCCATCCAGACTTTCTCATTATTTGTTACCCTTGGGTACAAACCTCTGCTCAGCTTCCTTGCATATTGTTGTCAAATATTACATCATCTTGTTAGGAAGTACTTTTTCAGTCATAGAGATGTCAGAAAAAGGGACAGTCTGGAGAGTGTAGTGTAGGCAGGGTCCATACATAGCTTCAAGAAAAGATAAGATAAGGCTCATGGAGCAGGGAGAGTGTGGACCTAGTTGCGGGGCCAATAGCTATGACTCGACTCCTGCTACCACAATTAGGTGAGTACACACATACACAACAAAATGGTAACTAACACACTCACGGGCCTAGTGTCGAATCGGACATGTGGCTCGGTAACTAACTAACACTCGAACGCAAAAAGAGGCAGACAGAAGGATGTACAGTCGGACCAACACGTCAACGGACACAGACTGACGGTAAAGACAGAAAGACGGAAGATAGACACTTACATGCAGACAGACACTTGGCCTGACGGAAGTATGGAGGAACACTTTATGCATATATAGCGAAACACTGAGACATACAGACACTTCAGGAACATTATGGCTCCCGCTGCTGAAGAGATGCAGCCGAAAGAAATAAAAAAAACTATAGAAACGTTACGTTCTCTTTGAGGAAAAATGTTAGACATTTTCCCCTGGGTTGTTGGCTTCAAAGACAAACATTCCGCTCGGTCGGCATCAGAGGGAAATTAATATTGCAATATATGAGCAGTAAAATCTTCCAGGAATAATGAACACTTTTTATATATATAAATTCGTCAAGTAAAATTTGTTGAATTTTGAAAAATAGCCTCTCGATATTTTTACTAGGAAGATGAAGAGCTCTTTCTCCAGGGAATTGGAGTTGCTCGATCCTTTAACCTTACTTGATTTTTTTCCAATTCCAGGTGCGGGTTTAGCGCTTCTCTAGGAATATAACATTGATAATGTATCAATAATAATAATCATAATATTAATATAATTTTTATTAACACATCGGCCGTTTCCAACCAAGGCAGTGTGACCCAAGAAAGAAAACATTTTCATCATCATTCACTCCATTACCGTCTTGCCAGAGGCGTGCTTACACTACAGATAAAAAATTACAACGTTAACACCCCTCCTTCAGAGTGCCGGCACTGTATTTTAGACCTCCAGGACTCAAGTCCGGCCTGCCGCTTTCCCTGAATCCCTTCATAAATGTTACTTTGCTCCCACTCCAACAGCAGCACGTCACAAGTCATAAAAATCATTTACCTAACACGCTCACGAACGCTTGCTGGGAGTCCAAGCCCCTCGCAAACAAAACCTTCTTTACCATCTCCCTTCAATCTTTCCTAGGCCGATCCCTACCTGGAGTCTATCTGGAGGGTATTCTGGGGATTAACGCCCCCACGTCCCGGTCCACGACCAAGCCTCCCGGTGGATCAGGGCCTGATCAACCAGGCTGTTACTGCTAGCCGCACGTAGTCCAACATACGAACCACAGCCCGGCTGATCCGGCACCGACTTAAGTATCTGTCCAGCTCCCTCTTGAAGACAGCCAGGGGCCTATTGGTAATTCCCCTACCCCGCCTTCCTTCACCTACGGATTTATAAACTCACCAAGTCATTCTATTTTGTTCAACACTCTCTAAATGTTCAAACCATCTCAACCACCCCTCCTCAGCCCTCTGGATATTGTTACTACTACTACTACTACTACTACTACTACTACTACTACTACTACTACTACTACTACTACTACTACTACTACCACTACTACTACTACTACTACTACTACTACTACTACTACTATACTACAACTACTACTACTACTACTACTACTACTACTACAACTACTACTACTACTACTACTACAACTACTACTACTACTACTAATAATAATAATAAATACTAATTAATAATTAAAACTAATAATAATGTTAATTAAAAATGTTAATAATAATAATAATAATATTTAAAAATACTACTACAACTACTACTACTACTACTACTAATAATAATAATAATAATTGTTCTACTATGGTGAGGTGTTGTGGCCTTGCTCCTACACAAGCTACAACTCACAAAGGACAAATACTGTGTCACAAACAAATACTGTGTCACAAACAAATACTGTGTCACAAACAAATACTGTGTCACAAACAAATACTGTGTCACAAACTTACTGGAGGTTTACGACAAACATTCACAACCGGATGTTGAAAACTCAGAGATGAGTCACAGGGATGTTAGGAAGTACTTTATCAGTCATAGACTTGTCAGGATGTGGCACAATCTTTAGAGTGAAGTATTAGAGGCACGATCGATACATAGCTTTAAGAAGAGGTATGATAGAGCTCATGGAGATCGGAGAGAGTGGACCTAGTAGCGACCAGTGAAGAGGTGGGGTCAGGAGCTATGAATCGACCTCTGCAACCACAATTAGGTGAATACACACACACACACACAGGATCCATACATAGCTTTAAGAAGAGGTATGATAAAACTCATGGAGCAGGAAGAGTGACCTAGTAGCGACCAGTGAAGAGGCGAGACCACGAGCTGTGACTTGACCCCTGCAACCACAACTAGGTGAGTACACACACACACACACACACACAAACAGTTAATTTGAATATTGTTGTAAAATAGGAATGAGATTATAATACTTGCAACTCTTTTCGAGTAATTCGGCACTTTTATTTTCAGGTAAGTGTCATGGTTGTGACCCGCTGGCTGACAGTGCGACCCACTGGCTGACAGTGTGACCAGCTGGCCGACAGGGACGTCAGGTAAGTCAGGAGATGAATTACTCACGGCTGACTAGTGGACAAGAAACACATTATTTGCAGAAAGTCTGTATATTGAGACGTTTCTCATTCAACTGATATTGACTGAAGAAACCTGGATATATTTATACCAGCGTTCACAGATAACCCGAGCGAAGGTGAGAGGAGCGCACGACGACGTTTCGGTCCGACTTGGTCCATTTACAAAGTCACACTAACAGAAAAGAGTGAGGAAGCCAGTATATGCAATACCGCGACTGGAACAATACACATAATACACAAATATATTTGTGTATTATGTATTTATGTACCAGCGTACTGTGGTGAGTAGCCTGGCAGTGAGGTCACAGTGTGGGTAGTAGCCGGGCAGTGAAGTCACAGTATGGGTAGTAGCCGGTCAGTGAGGTCACAGTATGGGTAGTAGCCGGTCAGTGAGATCACAGTATGGGTAGTAGCCGGGCAGTGAGGTCACAGTATGGGTAGTAGCCGGGCAGTGAAGTCACAGTATGGGTAGTAGCCGGTCAGTGAGGTCACAGTATGGGTAGTAGCCGGTCAGTGAGATCACAGTATGGGTAGTAGCCGGGCAGTGAGGTCACAGTATGGGTAGTAGCCGGGCAGTGAGGTCACAGTATGGGTAGTAGCCGGGCAGTGAGGTCACAGTATGGGTAGTAGCCGGGCAGTGAGATCACAGTATGGGTAGTAGCCGGGCAGTGAGGTCACAGTATGAGTAGCCGGGCAGTGAGGTCACAGTATGGGTAGTAGCCGGGCAGTGAGGTCACAGTATGGGTAGTAGCCGGGCAGTGAGGTCACAGTATGGGTAGTAGCCGGTCAGTGAGGTCACAGTATGGGAAGTAGCCGGGCAGTGAAGTCACAGTATGGGTAGTATCCGGTCAGTGAGATCACAGTATGGGTAGTAGCCGGGCAGTGAGGTCACAGTATGGGTAGTAGCCGGGCAGTGAGGTCACAGTATGGGTGTTAGGAAGGAGCACCAGAAAAAAAAAATACAGTATAATGATATCCTTTATTGACTACGTTTCACCGTCACAGTTCACTTTATTGACTACGTTTCACCGTCACAGTTCACTTTATTGACTACGTTTCACCCTCACAGTTCACTTTATTGACTACGTTTCACCCTCACATTTCACTTTATTGACTACGTTTCACCGTCACAGATAACTTTATTGACTACGTTTCACCGTCACAGTTCACTTTATTGACTACGTTTCACCGTCACAGATCACTTTATTGACTACGTTTCACCGTCACAGTTCACTTTATTGACTACGTTTCACCGTCACAGCTCCCTTTATTGACTACGTTTCACCCTCACAGTTCACTTTATTGACTACGTTTCACCCTCACAGATCACTTTATTGACTACGTTTCACCCTCACAGTTAACTTTTTGACTACGTTTCACCGTCACAGTTCACTTTATTGACTACGTTTCACCCTCACAGTTCACATTATTGACTACGTTTCACCCACACAGTTCACTTTATTGACTACGTTTCACCCACACAGTTCACTTTATTGACTACGTTTCACCCTCACAGTTCACTTTAAGTCATTTGTCTCCAGGAAGGAGGACTGCTGGGACTACAGGACCTTGTGTGTACTGGTGCTGTTCTCTGTATGTTCGTAAGTCCGATGGTCGAGCACAGACGAGGACGTTGTCAAAAGGTTGATTTCCTAAGTGCAGCTAAGTCTGTATGTATATTTCTTCCTCCAGATGAGTCCTCTTCAGTAGATATGTGTCTGCTGATGAAGGCCTCAACTAGAGGTTTAAATGTAGACTATAAGTTTTCTTTTTTGTCTCAAGTGGGTTTTCCTGTCTCAATGACAGTTTTTAATTACTCTCTTTTGTACCAACCACAACCAGTGTGTGTGCTTGTGTGTGTGTGTGTGTGTGTGTGTGTGTGTGTGTGTGTGTGTGTGTGTGTGTGTGTGTGTGTGTGTGTGTGTAGTTAGTTACCATTTTGTCCTAGGCACATGTCGATTAGACACTAGGCTTGTTGTATGTGTGTGTGTGTGTGTGTGTGTGTGTGTGTGTGTGTGTGTAAGGAAACACTTCGAAATGTTTCCGCCCCGCCGGGAATTGAACCCGGGCCCTCCATGCGTGAAGCGAGAGCTTTAGCCACCAGGCCACCGGGGCTGTGTGTGTGTGTGTGTGTGTGTGTGTGTGTGTGTGTGTGTGTGTGTGTGTGTGTGTGTGTGTGTGCGTGCGTGAGCTGCAGCACGCTGGCCTCTCCAGGGTACCCTTGAAGGACTGGAACATGGTATGTGTGGGGTTATTCGTGATTTGTTCCGCCCCCCACACACGGTATTGTGACGTGTATTCTTATTTCCAGCTGATGAGCCTATCGAGGGTGTAAACCTACATCCTCCCAGCCTCTTGATGGTGTCAGCCTACACCTCACTGAATATTAGAAGCTAAGGCTATCTCAAATAAAGGGAAGGTGATGGAAGGAGATGAACTGAAGAAGGTATGTAGGAGAGGTTGGAAAGATAAGGGAAAGATATATTAGAGGAGAGGAGAGGGAGGGAGAAAGGGTTGAGAAAGGCGGTGTTACAGTCGTTGTGAGTGTGGGAAGCGGGAGAGGAGAGGGAGGAAAGTAGGTGGGGTACGAGAATAAATTGAATAGGAATCTCTCCCGCTCCTCCTCCCTCCTCCTCCCATGCACACATTACCGCTGATAGAGAGGGCATTAATGTAACTACATGAGGGAGTAAATTGCCGCGTTAGGCCCTCCACTATGTTTACTGTCGTGGAAAGCCCTGCATCCAGGATTCCTGCTTCTAGGAGACCCTGGACCCAGGATTATGGACTTGGTAGGTCCTGGGCCAATGATTACTGATCCAGGATTACTGGACCTAGAAGGTTCTGGACCCAGAATTATTGGACCTGTTAAGGATTACTGGAGCTAGGAGGCCTTGGACCCACGAACCCCTGAGCCAGTATTACTGGTCCTGCGAGGCCCTGGTCCCAGAAGTACTGGTGCTGGAAGCATAGACATAGGGTTACTGGACCTGAAGGCTCTGAGCCTAGGGTATTGGACCTGGTATGTACTTTACTGGGAGGACTTTACACCAGAATTACTGGACCTGAGACCAGGGTTTCTGAACTGCGAGGCCTTGAACCTAGGGGCTCTTGTTCAGGAGGCCTTACAATTAGGGTTACTGAGTCTTGGAGCCACGGACCGAGAATTACTAGCCCTGGAAAGCATTGTTTTACTGGGCCTGAGAGTCCCTGGACCCGAGGATACTAATCAGGATACTAACCAGGGCCTAAGAGGCCCTGGTTGCAAAACGTACTGGCTCTTTATGGACCTGGATGAAGAGTTACTGGACCTTGGATTCCGTGGAAACCCTGGGCTAAAGATTACTAGTCCTGGATACCTTAGGCCATATAATTACTAAGGTTGGCTGTCCCAGTAAGGCTCTGTATGCAGAGGGACTAACCCAGTGAGGCTCTATACACAGGTTTATTGGCCTGGTGAGACTATTCCAGGGTTTATTTGCCGGTGAGGCTGCGTATCCAGGGTAACTAGCTCAGCGAGGCTCTAAAATCAGGTTTAGCATCACTGAGGCTTATTGAGGCTTTGGTTTACAAAGGTTCATCAGCCTGCTGAGGCCCTAGACTCAGGGGTTACCAAAGAAGTGGTTCCTTGAACTCCGGGTTATTGAAGCAGTGACTCCTCCAACCTTCTCGGACTTGGGGGTTATAGGCCAGGTTAGGCCCTGCAATCGGGGCTACTAGAGGAGTGAGGGCACCTGCAGCTTCTCATGAAGGTAGCACCTGTAGCTATAATGGACTCTGGATTACTAACCCCGCTGTGGCCCCACATTTAGGGTTACTGGTCAGGTGAGTCCCTGGACTAGATATGGCTTGCACTCAGTGCCTTGAACCAGGAATCCTTGGTTTTTGGAGCCCTTTTTCTTGGAGTTACTATGGAGAGACGCCCTGATCCCGGAGTTATTGATCTTGGGAAGGTCTGAACCTGAGATAAGCGCTCTCACAAGCCCTGAACTTTGTATTGCTGAGAAAACCTATACCTGATGTTACTTTTCTGGTGAGCTTAAGACCTGGAATTATTGCCAGTTATAAAAATAACTGAAAATGTGGACCCAAAACAAACTTCACTGCCTTGTTCCTACGGTTACCGCCTAAAGAGGCCTTTAACTAATTGCTTTTGGCAGTATGGCCATTTAGACTCTAAACCCATTTTATTTGGTAATAGACTTTGGGTTAGTAAGAGAGACACATGGAGACCCTGGACTCCTAATTACTGTCACAGGGAGCTCTGTACCTCTGGCTGTTCTCGAAGAATTCTTTTCAATTTGGTTTCAACCCAGTGAGGCCCTGGACTTTGATTTACTGACAGGATGAAAAGAATCTCTTGTTACTTTCCATCAGAGCCCCTGGATCCCAGGATACTATCTTAGGTGGCACTGGTCCTAGTGTTACTTGCCACATGTGATTCTGGCCGTAGTGTTACTTGCCACAGGGGATTCTGGACGTAGTGTTACTTCACCATGGAGGCACTGAACCGGAAGCTGCTGTTCTTGGAGGCCCTGGACCCCAGATAGCTTGCCTTGGGTGGCTCTGAGCATGATGTTATTGGCCCTGTTATTGGTATTGGAATTGAGGTTACTAACACTCAACCTGAGAATATTTGCCTTGGCTATCTCTTGAAGTGAAGTTGTGCTCTTGGAAGACTCTGCGGTTAGAGTTTCTGGCCTGAGAAACACTGATCTTTAGATTACTCTTCCAGAAAGTCCTCAAACTTTAGATTACTGGCCCTGAGAGGCCGTGAACTAAGAGATATTCCTGAGTGGTCTTGAACCTGACACTGGTAATCTTGGGAGGCCATTAACATAGTATTAATGGCAGCGGAAGGTCCTTAAGAGGTACTGGGTTACGGACCCTAAGAGGGCCCTAGACTTAAGATTTTGGACACGGGGTTACTTGACCTGAGTGACTTTCATGAGGGGTTACTGGTATTGGGAAGCTTCGGACTTGTAATTACTGAGCAATGATATATTGTTTTCATCCTGGGAAACTGACGACAACGATCTATTGTTTGCAGCTGAAGTAAATGACCGTTGGTCATAACCCAGGGATACTGCGAGTCCTTGGATTCATTGCTAGTGATCTGAATTTATTTTGGTTCAGCCTGAACGAGGTTTTATTAATTCAAAGAGCTCTGAACCCGAGGTAATTGGTTCTGGAACAATCTGATCCTGGGCAATTTGAATCTAAAGGATTTTTTTAGCATGGATTTAATATTTCTGGAATGTCCTGAAAACGCGCATATTCCTTCTCGTAAGCCGTGAACCCGAAAATATTTGACCCTTATCTTCAGTAATATATTATCATGCTAGAATTTCTGACCTTGGATTGCCCTAAACTCTATATTATTGGGCCTTAGAGACCCTGAACCCAAGATTACTGACCTGGAAGGTCCTGACCAAGGACCATGTATTATTGGCCCTGGAAAGTCATGTAACTTGGAATATTATGATACAGAAGAATTGGATTCTGAATTACTGGTCATGGAATGCCCCAAATCCTAGTTTGCAACCTAGCGTTTCTAGCTCTGGGGGCATCCTATGTAGTTATTGGATAAAACCTTCTAAAATTAATACAATATTCAAAAGAAAAATAATACAAGATATGAAGAAAAGAAATATACCATTCATGAAGATAGATATTCAACACAATGTTAAGAATTTGGCACTAGGCAATAATTTATGAAATTTTGTACCTTTCTTTGATTTAAGAAAGTTTATTGTAATTTCTCTGAGGCATTTTTTTACTTTTCCCATTCATCCGCTTTCATGTACATATAAACGATATTTATTACTAACACATATAGTAATATTAAGGCTTGCCCAGTGAGAGCAGGAAGTAGTGCGTGGATGGCTGTTATCCATTAGTCAAACTCCACTTAAAATCACTTTACCTAGAAAATATTTAACATTAAAAAACCAGTACATGTTGCTAGACATAAATTGTACAATTTTCTGCACATGAATGGTTTATGTGTTATTTAAATAGCATGTATATGTATATAGCACTTTTGCTCAGTTTTGAAGAGTATAATTCAGCACATTTATCCGGCGTCTGTTAAGGTAGACAGTTTCGGCAGAGAACAAATTAATAGGATAACTGTGGTTTCTAACATGACAGAATAGAGCATTGTTGGTGTCAGAAAGTCGAACATCTCTTCTGTGCTGTTTAAGTCTGTCAGAAAGAGAGCGGCCAGTTTCTCCAAAGTCTTAGAGAGGAGAAGAGGATCATGAAATGGAGTAGACTCCGGAAGAATCAAGAGCAGGAGAAAAACAAACTAGAATACAACGAAGGATATTAGTTGCTAAAAGTAAGTTGGATGTCTAAGGAACGGAGACAATTGCTAAGATTTGAGGAACTAGATTTTTTTCTTTCTCCAAAGCTTTGGTGTAACATAATTAAAAGGGAAGATACAGATTGCTTTGGGATGTGCAGATGCCTCTCTGCAAATTGCATAAACAAGTAGTATATGATTTTTGTTTCTATACGATAACTTGATCAACCCTAAACTGATTGGATTAATGTTTGGATTGTTTTTGGAGTGCGTTGGTGCCGCTTTGCTAACATTATTTCCAAAATTTCTTTTTTTCTTTTTTTCAGAAAATATTATGAGAATTCAACTTTTATACGGTTTGAAAATTTAAAAGTTGAAACATC
This sequence comes from Cherax destructor, assembly GCA_009830355.1. Lineage (NCBI taxonomy): Eukaryota > Metazoa > Arthropoda > Malacostraca > Decapoda > Parastacidae > Cherax > Cherax destructor. Next base: position 320,001 of record WNWK01000178.1, on the reverse strand, counting down.
AAAGACAAAAATCTGTTCAGTTTTTGATGTTTAAGTTAAAATTTGTAAATGTTCTAGCAATTTAAAAAAGGGCTATTAATTTCCATGCAATAACTTGGAGAATGGTTCTACTGTTCGGCTTTAAACTTTTCTTATTGGAGTGTCGTGTGTAATGGGAGTCATTTTTCAATGTACGATTTTAAATTTAAAATTATGATAATGGTTTTGTGCATATTGCTTCACGAAGCCTCATTAAATCAGCTTCGAACTTTCAAAGATGGAGAGACGTATTTAGAAAAACTTCAGATTTTAGTGGGCATTATAGGCTCAAATTTTCAACTTTAATAAAATAAGAAATCTACAAGACACACGAAATCTTGATGATATGATAATAAACAAATTACAAAACAGGTCTGGCTAGAACCTAAAGCAAGCTAGTCTTGAAACTACGAGACGAGTGCGTCACCCACTGGACCATGCTGCCCTAACAGGATTCACCCAACTAGGTAGTTAGCACACTGACCACAGTATATTTAGAATCTATAGGGAATTAGGTATCTCTCGAAATAGGCTACTTATAGTGGTTATCAGAATTATATTTTGTCTTCTTCCAGTAAGTTCTTTTAACGATTTTCCACAATAACATGAGAATTCTTCTGACGAGTTCTCAATCGTATTATTACGACTACGTTGTAGTCGTAATAATACGATTGTAAAGAAACCACGGAACGGGTGACATTTGAACCCATTGCGAGTGAGTCTTAAAACTCCAGGCCAAGTGGCTTACGCACTGGCCAGAAGGTTTAGGACTCACTAACCATGGGGTCGATACCTCACTCGTTCCGTGTTTTTTTTCAGCGGTGGTGAGTCCAACAGGGAAAACTGGATTGTTACTGATCTGTATGGAAGCAATTTTATCCTATTTCATATATGTAAATAGTACAGATATTTTCGTGCCATTACTCTTTAATCTGGAGTATCCTATTCAAATCAGCTACAATATTTTCACACTTCCTAAGTGTAATATCCATCATGAATTTCAACAGTAATCATGAAGTGAATGGGATAATTTGGTGAAATCACATTCAAAGAACACGCAATAATAGCCTTACAGAACAACAGCTGTTGTAGCACTGACGAGTGTCTCAGGGTACCACCACAGCTGGATGGTTTCCAGAAGTCCGTAGCAAACTCTCCTGAAAAAGAATCCAAACTACATTAATTAAGCCGGAGACTAAGACATATTTTGAGATAATCACAAAATTTACTCTTATCCCAATTAATTTGCACACTACTGTATGTAGAAGTGGGAGGGGACACATTGCTAATGGAGTATATGGTTGCTAATTTGCCCATTTTGTTTAATAATACATTGACTTAGTTTCCATGTGACACTGTCAGACTGCCTCATCTGAACAGTATAAACCTTTACATGATGTTGCAACTTAGCAGTAGAATGAGTGAGTATAGGCTGTGTAGGTGGTAATATGCTATTTTACTAACACCTAATTATTTTGGGATTTTTGGCTTCCGTGTGGTAAGTGAAAAGTGCCTCTCTATATTGGCATCTTAATTTTTAGCGCTAGTTAAACTAGAGCGAAAAAGGTTTGTTAGTTATCGGAGAGTTTAAGCCACAATTTCCCATTTTTAATAAAAAATTGGGATAGATAATGTTTTGAATTATTTTGCATGGCCATTTTGTAAAAAATTTAAGCATCATTCAGAATTGTTATGCAGTTCCGTTTAGTAGATAATCATATTTTACTACAACCTACAACAAATAAAAAAAAATAAGCCTAAGATACGCATTTTACTATATTTTCTAAAATGCTAAGTTCTAGTGTTTGCCCTACTATAGCAAAATATCTTGAGTGAGCTTGTTTGTTTCCCTTTAAAACAACTCTCCAATGCTCTCAATATAAAAATCTGGAAGAAGGAAATTGGTAAAAGTGTTTGACTGGGCTCAACTGAAGTTTCATATTTAATATGTTTCAGGGTGTGTTAGTCTGGACACATGGTACATGCACAGGGAACTATTGTACCACGTTACTACATAAATATTTTTGTGTGTTGAGACGAGTTTCAGTTCCTGGATTTTAACCAAACAGTATCTTTAATTTTACTTTTTTTATCATTGTATTTATGAATATTACCTATAACGGATTACAGTTCATCGCCTTTGGGGGTCAGTGCCCCCGTAGCCAGATCCCAAACTAGGCCTCTCGCTTACTGCCCTCTTCAACCAGGCTGTTGCGTGCCATTTTAATTGGTAATATACCACTTTCTCATTTACTTATGTTATATGAAAAGAGAAAAGTAACGTTTCCGTATAACTTGACAACATGATATGATAGAGATGAATAAAAAACACAATGAATCACTATTTTCCATATATATATACCGAAAAAGATACCATAAAGTCAACAAAAAAATCATGCAGACCAGTGTTATAATCAAATAAAACGCTAAACCGACAAGGGTATCTCTGCGTTGAGCCTTGCCTGAAGATTCCGTATATCAAAATGTTTGCGAGTTACTATGAAGACGTCGTCCACATAACGTAACCAAGTGACGCTGGTGGGGATGATGTTGGTGAAGTGTTCAGCTTCCAGGTGTTCCATGTAGAAGTTGACTAAGACGGGAGACCCCATTCCCATACCATAGGTTTGTTCGTAGAGCCTCTTATTGAAAGAAAAACAGTTGAAATTAATGCAGAGTTCAATCAGGTCGACGAAATCTACGGGAGGTAGAGGAAGATTAAGGTCCAGATTGATTTTACGTCGGAGAACGTCAATTGCTTGTGTGGAGGGTACTAAACCACACAAGCCATTGGTTGATGGACTGATTACCTCTGTATTTGACTGAAGAAGCCTACTGTGTAGGTGTAACGTTTCAGTAATAAAGACGCCCAGCGGTTGCACATATGTCTTAATCATCAATTTGTCGGTATTTCATACCATTTTCAACAATGTTGACAGTGATGATTCTTTTCTCTATGTTGAAAAATAATTCAAATCAAGAACAAAAACAGACAAAGAGGAAGAATAACACAGCAGCGAGAAGGCAAATCACTTAGAGCATTCCATTAACCAACAGAATAACCAGAGGAACAGCTGAAGTTGAATGCATTAGAGAGATTAGAACACCCTACAGTAAATAACACGAACTCCTGTTAAATATAACGAAGAACTGGTTCACAGAGCAAATGACAGAAAGAAATTGGAAGGTTATACAGATCTGTAAATTAGACAAGACCATTTACTGGATTGGGTGAAATTAATAGACTTATGATGCTCAATTCTGGACTTCAAATTAAAAAATGAATATAAATTTATTGGAGAACATAAACAGAAGAATGACAAAACTAATCCATTGGATAAGAAATCTTTCATACCAAGATAAACTGAGAGCTCTTAGCTACATTTCTTGTAAGACGTGGAATGAGGGGAGACGTGACTGAAGTGTATAAATGAAAAATGGACATAAATGGAGATAAATTAGGTTCTGAGGATATCCCTCTAAGAAAGAACTTGAAGTAATGGAGTCAAATTAGATACGTGTAGGTATAGAAAGGATATAGGAAAGTACTGGTTTAGAAATAGATTAGTCGATGAGTGACACAGTCTGCCTAGTATTGTCATTGAAGCAAAAATATAGGCTACATAAATACATGAGTGAGAGTGAGAGAGGGGTTGGATTTGAGTGGGACTTGCACATGAATTAGGATTATCAAAGCTTATTTTGGGTAGCCTTAAAAATGGGCTGGAAAAATATTTTTTAAAGTGTTTGAGTTTGAAACTGGGATGCCTAGAATGGGGTGGTAGGCCAACTGCAGTGTTCTCAATTGTTAGAAGGAAGGAGACAAAATATGTTTTTATTGAGTATATGGGCCATACTGACTACTCAGAATACTTCCCAAAGAAAGGAGAACAGGAGAGAGAGAGTAAACTAAAACCTATGCAAGAAAGGAGAACAGAGAGAAACATAAGTAAACATTTTTTTATACTATCGTAGAAGAGTAGCGTCTAAATGTCAGAGAGAAGGAATGTGAAGGAGAAAAGACCAGATATCGTCTGATAAGAAATTGGAAACCTTTATTGTAAGCGAATTTGTGTATGACAGAATATCCTAATGAAGAGCAGAAGCAGAGTAGAGACGAAGAGTAAGTGGAAACATTTAGGCTAGATAAATACATGAGTGAGAGGGGTTGGCTTTGAGTGGGACTTGTAGAGCTTGATAAAGCTCCTGGAGAGCGAAACGTTGCCACAATAAAATGACATATTAGTTGCACTTGTTTCCTTTTACCTAACAGTGAATAGGGTTATCGAAGGTAATTCCTTGAGTAGCACTGAAAATGGGTCGGTAAAATATTTTTTGGTTAGTGGGTTTGGGTTTGAGAAGGACCTGCCTTGTATGGGCCAGTAGGCCTGCTGCAGTGTTCCTCCTTTCTTATGTTCTTATTGGTAATGGAAACACTACATGATAAACAAACTTAAATTAAAAACACAAATGATGTTTTCTTGGGTAGTAATTCAAAAGACAAATGAGAAATTCCTAGTGATCAATAATAATAATATCTTTATTTCTGCAAGTTCATGTACAAGGTATACAGGCCTAGCTGACATCAATGACAGATTACCATATAGGAAAGCTGAGCATTTCGGGTAAATTAGGTTAATTTTGTCCCAGGATTCGACCCACACCAGTTGACTAACACCCAGGTACCCATTTTCCTGATGGGTGAACATGGACAACAGGTGTTTTATGGAAATACGTCCTAATGTTTTCCAGCCATACCAGGCGATCGATCACCGGACCTCAGCTTGTGAGCTGAGTGTGCTAGCCATCGAGCTGCGGGACACTCCTTTCAGTATTAGACTGGAGAGAAAGTTGGAATTTAAAAATATACTAGAAAAAGTTTCAACGAAAAGTGACCATGATAAGGAAAAGTTATTGCAATTGGAGAATTTCACTTAAAAAAAAATATTGAGCAGCCTTTGAGGCAGAATTCCCTATCACATTAATGTATTTTTTTTTTCATTAGCATATTAAGACGAGACAACACAGTCAATGTAACAAATATAGATGTAATAAAGTTGTACATGAATGCTATACAATAAATTATGTCATTGTATTGTACTGATAAAGTCACTGGATGACAAAACGTCTACAAATAAAGATTCCCAGATGTTGCACATGTGTTTAATTCTTCATAAATATAATGAAGACTCGCCGATGCTAATAACTTATTTGGAGAGAGAAATTTGGAAAGTAGTGTGCATATATTGACCCCCAGCGGGAGTCCTCTTAGGCGGATAATACAAGTAGATGGGAACATGTTTATATAGGGAGAGTGCGAGTCCCTCAAGTTGTCCAACTTGGACAAGCAGTTACACTGTACTATGTTATTCTATAGTACAGTGAAGTTGCTTGTCCAAGGTCTGGTGGTATTGAATATGATATTGTGTATATGGACTTCAGTAAGGCTTTCGATAGAGTTCCACATCAGAGACTATTGAGGAAACTTAAGGCACACGGAATAGGAGGAGAAAATTTTTCCTGGGTAGAGGCGTGGTTGACAAATAGGCGGCAGAGAGTTTGCATAAATGGGGAGAAATCAGAATTGGGGCACGTCTCAAGCGGTGTTCCACAGGGGTCAGTGTGGGCCCCTTGTTGTTCACAATTTACATAAACGACATAGATGAGGGAATAAATAGCGATATAAGCAAATTTGCTGATGACACCAAAATAGGCCGTCCAATTCATTCTAATGAGGGCATTAGAGCACTCCAGGATGATTTGAATAGACTGATGAAGTGGTCGGAGAAGTGGCAGATGCAGTTTAATATAGACAAATGCGAAGTTCTAAATGTTGGACAGGAAAATAACCATGCCACATATAAACTAAATAATGTAAATCTTAATATTAGGGATTGCGAAAAGGATTTAGAAGTTCTGGTTAGCAGTAATCTGAAACCAAGACAACAGTGCATAAGTGTTCGCAATAAAGCTAACAGAATCATTGGCTTCATATCGAGAAGTATAAATAATAGAAGTTCTCAGGTTATTCTTCAACTCTATATATCCAAAACAAGCAGGAGAGGAGGAGTTTGAGGTAATCAGGTTAACAGGAAGGCATATGCCTTCCTGTTAACCTGCATATGCCTTCCTGGCATATGCCTTCCTGTTAATCTTTTATTTTTATAGTTCCTTGATAAAGTGAGAAGTCACATTATCAAGTTGGTTGTTCTGCATATTGTGATATCACCTGTTTACTGTGATCTTATTGCTTTAAAAACGATAGACAAATCCTTTAGAGAAAGTGTATAAACCCATGAGATCATGACCTACTGAGTAGCAAGCAATTCGATTTTCGACGTGTAGTTCCCAATTCATCACATCTATTAAGCTATTACGACAGTCTCCCAGAAACTGTTGAAGAAAGATGTGAGTAAGAGGATTGTGTTTTTCTAGTCTTTAAGTAAGCTTCTGTTTGGATTCCCCGTGAGAGACTAATTAAGACTAATTTGGATTCTGCCAAACATGAGAGGTATACCTTGCAGATGGATGATAATCTTTGTGTGTGAGAGGAAAATGGTAATTGTCATAACATAAAGCGTCAATAGTAAGGCGCCACAGGTAGGTAGGTGTAAGTTATGTCAAAAAACAGAATAAATGTTTCCTGACGCGGGTCTTAGTCATGTGCTGACCTGCAGCCGGAGCTTTTGATTATCTGACCGAGACCTTCCACTGGCTTGCCGGTCCACCCATTTAAAAATTATGGTTATGATTATAAGGGTTTCTGAGTGGCCACAGCGTACATACTCTGGTAAAGAGTAAATGTCCTGCAAGAAGAAACAGAAAAGTAAATATGGTCGTGGAAAACACAAAGCAAAATATTGTAAATATAATGTAAAAATAATGAAATATAATGAAAGATTGATACTGAAGTTTAAGCTAGAAAATTTTTATATATTTCAAATGGGAGAAAGCAAAATCTGACCGCAAGTGTATTATAGAATGGGTGACAGAATACAGAAAAGATCAGACAGAAAATGATAACAAGGACTCATTTAAAAAAAAAAAAACATTACTGGAAAATAAAATAAACAAAAATTGTGAGAAACTCGCTTGATATTCTGGGCAAACTATGAAATAGGTTTCAGATATCTGAGAAGAGATTTTTCCAAAACACTGCTTTTAACCTTTTTTTTTTTTTTTACAAATGGGAGATGATATTCTGCAGCTGGTCACACCTGAAGACTTATGGGGAATGTAGGAAAGTCTAAATACAAGCAACAAAATGGTTCACTAAGGAATAACAATTTTTTTTATAAAAAAAAAAAAAAAAAGATGCCCACGCTGGCTGAATATAGAAAAATAATAGAGAGGATAATCACTTGAAATGTCATAATGTAACACAAATAGACAAAGAGGCTTTCTTGGCATCTTCAAGAGGGATAACAAGAAGCTGCGATTTTAAACTGAGAAAAAATGGAGCCCAGGATATACTGGAAAACTGTTGTACACGAATGATATACAATAAAGACGAGATGGAGAATCAGACACATGTGCATTAACTGGGTATCTTTATTGTAGACGTCTATAATAAAGACACCCAGATGTTGCACATGTGTCCAGTTCTTTATCTTCTCGACATCGTATATTTCATGTACAACTCGTGAGTCTCTACAACGTCATGGAATCTTGGGTCAGAGAACATCTCCACAATCTTCTTAACTACTCTGACCCATCGTCTGCTGCACGTCCCTCGCCTGACGCCGTCCCTCGCCTGACGCCGTCCCTCGCCTGACGCCGTCCCTCGCCTGACGCCGTCCCTCGCCTGACGCCGTCCCTCGCCTGACGCCGTCCCTCGCCTGACGCCGTCCCTCGCCTGACGCCGTCCCTCGCCTGACGCCGTCCCTCGCCTGACGCCGTCCCTCGCCTGACGCCGTCCCTCGCCTGACGCCGTCCCTCGCCTGACGCCGGTATATAAGCGCCAAGCTTCATCCCTGTGCTCTTCAAGACTCTTCAAGACTACGATGCTCTTCAACTCCAACACTGACGGACTGAACACCTCATCTTTTGTATTTGGTTCTACTGTCTTCCTATTATGTCCTTGAATTCTCTGTGCAACCCAGATGTTGCAACCCAGATGTTGCACAGAGAAACTGTTCTTGGGAGCAAAATTGTAGACTAAACGAGAGAATTAAAATTGAACTGAGTGCAACAAATCTTACATTTATTTAGAATATTATATAATGCACTAATTACTGAAAAAGAGATAACACGAGCATTAATAACTCTGATTCTTCACAGACTCGTAGGAAATTTTAAATTGTTGATTTTACACACACACACACACACACACACACACACACACACACACACACACACACACCTCTCTCTCTCTTAACACATACCTACGCACTTTCCATCACTAACTTATCTAAGTCTGTTTTCTTTTCCTTCTCTTCCTTACCTATCGTTACTTCGCATCTCTTCCTTTTCGTTTATTTATGCATTATATATTTTTAATAATTATTCTGTTTTCTTCTCCATAAATGTCTTTCTCTTTACTTTTTCATTTTCTCCTCTACTCTGTCCCTTTTATCTTTCTTCATCTCCTCCCTTCTGACCTCGCTTCTCTCATCTCTAAACTGCTGCCACCTGTTCCATTTTGCAAAATGCAAGGTTGTGATTTTTACTTTTCTGGCGGAATATAAAACGTCGTTTTTCCTGCTGATGTCGCAATCCTCTTCTGATTGCTTTGAGGAGGTCACTACTCCTTATATCCCGTCTCTATGACTCTCTGTGTCCCTAGTGAAAATACATTACCAAATTTGAAGATATCAGATCCTAAATTTCGTCGTAACAGATCACTTTTAACACTCTGCAAATAATATATATATATATATATATATATATATATATATATATATATATATATATATATATATATATATATATATATATATATATATATCCAACTATTCTTATAATTTTTTTTACAAATGTTTTCCGCTATGGTAACTTTGTCTCATATATAATATATTTACGGCATCCTTACTTAAATGTTATGATGTCTGTTGGGGTCAAGGAAGTACAGTACGTATGTGAATGCCGTTTCCTTAGCATTGTTTTAATTGTTTAAGTAATACAGAGAGGAACCTAATCACAGTTGAGACCAAATAATGTAGTCAAAATATACTGGAGGAGGTTGATGAGCGACGTACCTGACAGCTGGCAAAAATTATATTCAGCAAAGACCTTTATGAGAACAGGTTACTCCTACGAAAAGCTTTATAAATTTCAAAGATTATCAAACCCAGATCTATTCCAGTCTCTGCGGTATCCGATAAACGTCTCCCGTTTATTATAACTCCATCGCCTTTGGTTATGAAGTACGGGGATCGGAATAGTGCAAGGTGAGCAATAAGTTGATAATGCAATTAAATATTAGTGTTGAAGATTTGAAGGGAATTAGAAGAGGCTTTTACAAGTCATATGGAAACTAATATACAAATTTCTTAATATCTAATTCAAACCTTTCAGAGGGACCAAAAATATCAATATCCTAAAACACACAAGCACGATAAGCTTAAAACAGTTCAGAAGTTGCATTATCAAGGTATCAGCATGAAAGAGAGTAAGGTAATCAGATGCGACATTGAGAAATTATTGCGTGAAAAGCAGGATTTCAGATTCTTCAAATATATTAAAAAAAAGACAAATTGGGACTCACAGAGGCCAAAATATATGCAAACTTTTCTATTATTAAAACTGACCAGCTTTTAAGAGAGCAAGTTTTATTTAAGCTTAGTGAACGTAACGTGAAAAATAAACAATGATTTTCGGGACACTTAGTTGCGTACCCTGAACTGGACACAAGATATATATAATATTCTGTGTGTATTATACTTAGCTATATTATTATATTAGGTTGGATGTAACATGTACATTTTATGTTCGAGAGTTGTGGTTGACTGACCACTTGGGTATATGCTTAGCTAACTATCGGCTAGATTGTTTACCTGCCGGTGTCTCTGCCGTACCACTGTGAGTAACGTCATCACACACAAAGTTGGCCTCAGGTACCTGCTGGCCTCTTTGAGGAGACTCTTCAAACTCTCTCCTTGGTAGTTGATTTCCTCTTTCAAGGGTCATTTTCAAGTTCTACTTTACTCACAGTCACGGGTGACGTTACAGTCACAGGTAAAACTACAGTCACGGGTAACGCTGCAGTCACGGTTGTCCACGATGCTATTGTCGTGGTGTGGCACTAACAGAAGATAGGGTCGTAGTGTGACACTGAAGGAAGATAGGGTCGTAGTGTGACACTGAAGAAAAATAGGGTCGTAGTGTGCCACTGAAGAAAGATAGGGTCGTAGTGTGACACTGAAGAAATATAGGGTCGTAGTGTGACACTGAAGAAAGATAGGGTCGTAGTGTGACACTGAAGAAAGATAGGGTCGTAGTGTGACAGTGAAGAAAGATAGGGTCGTAGTGTGACACTGAAGAAAGATAGGGTCGTAGTGTGACAGTGAAGATAGGGTCGTAGTGTGACACTGAAGAAAGATAGGGTCGTAGTGTGACACTGAAGAAAGATAGGGTCGCAATGTGACACTGAAGATAGGGTCGTAGTGTGACACTGAAGAAAGATAAGGTCGTAGTGTGACACTGAAGAAAGATAGGGTCGTAGTGTGACACTGAAGAAAGATAGGGTCGTAGTGTGACACTGAAGAAAGATAAGGTCGTAGTGTGACACTGAAGAAAGATAGGGTCGTAGTGTGACACTGAAGAAAGATAGGGTCGTAGTGTGACACTGAAGAAAGTTAGGGTCGTAGTGTGGCACTGAAGAAAGATAGGGTCATAGTGTGAAACTGAAGAAAGTTAGGGTCGTAGTGTGACACTGAAGAAAGATAGGGTCGTAGTGTGACACTGAAGAAAGATAGGGTCGTAGTGTGACACTGAAGAAAGATAGGGTCGTAGTGTGACACTGAAGAAATATAGGGTCGTAGTGTGACACTGAAGAAAGATAGGGTCGTAGTGTGACACTGAATAAAGATAGGGTCGTAGTGTGACAGTGAAGATAGGGTCGTAGTGTGACACTGAAGAAAGATAGGGTCGTAGTGTGACACTGAAGAAAGCTAGGGTCGCAATGTGACACTGAAGATAGGGTCGTAGTGTGACACTGAAGAAAGATAAGGTCGTAGTGTGACACTGAAGAAAGATAGGGTCGTAGTGTGACACTGAAGAAAGATAGGGTCGTAGTGTGACACTGAAGAAAGATAGGGTCGTAGTGTGACACTGAAGAAAGTTAGGGTCGTAGTGTGACACTGAAGAAAGATAGGGTCGTAGTGTGAAACTGAAGAAAGTTAGGGTCGTAGTGTGACACTGAAGAAAGATAGGGTCGTAGTGTGACACTGAAGAAAGATAGGGTCGTAGTGTGACACTGAAGATAGGGTCGTAGTGTGACACTGAAGAAAGATAGGGTCGTAGTGTGACACTGAAGAAAGATAGAGTCGTAGTGTGATACTGAGAGAATAGTGTCGTGTGACACTGAAACTGTACGTTACATTAAGATCGATGTTATTTTAAGTCACGCTGAATGAAAATAAGACTAAGTCTGTCAGTTTCGAGTTCTCCCTTACTCTGTAGAATTAATGTTTCAGCTAACTGAATGTCTTGGTCACCATTGTAGGTTACCTTGTGGTTGATGTTATTGGATGAAGATAGTACTAAGTTCGAAAAGTTGATTTATCCATATTAATATACTGGTTGAAATAGATCCTTGTGGTTAACGCAATTATACAAATACGTACATTGTACCAAGATAAGTGTAGGAGCTTCACTCCTTATTTATGTCCAATATTTTAACTTTGTACTTATATTCTACTAGACAAGTTTACTAGTAAATATGTTAATTTTTATCTATTTTGTTTGTGATCCCAAATTCTTATATTACAATTTATTGTTAAAAAACCGGAAACGGGTAACTATTAGACAGCAATAAATTACTTAACTCTTTACCACGCTCTGGAGATGTTTTAATAAGACGCGTATTTGTAACACACTTATACCGTATTTTTCGGCATATAAGGCGCACCTTCATAAAAAAATATAAGACGATGTTACCAAGCAGCTGTAACGCAACATTAGTAAACAACTGATAAAGTCTAACTCAAAGCTTACCCTTGACCCTGATTTTGAGCATATAAGGCGCAGAATGATTTTTCAAGACTTTGTTGGTGTGAAAAAATGCGTCTTATACGCCGGAAAATACGGTTTAGGCATATAAGTGTTTATTTACCCTCGGATAACCACATTCTCAAGCACTGTGACTTTGATCCGAAGAAACATTCACCAATTATATAACATAAACCAATTTGATTAATAAAATTGGCATATAATAATTAGTTTTCGTTAAAGGGTAAGATTCCTTCTTTTGAGGAAAATAAGTCAGCACTAAAAGTTTAAAACTGTACATAAGATTTATTTTACCTCCTTGTGTTCCTTTCAAAATATAGCAAAAATTTCTTTCTACGAGAAGCAGGAAAAGTGCATTGACTGGAACAATGCACAAATAACCCGCACAAAGAATAAAGAAACGTATGACAACGTTTCGGCCCGTCTTGGACTAAATAAGTAGTTAATGTTGCAAGTCGGACCGAAACGTCATCATAGCGTCATAGGTTTCTTTCTGCTATGTGCGGGTTATTTGTGTATTATCCTTAAGATGTATTTTCCAGTTACTTCACAAAAATCACACAAAAATTGTGCTTACACAGCCTAAACCTGTGAACCGTGGCAGCCATTTCGTATGATGAATGTGATTGATTGATGATGATGAATGTGATTGATGGTGATGAATGTGATTGATTGATGATGATGAATGTGATTGATTGAAGATGATGAATGTGATTGACTGAAGATGATGATTGTGGTTGATTGAAGATGAATGTGATTGATTGATGAATGTCATAAGTGTTATATTTTAATAGAAGAAAGCCACTAAAATAGTGAGGGTGATCAAACTCAATCCAAGCAATGGAAAGATAAAACCAGTTCCTGGGATCAAGAGCCCCTCACCAGCATCAAGAAAAAATAATGCAATGTAAAATAATAATACACCATTTCGAGATTAGAAGAGGTAAAACATGTCACCTTGGTCCAGCTATGGCACTAATTCCAATAATAAACAAACACAATGAAAAATATATATATATATATATATATATATATATATATATATATATATATATATATATATATATATATATATATATATATATATACATATATATATATACATATATATATATACATATATACATATATATATACATATATATATATATATATATATATATATATATATATATATATATATATATATATATATATATATATATATATATATATATATATATATATATATATATATATATACATATATATATATATATACATATATATATATATATTATATATATATATATATATATATATATATATATATATATATATATATATATATATATATATATATATATATATATATATATATATATATATATATATATATAACAGATCTAAGGAGATGAACACACACACACACACACACACACTCTCTCTCTCTCCATTTTATTTTACCTCCTTGTGTTCCTTTCAAAATATAGCAAAAATTCCTTTCTACGAGAAACAGAAAGCAGGAAAAGAAAATTGGCCAAGCTCTCTATCATATTTTCTGCTCTACGGGACGTGGGCGTCAGCCGCCGAAACCACTTGATTTTCGACAGAGTCTTGAGACCAACTCATTTTCAATCCCCTTGCCGCTATTGACATGATTTGCTGGGCCTCTGATAAATCTGGATCTTTCTTCCCATTATAATAAAACTTTGTTTTCTTTTCAATAAATTCATTTTTTTGTGCTATTTAATTTGCTCGGAAACATTAAGTGTTTGAAATAATAGAATATTCTTTTTTTTTTTGGTTTGGACATGTAGAGAGTATGGAACTAAATAAAACTCTGAGTGTGTATTAATCTGTAATGGAGGGAAGGCGGTTTAGGGGTTAGCCTAAGAAAGGTTGGAGGGAGGGGGTAAAGGATGTTTTGTGTGCGAGGGCTTGGACTTCCAGCAAGCGTGCGTGAGCGTGTTAGATAGGAGCGAATGGAGACAAACGGTTTTTAGGACTTGACGTGCTGTTGGAGTGTGAGCAAGGTAACATTTATGAAGGAATTCTGGGAAACCAGCAGGCCGGACTTGAGTCCTGGAGATGGGAAGTACAGTGCCGGCACTCTGAAGGAGTACATAGTAACATTAACACAAAGGGTGTTAATGACAGTGATGGAGTGAATGACGAAAGTTTTTCTTTTTCGGGCCACCTTGCCTGGGTGAGAAACCGCCGATGTGTTAATAAAAAAAATGTATAGAAAGGGGTTTGGTTAAGGTTAATGCATATTTTAAGGAAAAAAAAAGGATACATAAGTATACAAGATATGAAGTTGAAGATTTAGACACATGTGCAACATCCGGGTATCTTTATTTTAGACGTTTCGCCATCCAGTGGCTTTATCAATACAGATTCTAGGACATAATTTGAAGACAGTAGAACTATATATGATATAGGGCGTAATGACAGTAGTTTGTTGGACTATGCATTGGTAGATAAAAGACTGTTGGGTAGACTTCAGGATGTACATGTTTATAGAGGGGCCACAGATATATCAGATCACTTTTTAGTTTTAGCTAGAATGAGAGTAAAAGGTAGACGGGATACAAGGAGAATCTAAGCAGCAAGTAAGAGAGAGGAAGCTTATAAACTAAAAGAGGAGGCAGTTAGGGTAAGATATAAACAACTATTGGAGGATAGATGGGCTAGTGAGAGTGTAGGCAATGGGTTCGAAGATGTATGGGGTAGTTTCACGAATGTAGTGTTAGAGTGTTCAGCAGAAGTTTGTGGTTACAGGCGAGTGGGTGCGGGAGGGAAGAAGAGTGATTGGTGGAATGATGATGTAAAGAGAGTAGTAAGAGAGAAACAATTAGCATACGAGAGGTTTTTACAAAGTAGAAGTGATGCAAGGATGGAGGAGTATATGGAGAGAAAAAGAGAGGTTAAGAGAATGGTGAAGCATGTGTAAAAATAGAGGAAATGAGAGAGTGGGAGAGATGTTATCAGCAAATTTTGTTGAAAATAAGAAAATGTTTTGGAGTGAGATTAATAAGTTGAGAAAGCCTAGGGAACAAATGTATTTGATAGTTAAAAATACAATTGGAGATTTATTAAATGGAGAGTTAGAGGTATCGGGAAGATGGAGGGAACATTTTGAGGAATTGTTAAATGTTGATAAAGAAAAGGAAGCTGTGATTTCGTGTATAGGGCAAGGAGGAATAACATCTTGTAGGAGTGAGGAAGAGCCAGTTGTGAGTGTGAGGAAGTTCGTGAGGCAGTGAGTAGAATGAAAGGGGGTAAGGCAGCTGGGATTGATGGGATAAAGATAGAAATGTTAAAAGCAGGTGGGAATATAGTTTTGGAGTGGTTGGTGCTATTATTTAATAAATGTATGGAAGAGGGTAAGGTACCTAGGGATTGGCAGAGAGCATGCATAGTTCCTTTGTATAAAGGCAAAGGGGACAAACGAGAGTGTAAATATCATAGGGAATAAGCCTGTTGCGTATAACTGGTAAAGAGTATGGTAGAGATATTATTGAAGGAATTAAGAGTAAGACGGAAAGCAGGATAGCAGATGAATAAGGAGGCTTTAGGAAGAGTTGGGGGGGGGGACAAGTGTTTGCAGTGAAACATATCTGAAACCTATTGTAGATCTATGGCAAGATATCTGAAGTAAGACAGGAGACAGAAAGATGGGTAGATTTCATTTTCTTGAACTGTAAGAAGGCTTTTGACACAATGCCACACAATAGACTAGTACAAAAGATAGACAGGCAGGAACAGCAGGAAATATACCGAAATAGATCAGAGAATATCTGACTGAAAGGAAACGAGTGATGGTACGTGACAAAGTGTCGGAGTGGGCGCATGTGTTGAGTGGAGTTCCAAAAGGGATAAATTTAGAGGTGTCCCTGTTCGCAGAAGATGTGAAACTAATTAGGAGAGAATACAAGCGGACTTTGATTCGGAATGGTTACTAAGGGATCTGGACAGGCTGCAAGCCTGGTACAGCAAATCCCTCTTGGAGCTTAACCCCACCAAGTGCAAAGTCATGAAGCTTGGGAATGGACAAAGAGGAACACAAACTGAGTACAGGCTTGGAGGTCAAAGACTGTAAACCTCACTCAAGAAAAGTTGTCTTGGGGTAAGTATCATACCGGTGACAATCCCTGAGGCGCACATCAACCAAATAACTGCTGCAGCATATGGGCGCCTGGCAAATCTAAGAATAGCGATTCGACATTAAGGAATTATTCACGACATTGTACACTGTGTACATCAGCACGATGTACAGCACAGCATCAGTATGGAACCCACACCTGTTCAAGCATGTCAGGAAATTAGAGAAAGTAAACAAGTTTGCAACAAGACTAGTCCTGAAGCTACGGGATACGCCCTATGAGGATAGGTTAAGGGAACTCTACCTGAACGGCAGGAAGGACATGACAATGACGTATAAAATACTGAGAGGAATTGAGAAGGTCAACAGGTACAGAATATTTCACAGATACGATTCAGGAACAAGAGACACAATTGGAAGTTGAAAACTCAGATGAGACATAGGAATATTAGGAAGTATTTCTTCACCTTAGAGCTGTCAGGAAGTGCGATAATGTTTTTGGAGCAGGGAGAGAGTGGATATAGTATCGCTTAGCGCAGAGGAGGGGCCGGGAGCTGCAACCACATATAGGTGAGTACATATATACATGTCATCCCTCATTGGCCAGACTCCCTTAAAAAGGACTTCAAAAATATATTAAGGATTGATACATATATTTTTTCATTGACAATACTATAAAATGTCTTATTTTTGGCCAGTTTAAATTCATTTACTAATAATTAAAATCAATGATATACATTGTTTCGTTATGTTCAGATTAATTTCCACGTATCTGACGTTATAGTTCGAACATTTTGGGTAGCAATGAAAATGGGTTGGGCAAATATTTTTGTTAGTGGGTTTGAGAAAGACCTGTGATATATGGTTTTGAAAACCATACAACATATGGGAATCTTTACTGGAGAAACATTTCGCCACACAGTGGCTTCATCAGTCCAATACAAAGCAGGAAGGTATAAGGAGAGGAGGAGTTTGAGGTAATCAGTCCCTCAGCCTGGAATCGATGTGTTCAGTCCATCACTCTTGTAGGAAATACAACACAGGGCAAGAGGAGTGGATTATATACTGCAGTCAGGTGAGTCGAAGCAGGAGAAGGCCCATACTAGGACTTGTCTAGTATGGGCCAGTAGGCCTGTTGCAGTGTTCCTTCTATCTTATGTTCTTATTAAATCAAATAGATCACAGAGAAAAATGTCTATTCTTTTAAAAACACTACCAACAGTGTGTTAATTAGCCCTGGCTTAATTCACGTGCACGGTGGTCAAAGCCTTGACTCCCTTCACCTGCTTCACCTGGCTTCCTTAACCTGCCTGCTGACTGAGCCCTGGCGCTCTTATAACGCTAAACATTATGCAATTAAGCTGCTCTCTTCCCCTTGATCCTCCCAAACGAGCGACGCTGCGGATCTCACTAAACCCTGTGAATATTTCAGGAATATTTTCCCACTAAGTGTGAGGCTTCAGTACAGTCATGAACCGCTAAATGTTCACGGTAAGTGACCTGGCACGCAGCTGATAAATAATTCCTTCACATTTCCCACTCGATTCTATCTCGCAGCTAAGTAGGTCTGAGGGCCATCCACTGCACAAGGGTCATTAAGGCCGCAATTCACCACATTAACAAGCAGGCACGATTTAATCTATAAAATAAGGAGTAAATATACACTCCCTTCAGCGGTACAGTGGTGGCAGTGTTGTTGGTAGTGTTGGTGGTGAGGGTGGTGGTGGGGGTGGTGGTGAGGGTGGTGGTGAGGGTGGTGGTGAGGGTGGTGGTGAGGGTGGTGGTGAGGGTGGTAGTGGGGGTGGTGGTGAGGGTGGTGGTGAGGGTGGTGGTGAGGGTGGTGGTGAGGGTGGTGGTTTTAATGGTACTGGGGAATGTAGTTATGATAGTGGGGGAGAAGGGAAGTAGTGGTTATAATGGTGACCACAGTGCTGGTTGTTATTATAGTGGTGGTGATGGTGGCCGCAGTGCTGGTTGTTATAGTAGTGGTGGTGATGGTGACCGCAGTGCTGGTTGTTATTATAGTGGTGGTGATGGTGGCCGCAGTGCTGGTTGTTATAGTAGTGGTGGTGATGGTGACCACAGTGCTGGTTGTTATAGTAGTGGTGGTGATGGTGGCCGCAGTGCTGGTTGTTATTATAGTGGTGGTGATGGTGGCCGTAGTGCTGGTTGTTATAGTAGTGGTGGTGATGGTGACCACAGTGCTGGTTGTTATAGTAGTGGTGGTGATGGTGGCCGCAGTGCTGGTTGTTATAGTAGTGGTGGTGATGGTGGCCACAGTGCTGGTTGTTATAGTAGTGGTGGTGATGGTGGCCACAGTGCTGGTTGTTATAGTAGTGGTGGTGATGGTGACCACAGTGCTGGTTGTTATAGTAGTGGTGGTGACGGTGGCCGCAGTGCTGGTTGTTATAGTAGTGGTGGTGATGGTGACCACAGTGCTGGTTGTTATAGTAGTGGTGGTGACGGTGGCCGCAGTGCTGGTTGTTATTATAGTGGTAGTGATGGTGGCCGCAGTGCTGGTTGTTATAGTAGTGGTGGTGTCAGCAGCCGTCGTGGTTTCGGTAGTTGTGAATGCCGTGTTTGTGGTTGTAATAGGGGTGACGGTAGTGGTTGTAATAGGGGTGACGGTAGTGGTTGTAATAGGGGTGACGGTAGTGGTTGTAATAGGGGTGACGTTAGTGGTTGTAATATGGGTGACGGTAGTGGTTGTAATAGGGGTGACGGTAGTGGTTGTAATAGGAGTGACGTTAGTGGTTGTAATATGGGTGACGGTAGTGGTTGTAATAGGGGTGACGGTAGTGGTTGTAATATGGGTGACGGTAGTGGTTGTAATAGGAGTGACGTTAGTGGTTGTAATAGGGGTGACGGTAGTGGTTGTAATATGAGTGACGGTAGTGGTTGTAATAGGAGTGACGTTAGTGGTTGTAATATGGGTGACGGTAGTGGTTGTAATATGGGTGACGGTAGTGGTTGTAATAGGGGTGACGGTAGTGGTTGTAATATGGGTGACGGTAGTGGTTGTAATAGGGGTGACGGTAGTGGTTGTAAAATGGGTGACGGTAGTGGTTGCAATAGGGGTGACGGTAGTAAAATTGATGGTGTTGACTCCAGATGGAAGATCGACAGCAACTTTTAAGAATCCATATAACACATTCTCTTCTACTTTTCCTTGTGTCTTTTGAGTTCTTTCTCGCTATATTATTTGATCATTTTTTTTAAATTTTCACACACACACACACCAAGGCAGGGTGGCCCGAAAAAGAAAATTTTTCATCATCATTCACTCCATCACTGTCTTGCCAGAGGGGTGCTTTACACTACAGTTACAAAACTGCAACATTAACACCCCTCCTTCAGAGTGCAGACACTGTACTTCCCATCTCCAGGACTCAGGTCCGGCCTGCCGGTTTCCCTGAATCCCTTCATAAATGTTACTTTGCTCACACTCCAACAGCACACACACACACACACACACACACACACACACACACACACACACACACACACACACACAAACACACACACACACACACACACACACACACACACACACACACACACACACCTGGTCAAGCACGTAAGGAAACTAGAGAAAGTGCAAAGGTTTGCGACAAGGTTAGTTCCACAACTCAGGGGTCTGTCTTATGAAGAAAGATTGAGGAAAATAGGACTAACAACACTGGAGGAAAGAAGGGTCAGAGGAGACATGATAACGACATACAAAATACTGCGGGGAATTGACAAGGTAGATAGTGAGAGGTTGTTTCAGAGAGGGAACACAGAAACAAGGGGACACAACTGGAAGCTGAAGACTCAGATGAGTCAAAGGGATGTCAGGAAACATTTCTTCAGCCACAGAGTAGTCAGGAAGTGGAATGGACTAGAGAAAGATATAGTGGAGGCAGGAACCATACATAGTTTTAAGACAAGGTATGATAAAGCTCATGGAGCAGGGAGAGCAGAGACCCAGTAGCAGACAGCGAAGAGGCGGGGCCAGGAGCTGAGTCTCGACCCCTGCAACCACAATTAGGTGAGTACAATTAGGTGAGTACAAAGGAGACAGGAACGTACCACTAAACTACAGACCAGTGTCACTGACATGTATAGCATGCAAGGTCATGGAGAAGATAGTCAGGAGAAGAGTGGTGAGCACCTAGAAAGGAATGAGCTTATCAACGATGGCCAAGCACGGTTTCAGGGACGGGAAATCCTGTGTCACAAACCTACTGGAGTTCTACGACAGGGTGACAGCAATAAGACAAGAGAGAGGGGTGGGTAGATTGCATATTCTTGGACTGTAAGAAGGCGTTTGACACAGTTCCACACAAGAGATTATTGCAAAAGTTGGAGGACCAGGCAGGGGTAACAGGGAAGGCACTACAATGGATCAGGGAATACCTGTCAGGAAGACAGCAGCGAGTCACGGTACGTGGTGAGGTGTCAGAGTGGGCGCCGGTGACGAGCGGGGTTCCACAGGGGTCAGTCCTGGGACCAGTGCTGTTTCTGGTATTTGTGAACGACATGACGGAAGGAATAGACTCCGAAGTGTCCCTGTTTGCAGATGATGTGAAGCTGATGAGAAGAATTCAGTCGGACGAGGACCAGGCAGAACTACAAAGGGATCTGGACAGGCTGCAAGCCTGGTCCAGCAATTGGCTCCTGGAGTTCAACCCCACCAAGTGCAAATTCATGAAGATTGGGGAAGGGCAAAGAAGACCGCAGACGGAGTACAACCTAGGGGGCCAGAGACTGCAAACCTCAATCAAAGAAAAAGACCTTGGGGTGAGTATAACACCAGGTACATCTCCTGAGGCGCACATCAACCAAATAACTGCTGCAGCATATGGGCGCCTAGCAAACCTAAGAACAGCATTCCGACATCTTAATAAAGAATCGTTCAGGACCCTGTACACTGTGTACGTTAGGCCCATACTGGAGTACGCAGCACCAGTTTGGAACCCACACCTAGCCAAGCACGTGAAAAAGCTCGAGAAAGTGCAAAGGTTTGCAACAAGACTAGTCCCAGAGCTAAGGGGTATGTCCTACGAGGAGAGGTTAAGGGAAATCGACCTGACGACACTGGAGGACAGGAGAGAGAGGGGGGACATGATAACGACATATAAAATACTGAGAGGAATTGACAAGGTTGACAGAGACAGAATGTTCCAAAGATGGGACACAGCAACAAGGGAACACAGTTGGAAGTTGAAGACTCAGATGAATCACAGGGATGTTAGGAAGTATTTCTTCAGTCACAGAGTAGTCGGGAAGTGGAATAGCTTGGGAAGCGATGTAGTGGAGGCAGGTTCCATGGTTCCATACACAGCTTTAAGAAGAGGTATGATAAAGCTCATGGCGCAGGGAGAGTGACCCAGTAGCGGCCAGTGAAGAGGCGGGGCCAGGAGCTATGTCTCGATCCCTGCAACCACAACTAGGTGAGTACAACTAGGTGAGTACATACACACATACACACACACACATACACACACACATACACACACACACATACACACACACACACTGCAAGCCTCACTCAAAGAAAAAGATCTTGGGGTGAGTATAATACCGAGCACATCTCCTGAGGCACACATCAATCAGATAACTGCTGCAGCATACGGGCGGCTGGCAAACCTAAGAATAGCGTTCCAATACCTCACTAAGGAATCATTCAAGACTCTGTATACCATATACGTCAGGCCCATACTGGAGTATGCAGCACCGGTTTGGAACCCACACCTGGTCAAGCACGTCAAGAAATTAGAGAAAGTGCAAAGGTTTGCAACAAGACTAGTCCCAGAGCTAAGGGGATTGTCCTACGAAGAAAGGTTAAGGGAAATCGGCCTGACGACACTAGAGGACAGGAGGGTTAGGGGAGACATGATAACGACATATAAAATACTGCGAGGAATAGATAAGGTGGACAGAGACAAGATGTTCCAGAGAGGGGACACAGAAACAAGGGGTCACAATTGGAAGTTGAAGACTCCTATGAGTCAAAGGGATGTTAGGAAGTATTTCTTCAGTCATAGAGTTGTCAGGAAGTGGAATAGCTTAGAAAGCGACATAGTGGAGGCAGGAACCATACATAGTTTTAAGACTAGGTTTGATAAAGCTCATGGAGCAGGAAGAGAGAGGACCTAGTAGCAATCAGTGAAGAGGCGGGGCCAGGAGCTATGACTCGACCCCTGCAACCACAAATAGGTGAGTACAAATAGGTGAGTACACACGCACAAACACACACACACACACACACACACACACTCACACGCACACACTCACACGCACACAAGGGTTTACCCTCACATTGTACTGGAAAATTATATGTTATATGTTTCTTTCACAACATTTCATTGTCTTTCTCTTATCATATCTTCATTCTGTTTTTGTTTATTCACATTCTTAACATTTTCTACGTGGTTATCTTAATCCAAGCACTGTGAGCTGACCTTCTTTCCTTCGTCGGATCAAACCTGTCTGTCATCCCCTGAGGGTTTATCAGTTCGTGAATTTAATAAATAATTTCTTCCTTCTCATTCTACTTCTTACTCCTCTGTCCTGTTTCACTTCTTTTTTTATTTTTTTTTCTCATTTAGTTCTCCTCTTCTGTGAGTTACTCGTTGCTCTCTCCTCTTTCTTACTCTATGCCTTCTCTTCATTCTAGTTTCCTCTTTCTAAATTGTTCTTACTCGTTTTCCTCTGCTCTTTCTCCTGTTTATTATTAGGAACCCACTCACAGTTCACATGTTTCTTATTCATTGTTCTCTCCCTCTCCCCTCTATCTTTTTTTTTACTCGTTACTCTCTACCTTGTTACTCACTCGATAATCTCTCAACACCCCTTTCTTGTTTCTTACTCGTTAACCTTTGTTCCTCTCGTTGCTCACTCTGTTACTCACTCTCCCTTTCGTGTTTCTCACTCATTAACCTCTCTCCTTCTCTTGTTTCTCACTCGTTAAGCTCTCTCCTTCTCCTGTTTCTCACTCATTAACCTCTCTCCTTCTCTTGTTTCTCACTCGTTAACCTCTCTCCTTCTCTTGTTTCTAAATCATTAACCTCTCTCGTTATCTTGTTTCTCACTCATTAACCTCTCTCGTTCTCTTGTTTCTCACTCATTAACCTATCTCGTTCTCTTGTTTCTCACTCATTAACCTATCTCGTTCTCTTGTTTCTCACTCATTAACCTCTCTCCTTCTCTTGTTTCTCACTCGTTAAGCTCTCTCCCTCTCTTGTTTCTCACTCATTAAGCTCTCTCATTTTTCTTTCTTCATCTGCTAGAATTCTTTAACATAAAAAAAACCTGGCGACCTTCTTTCATTTCTCCTCCCTATTTCAACCTCCACTTTTTGTCCCTTTATTCTCCACATTTTTCTATTTCTATTACTCTGTCTTTCTCACCTCTCATTTATTGCCACCGCTTAATTTCTATTTTTTTCCCTCTTATCTCTTGCCGTGGATAAGAAAGCAAGATTTAGCAATCCTATGTAAAAGTCTATCAACATTAGAATTTCCATTTCTTCTACATCTGTTACGCTCTTTCGTCCCTTAGCCACCATCCGTATTTTCACCATTCACCTCTTACTAACCGTCCTTTCTTACCATCCTTTATCTCTTATAATCGTACTATGTTACCATTTTCCATATCTCACCGTCCCTGGTCTTTTCACTATCCTGCATCTCTCTCATTATTCTTCTCTGCCTTATCTCCAGCGGCATCCCATCTTCCTCACCTCAGCGTCGTGTTGTCCTAACCACACTCTCCACGGTCACAACCCCACTCCAATATTTATCTCACTCTTATTTCCCTCTTTTGTCTTCTGTGTGTGGAAGAGGCTAGTACCTCCTCTCTTCCTCCTTCACTTGTAGGTGAGGAGGCTAGTACCTCCTCTCTTTCTCCTTCACTTGTAGGTGAGGAGGCTAGTACCTCCTCTCTTTCTCCTTCACTTGTAGGTGAGGAGGCTAGTACCTCCTCTCTTTCTCCTTCACTTGTAGGTGAGGAGGCTAGTACCTCCTCTCTTTCTCCTTCACTTGTAGGTGAGGAGGCTAGTACCTCCTCTCTTTCTCCTTCACTTGTAGGTGAGGAGGCTAGGTGACATCTCCTCTCTTTCTCCTTCACTTGTAGGTGAGGAGGCTAGTACCTCCTCTCTTTCTCCTTCACTTGTAGGTGAGGAGGCTAGTACCTCCTCTCTTATTCACTTGCAGGTGATGGGGTAAGTTCCTCCACTCTTCTTCCTTCACTTGTGTGAGTAGGAAACAAGTACTTGACAAATTCTTCCTTCAAATGCAATTGAGAGTCGAATGATTATTCATTTCTTTTCCTTGGTTTGGTTTGTGAATTCTGCTCTCGGACTCATCTGAGGACTGGTAGACATAATTTACAGACATTTCGTCTTTGGAATAGTTTTCTTCAGTGGAAATTAAAGAAAACCTGGTGATCAGTGTCTTTTGTGGAAATTCATTTTTTTGGGGTTCCCAGAATGTTGGGTAAATTACACTGCTCAACAAATGTTTCAGTATACGTTTAATTTTTGTTTGTTTTTAACTAATTTTGGGGCATTGAATTCAAATGAGAACTTAGTTTTGCTCCAACACGAACAATTTCTGTGAAATCGACAGCCACCTTCACCCAAATTCTCAACTGTGATATTGACTATTACCTACTTGATCATTTTATGGAAGATGATTTATGGATTTGATTGATTTTTGTGGAATTATGAGACTGTTTTATTACTAATGAACAGCATCTTATCTCTTTTTCAAAGCAGTCAGCATTTTCAACTATCAAGTTATAAGCCTACAAAGCCCAGTGTTGCTTAAACGACAGCAAGGTAACATTTACGAAGGGATTCAAGGAAACCGTTTAGGAAGACTTGAGTCCTGGAGGTGGGAATTTATATATATATATATATATTATATATATATATATATATATATATATATATATATATATATATATATATATATATATATATATATATATATATATATATGTATATATATATATATATATATTTTATTATATATATATATATATATATATATATATATATATATATATATATATATATATATATATATATATATATATATATATATATATATATATATATATATATATCAGCTTTACTCCGACAAAGCAGAGATTAAATAGCCTATTGTAGCTACTTAAGTGTGAAAGTCGAATATTAGGACAAGCTGTGGGCACTAACTCCTTTCTTGAATAGGTGAGTGGTTAGCTGGAAAGTAGTCATGCATGCTAAGTGCTTTCCTGATGACATGGGCAAAGCCAAAGTATCACATCACCAATTGTTATTTCTGCATCACAACAGTGTCAGGATTTTTACCAAAAACAATCAAAAACAGCATATCAGTTCTACCTTCTGTAATCAGACCGGTGTAACTTTCAGAGGATCTCTGTGTTCCAGTTCCACCATCCCATAAAGATATATTTTCCTTGGATGACAAAAAGAAGCCACTAATTCAAATTCTGAGTTTAAATCGGCTGGAATCAACAACTAAGAACCACTTCATATGCGCGATCTTAATTTATCCAAGGAACAGTGAGAGCTTCTTGCTTGAAGATTGTGCCAGTGGAATTTACTGCTCCCAAGACACAAGAATCAGTTTGTTCAGAAAGCGAGAGAAAAGCCTAATTTAAACTGGAAGAATCAATAGGTTATTGTTGTGATATTAATGGAGTTTTCGATACTTTGGATAAACATCATGATCCAACAGTGTGGCGTTTGTTATTAATTCCAGCAAAATAAGTCTGAAGACAATCTTCTTCCCTTCAAGGAAAGTTCCTTGAAGCCGGTTACTGGCTCTTAATCTAAGGAATGAGACCTGCTTTCCATTTCTCAAGTGCTGTATAGTTTCTGTTCCCCTCCTAAGTAAAATAAGGAAGGCAGTCTTCAAAATGGCAACACCCTTAAGTCTGCCTTTAACTCTAGAAACATAAAATAATGCAGAATCTTGTCACTCTGATCAAACATGGGAAGTTTTGGTGGAAAGTCTGTGGTGACCTAAAAGTAATGTATTTATTACTGGGACTGCAAGGTGGATTTACAAGTTACTGCTGCTTCCTGCGCCTGCCAGACAATCCAGATACAAAGTAACACTACAGTCACTGTACGTGGCAGAATCGTACAAGGAAGGAAGTGAAGAACGTTTAACATATGCCATTAGTCGATCCAAAGGGCCCACTTCCACCTTTACATGTCATGCTAGTCCCCATTAAAACTTTTTCTAAGCTTTGTGCAAAGAAGGTGCAGGGTTTCTCAAAGTTAGTGGCGCCAGATTGAAGGAAGGTATCTTCATCGGACCACTAAATCAGAATTTACCCAGTGATTCGCATTGTGCCGAAAGTCTCCAAGATTCTGAGCGCATCTCTTGCGTACTTGTACAGCCATCACAGTGATGATTACAGAAATATTATAGAGATATTGACAGCAAATCATCTACTGAGCTGTTAGATGGTCCTTAAGATCCATCTGCTCGATTCTTAGCTTGACTTTCCCCACCAATCCTGAGTCAACTTAGTGATGAACACGGTCAAAGATTTCACCAATACAAAGCCTTCATAGAGAAGGGATATCAGGGGAACCTAACCAGCAGTTTGATGGTGGACAGCTGCTGGACACTGCTGTATGAGACCCTGAAAGCAGTGATGCAAATTTGTTTGACTGAAAATTTGTTTTGTAATGCGTATACAAGGTGCTTTCAAAACGTTACCGGACTCAAATTTTTGCTTCTTTTTGAGTGAAATATGAGAGCGGCATAGCTCGTGCTGCATGGTACACTCCCCTTTGAAGCACTGCATGGTACACTCCCCTTTGAAGCACTGCATGGTACACACCCCTTTGAAGCACCCTGGCGAATTTCAGCGTAGTCGGTCATTCCGACTACGAAACACAAAATACTTCAGCAAGCATTTGGTGATGAACGATGAAGTAATGGGTCGAACATAGTGTTTCGAATGGTTTTCTCGACTCAACACAGAACGAACGTCAGCTGTTCTTTCATTCTTCTTTTTCTTCTCTGTTTCATCTTCCTAGAGGCGATCACCGACCTTCTTCAGCTCTGCTTTCCATCACCTTTCTAGTGTTGTTCAACGACGTCATGCAACTCTCCTCTCCATCACCTTTCTAGTGTTGCTCAACGATGTCATGCAGCTCTCCTCTCCATCAACTTTCTAGTGTTGCTCAACGACGTCATGCAACTCTCCTCTCCATCACCTTTCTAGTGTTGTTCAACGACGTCCTGCAGCTCTCCTCTCCATCACCCTTCTAGTGTTGTTCAACGATGTCATGCAACTCTCCTCTCCATCACCTTTCTAGTGTTGTTCAACGACGTCCTGCAGCTCTCCTAGACAGCATCATCTTCCTAGTATCGATCGCGACGTCCTACAGCTCTCCTTCCGGCTGATAATGGCGCTAATAACGACCTCCTCTACGGCTGGTCCAGCACTTGGGTGTTGATAAGAGTGGTGGGAGAAGAAGGACCGGACGTGCTGAGGATTCATAGCTCATTCTCAACTACCAATACAGTCATCTTCCCAGAACGCTTGGCGTTTTCCCTTCCCCTATTATTTTTAACCACTCAAATATTTCGTAAAAGTCTAGCATAAGGATTTACCTTAATTTTGTAGCAGAATATATGTGCATGGTGTTCCGTCTTCAGAGACTAACGTACCAAATAGATTTTTTAACTGTTAGTAGTTACACAACTCGCTACTTCCTTTAGTATCCAGTTTCAATGTTCTACTAACTTCATGGATTGAATTTCAATGTTCTGTCACTATCCTAATGTCCTTTCAACATCTATCTCAATTTACAGCAACCAACTTTTATTGTCTCATGAAGAATTTAAGAAATCTTAAAATATTTTCTAGAAATCCTACATGATCTTGTAAGTGATTATAATGCCTCTCTTTTCCTCCTATCAATCGACAATTGCGATCTATACCAGAGGTTATCAACCTGCGGCCTAGTGCCGCATGCGTCCCTTAAACTCATTTCTGCGAGGCCCTCAAGCGGCACCATGAGTTATCGATCCGATGACTTCACAACACAGTTATTTTCAATAGGAAATTGACATGCTATTAATGCGATAGTTAATCGTGTGACGAATTGCGCTATCCGAGAAAGATATCCTCTTTCTCCCATATCTCCGTCAACCTGTTCCTTAATACATGCAATAGTGATAACACAACTGGTGGTTTAAGTATATAATCCAGTTAAATTTATAAATATACCAGATATATTTCGGTCGATGCGCGATCTGAGAAAGGTATCATAGTATGGCATAGTCCCAGTCCCCTGTACCTAAGTACAAGTGATTGCAATATTGCAGAGTGCTGCATAAGTTTGTAATAATGTTAAATATTAGAGTTGATGATCTGAAGCAAACCAAAGGAGGTATTCATAAGTCATCACATGAAAACCTGCTACCAATTTCATCAATAAAAATGGCAAATTAGAGCATTCACAGCACGAATCTAACTTAAACTTTTCATTAAGAAACACCAGGTTTGAAGCTTAACTGAAGAGGCAGTCACTTATCTCAGAGACACCTATATCCTAATATTCACCGGTACATTAAGCCTGAAGCAGCTCAGAAGCTGAGTCACAAATTTATCAACCTTGATGGGATGAAACTAATATGATGCGACACTGAATTTACCATGTGAAAAACAGCATTTCACTTTCCCATGGAACACTTTTTCAACAGTGGTCATTAGGACACACAGTTGCCATGGCACATGAACATACATTATGTATATTTAAACAGAAGAGTCATTTTTAAGTTATTTCAGAGAAACCAATTTGATTATTAAAATTAACCTAAAAAAATTACGCATCCTAAAGTCAAGAGGAAGCTTCCTTTGAGAAAAATACATCAGCAGTCAAAGTTTGAAGCACACCAGAAGATGCATTTTCCAGTTACTGCGCAGAAATCAATACAATTTGCACCTACGCAGAGTACATCTGCTTCATACTATGCATCAGCAATTAAAGACTGATGCCATCTACAATTTTTTTCATTTATTCAGAGAAAATCACTCAAACCGTAGGGGTCATATAACATGTATGGAATAGAAGACATTCATATTCGATTCAAGCAATAGAAGGATAAGTCCAGTTCTTCGTATAGACTCTCATCAGCTTAAATAAGTTATGTAAAGCAAATAATTAATATGCCTTTTCGAAATTAAAATGGAACCTACACACTCCATTAACAATATCAGACTTCTTGTAGGTAGGATATGTGCCTCTCTGACTCCCCACCGCTTTGTATAGACTGTCAGTTCTCCATATCTTAACTGACTGTCTTATTAGTAGGCATGAAGAATTCACTTTTCCAATTTTATACTGTCCAAGTTTGGTGAGTCTGTGCCCACTGTAGTCTCAGTATTCTCTCGTTAGCTGACAGATGTAGAACCCGGTATGGTCTACTGCTGCTCACCCATCCTCTTCAAGGTTCGATGTATTGTGCATTCAGAGATGATCTCCTGCATAACTCTGTTGCAATGTATGGTTATTTGAGTTATTGTCTTCCTGTTCGCTTAAACTAGTCTGAAAATTCTTCTCTGACATCTCTCATTAACAAGGTGTTTTCGTCCACAGAACTGCTATTCATGGCATATTATTGTATTCTTCAAACCTTTCTCTATACAACTGTTGTGCGTAAAATCCCAGGAGATCAACAGTTTCTGAGATACACAAACCCCCTCGTTTGGCACCAACAGTCATTCCACTTAGATCATGATTCTTTCTCATTCTAATGATTCGTCTAACTAGTAACTGAATCTCTTGCCCATGTCTGCAAGCTCTTGACAACTGAGTACATGTAATAAGCCGATCTTGCTGAACAGACAGAACTCACTTAAAAATTGGACTTTTAAACAAAAATTACTGATCGATAAATATATATTTTCAATGATAATGATAGAAAAATGGTTATTTATAAACCTAGCCTAACTTAGAAACTTCACATAACCTTACTTAACCTAACGTGTGATTTTTAGCTAAATTCTGCTATATATATTAAAGGTCAGTTAAAATTTAATTATTATTACTTAAAAACAGGAATATATATATATTTTCGTTATGTTCAGATTGATTTTCGCAGATTAATGACAAAAACTAATTTTCACTCTACTCATTCAGCAGAAAACACCTTTGTCATTTAGGCTTAACTCGCCGGTTTGACTTATTCGTATATATATATATGTCGTGCCGATTAGGTAAAACTGGTCAATTAGCAAGAACTCATCTAAAAGTAAGTCCTTTCTAAAATTGTCTCTTATACGTTTAAAGATATATTTTTTTCATTTATGTTAATGAAAGAATTTATAATTTTGTACCAAGAGAAACTTTGAAAACCTACCTAACCTTATTACAACAAGCGCAATTTAATTTAGCCTAACCCAACTAAATATATTTTAGATACGTTAACATTAATTTAATAATAAACAAACACAATGACATATATTTTTTTCGTTATGTTCAGAATGATTTTGGCGAAATTATTGCATACACATATTTTCACTTGTGTTATATGGAAAGGTGAGCGTTGCTATTTAAGCCAAAATCGCAAGTTTTACCTAATCGGCACGACATATATATATATATATATATATATATATATATATATATATATATATATATATATGATATATATATATATATGGAATAGAAACCTTGCAATTTTGGCTTAAATAACCACGCTCCTCTTGCCGAATAAGGCAAGCGAAAATTTGTGTATGCAATAATTTCTCACAAAAGCATTCTCAACCTAAGGAAAAAAATATATTTCATTCTGTTTATTATTAAATTACTGTAAGCTTATCTAAATTATATTTAATTGGATTAGGCTAAATTAATTTGCGCTTTTTATAATAAGGTTAGGTAAGTTTTCTAAGGTTCTTTTTGTAAAAATGATTAATTTTTACATTAACATAAATGAAAAAAAAAATATCTTTAAACGTATACCTGGAGTATACATGGAGAGGGTTTCGGGAGTCAACGCCCCCGTATCCCGGTCTGTGACCAGGCTTCATGGTGGATCACGGCCTGATCAACCAGGCTTTTACTGTTGGCCGCATGCAACCGATGTATGAACCACAGCCCGGCTGGTCAGATACTGACTTTAGGTGCCTGTCCAGCGCCTTTTTAAAGACAGTCGGGAGTCAATTCGCAATCCCCCTTATGTATGCTTTGAGGCAGTTGAACAGTCTTGGGCCCCTGACACTTATTGTGTTGTCTCTTATCGTGCTAGTGGCACCCCTGCTTTTCATTGAGGGGATGTTGCATCGTCTGCCGAGTCTTTTGCTTTCATCGGAGTGATTTTCGTGTTCAAGATTGGTACTAATCCCTCTAGAATTTTCCAAGTGTGTATAGTATATATAATGTATAAGAGAAAATTATATAAAGGGCTTAATTTTAAATGAGTTCTTGCTAACTGACCAATTTTCACCTATTGGTCAAGTAGGAAGGAATAATGTTGAAGAAACATTATACCATACTGATCAACTTTCAAGAAATTAAATAAAACTTTATTCTTCAGTTGAGATCACTACCACTGGGAGGTGGGTTGGGGATCACTACCACTGGGAGGTGTGTTGGGGATCACTACCACTGGGAGGTGTGTTGGGGATCACTACCACTGGGAGGTGGGTTGGGGATCACTACCACTGGGAGGTGGGTTGGGGATCACTACCACTGGGAGGTGGGTTGGGGATCACTACCACTGGGAGGTTGGTTGGGGATCACTACCACTGGGAGGTGCGTTGGGGATCACTACCACTGGGAGGTGGGTTGGGGATCACTACCACTGGGAGGTGGGTTGGGGATCACTACCACTGGGAGGTGGGTTGGGGATCACTACCACTGGGAGGTGGGTGGGGGATCACTACCACTGGGAGGTGGGTTGGGGATCACTACCACTGGGAGGTGGGTTGGGGATCACTACCACTGGGAGGTGGGTTGGGGATCACTACCACTGGGAGGTGTGTTGGGGATCACTACCACTGGGAGGTGGGTTGGGGATCACTACCACTGGGAGGTGGGTTGGGGATCACTACCACTGGGAGGTGGGTTGGGTATCACTACCACTGGGAGGTGGGTTGGGGATCACTACCACTGGGAGGTGGGTTGGGGATCGGGAACATTGGTTGGATCGACAGTGATCGCAATTTTCCCATCATCACTCGCGTTATATTCATGAGAAAATATTTGATTCTCTTGTGCAGGACTAATTGCGAGAAGGTATTGTTCATTTCCACCACTATCAGATTCTATCAAACTATGGATCCTCACCTGATATCCATTTGGTAAGCGAGTGAGAGAGAGAGAGAGAGAGAGAGAGAGAGAGAGAGAGAGAGAGAGAGAGAGAGAGAGAGAGAGAAAGCGAGTGGTGTGGAGGGGATGGGGCGGCAGACGAGACTAAAAAAATAAAAGAAAGCAAAATATAGAGAATAAAGAATGCAGCACAAAGATGGTCAAAGGATTTAATCCATAATTGTAAACTAGTTTGCATTCCTCTGTGTTTTGCTTTTCCAATTTTACCTTTCTGTTTAATCATGCCATCAGTCACAGGGGGAAAAAAATATTTTAATGGATGAGAGAGAGCGAGTCAGATCAGACAATGTGTTATCGATCATTAAGTCTATTGGACCGCTAGTTGAGTATGTTATCAACCTTGTTTCCAAGCAGAGTGTAACCATCAAATAGTCAATTCACCGTCTATAGGTACCATCAAGTAGTCAATACTTTCCATAGGTACCATCAGGCAAGGGTATTATGAATCATGGTGAGGCCCATGGAAGCTTCTTTTTTTTTTAAATAAGAACTTTCTCGCTAACAAAACTCATTATATAGTTAGCTTGTTTGATAGGAAGATGACCTTGAATATTAACATCATGTCCCCTAATTTACATCATTGACGGCCATCTCGGAAGAGGCAAGTGAACTCTGGTATCAGAGAGCTTACGTCAGTTGTTTTATCCACTGGTAACTTTTCTTTAAATGTGTCTAGTGACTGTGAGTTTTCTAGACATACCTTTATTCCTCTAGTACCATCAGGAAGTTTATCATGATTTTCAGTTTGTAAAGGAAGCACAGAAATCGCCGGAAGGTATTCACTAAGTATGTCTTGAGATGAGTTATGTGGTACACGTGTTCTGATATTCTTTTCCCTGAAGTGTGAACTAAGCAGCTTACATGATTTACTTTCCCCACAACTGCTAATGGGCCACAAATCTCGCTTGGAGAGCATGTCCAGGTACTAACGTCTGGGCCATTACTTCATCTCCAGCCTTGAAGGATCTAGGAACGGATTTTTTTTTATCGTTTTGGTCTTTAATTTTTTTTTGAGCACTTACCAAGTTTTTCCGGACAATTCACGAGCAGTCTTCAGTTGTTGTTGCTTCAGTACAGAAGTGGCAATAATTAAGAAGTCAGTCTGCCAAAGCAGACGTCTTTTATAACTGTCAAAGGTCTTCCAACTTTATGTCCATATTTAAGCTCTAAATGACTAACCAAGACTCTCCTGTTCGCTCTCTCTAATAGCGAACATTAATAAGGTAGTCAAATGTGCAACAGTTCTGTGTCTTTATTGTTGAAGCGTTTCGCCTATACGGTAGGCTTCACCAGTCAAATACAGAGGAAAATATACTGTAGATAGCAGGAGCAGTGCCAACGTAAATATGATATAATCAGTCCATCAACCTTAAAGAAAATGTTTGAGGTGGTCAGTCCCTCAGCCAGCGGAAGACTTCAGCTCCATGATCTGGAACGATACGAAGCTGAGGGGTGAGAATAGAGTCTTAAATATTGACGAAGGTGAGGTGGAGGATCTCGAAGACGCTGCAGAGGACAGGGTTCAACTAGGAGAAGAAAGAAGGCAAGCACTGAGTAGCGCTGGCATCCAATTGGAGCTAAGTTTATAATTTAACTTGTGTGCAGCTTCAAGTGTATTGTGTTTGTGTATTTCACAATATTGGTAAATCTGAGATATTAAGGGAAAGTTTCTTCACTGTAGCTCAAAGCTGGAGTGTCATACTTGAAGGTTTGAATTAGATTTGTGGTGTAGTGAGTGTTACACTGTGACTTTTATGTATTGTGGTGTAGTGAGTGTTACACTGTGACTTTTATGTATTGTGGTGTAGTGAGTGTTACACTGTGACTTTTATATATTGTGGTGTAAGAGCAGATATACAATGCGCTCTACACAAACCTACACCACTGAGTGCACACCCCTATCACACTATATACATTATGAGAACCCCAACGGGTCTCGAGACCAGCACGGCCATGTCACAAACTAGTATTTAAGCGAAGACGTTGTGGAAGATGTCCTCTGTACCAAGATACCGTTGGGTTGTTGTGTCTGACAGATATGTTGAAAATAATATAAAGTACTCTCTTAATCATCAACTTGTCGGTATTTTATTCTCTTTTCAACATTAATAATGGTAACTCTTCATCCCAGTCCTTGGAATATTCGAAGTAAAATGCTCGCATCATAGACTGTCTGGAGGAAACGTTCCCAGGCATCTTGAGACAGAGGATGGTAACTAGCAGTGAAAATAGATTTAATTCCCAAATGTGACAGAGTTTCTCTAAAAATCTTGGAAGTGAAATTAGAACCTTGATCTGACTGAATTTCTTTAGGAAGTCCTACTTGGGGTAAGAATCGTACTAGTGATCGAACTACAGCGAGAATTTCTCTTTCTCTTTGGGATGCCTTCAGGTTATAGCGGGTTAATCAGTCCATTGTTGTAAATAAATACTGGTTGCAAAGCTTAGTTATAGGAAGAGGGCCCACACAGTCAATGATGTGTTGAGAAATTGGTTCACCTAAAGCAGGAATAGGCAAAAAGAGAAGCCGATCTTAGAGAGTGAGTTGGTTTGTCAATCACATGTCAAGTATGGCAATTCCATATATAACAAGTCACTGACTTTCATCTTGGCTCATAAAAATTTCTTACGAATTTGACTAGTCAGATATCCACCCAGAGGATTATTATGAGCAAAGTCCAAAGCTTATTTACGAAAAGGCTCAAGCCATACAATAAGAGTCCTCGCTGTTGTAACAGATCAAAGAGTAAACTTGTCCAACAAAACACGGTTTTGTAATAAGGATTTGAAGCCTAAGCTTGTTCCTTAGAGACAACAAAATCCTTACTTCTATCTAGAAAAGAATAAATGAATTGTTCATTTATAAGATAATCATGGGTGAGTACTATGGTAACTTCAGCGTCACCCATACTAGGGCTCCTGGTACGTTCATTCACTGTATAGAAAGTGAAGGACGTAATTCATCACTGAACATGTTTTGTCCCAAGTCATCAGTGTCTTGGAGCAGGTGGCTGGGCTGGCGTGTGTGTTCTTACCATAACACGAGTTACCACACACAACAGCAACAAGGAAGCACCACTTATGTCCGCCTCCTAGGCATAAATCTCCTCGGGAGAATTATTAATCTCCAAGGGGTTGCTTCGGAATGCTGGAAGCTCGAGCGACGTCATTTCCAATGGGGAGCTGAGCATTTTATGGGAAACCCTCAAGAAATTCCTGTTGGAATGTACCCGGTATAATACATGGTGTCTGTATAGACTTCATGCACAGGTATAATAATAACGATCCCACAATAAGCTTCTAAGAGGAAATCCATGCTCATATATGTCTCGTTCGATACAAATAGTATTTTGTCTTTTAATAATGATGAAAACGATCCAGTGTCTCGAAAACAAACAATTTAATTAAGACTGACTGAGATATGTACAATATTTATCTATCAGGAATTCTTGAATAGATGAAGGACAACAACTAAAATGCTCCTCATCTCAGATTAGTTGGCGCAAGTTCTCATGTGTTTCAACTTCCTCTGTTCTACACCATCTGTGAAAAACCGAGATGAATCTCATTTGTTAAGTCAGATGCTATCTAGGCAGGAGCTCAATATTTTCATTCCCCTGACCCTCCATCGTCGGCTGACACCCCAGAGTCCCATTGTTTCCTCTTGAAGATCAGAAACTTCCTCACAACGCGGACACTCCAACTTACCTGAACTTAACGGGAAACTTGAGAGATTGGAACTCGTCATGAGGTTCGTCCTAATGCACACTTAATGAACACACTATAAATTTATTCCGGACTGGCCTCCCATTTATCTCCATTATTACGTGTCAACACCAACAACCTGATTGATGGAGGTTCATTAGGCGGCTTATATCATCATATTCCATTCAGTAATACGGAAACCAGGACTGTGCAGCAAATTCTAAATGAGACCTTACAAAGAATGTATAAAGTTGAAATATATCCTTAGGATTCCTGTTATTTATATTTCTTTATATGAAGCCATGATTTCTATTTGCTTTATTACGAACACTTACGCCTGTTATCTTCGTTTTAGATTATTCCTAACCGGAACTCCTAATCTTTTTCGCAATCAGAATGACAGAAATATACATTATTCAGTTTATAAGTGCCTAAGATTTGAATCATAGATTTGTCTACATTAAACTGCATGTGCCACTTCTGCAACAAATTCATCTAGCTATCCAGATCTTCCTGTAACGCTCTAGAATCCTCATAAGAATATATCTGCTACCTTATTTAAGTGTCATTGGCCATATTACTCATGTCACTATTTTCCTTATGAATATAATTCATGTATACTGTGAACAACGAAGAACCCAATACTGATTCATGTGGAACGTTGCCTGTATCGCTTGTATCGTATTCTCTCCCTAATTTCTCCCCAATTACGCAAACTATTGTCTATCGGTCAACCATGCCTCGAACCAGTAAAAAAAAAATTACCTCTTATTCCGTACGCCTCTACTTTCTTTAATATTCTTCTGTGTAGAACGTATAAAACGCCTTACTGAAGTCAAAATACCCAATATCATATTCTTTATCACGGTCAGTAAATTCGTAAATGCAAAAAAGCCCCTTTATAAAAAAAAAAAAAACGGTGTTGAGATTCATTGATCAATTTACGTCTTTCAAAGTGGCTTCGAATCGCTTCAGAAATTATTGTTTACGTCAGTTTTCTCACAATTGAGGTTAGGCTAAATGTTTTATAATTCAAAACTAACTTGTATCCTGTTTTATAGACAGTTATAAAATTTGTCATTTTCCACTGAGGCAGCACTATACACTTTGTAGTGACTCATGTGTTTTAATCTATTTGATTATATCACAGGTGACTTTGATCTCTCATAACTTAGTTTTGTCCTGTGTAACAAGTTGATGGCCCGAGTCTGACCAAAACGTAACCATAAATTTGTCTCGTATGTATCGGTTTTGTGTTTTGACCTGACCTATATAATTTTTTTGATGGAATTTGGCTCTTTCTGCAAGAAAACCGATATTATAATTAAAAGTTTCTTCAGTAATCTGGCTCTTACAATACGATAATTTCCCGAAGATGTATACTTCAGTTATTGCTTGGAAAGCAATGGGTTTAATAAAAACCAAATTAAAATTAAAACATTTACAACCTAAAATCAAGTCAAGTCTATTTTTTTAATAAATCCCACAATTGATAAAACTATAAACCCGACCAAAGTGGCAGTCTTCACTTATTTGATATATTACTAATGTTGAGTAAATCCCACCTGCGCTTAAAATATGAAGATCAGAAGTGACATTTTCCATATTACTACTCGAAATTCAACGATTTCATGTTTATTGGCAATATCAGAAATCTGACAGATTTACAGTTACACAAGCTAAATTTATTGTGAATCTTCCGTTCATAGATTAAAACTGTTCATAAGAGGCAAATAAAAGTTAATTACCAAATAAACTACATAATTTTCAAAATACAATTGGCTGTGGCCCCTACACATCGGACACACATCCAAATGTTCCACTAAGCAAGATACACCAATAGTTTATAAGAAGATAAGAATAGAACACAGCAGCATCCCTACTGGCCCATACAAATCAGGTCCTTCTTAAAACCAACTGTTCCCACCCACCTATCTGGAGAGAGCATCTCCACACACCAATAGTTCTATTATCACAAGTTACATTACACCGGCTTCGAAAACGTCATAGTCGGTCAGATGATGATTTTTGAAGTTATAAACTATGTATAACATAGTTGTAGTGCTCCAGTGTTAGGCAGTACAACTATGTTATATATTACAACCCCCATTTTATATATCACATCTTCCACGTTATGCATTACTGTTTCCATTTTCTACATTACATCTGCTTTATTATGCTTTATAGCTCCATGTGTTATATATTTCACTTTAATGTTATACGTTAATTACAACAACAGTGTTATACATCACAGCTGTTGTGTTATACATCACATGTTATACATGACTGCTACCATGTACATAAGAGTCACGTATGTAACGTTGGGTAACTTCTGTAGGGAAGCTTTACTCCCGCTAGTGGCTTTATCAGTCATTGCATTGATAAAGTCACTCGCATAAAGCCATTGATGATTGATAAAGTCACTGGTGATTGATAAAGTCACTGGTGATTGATAAAGTCACTGGTGATTGATAAAGTCACTGGTGATTGATAGTCACTGGTGATTGATAAAGTCACTGGTGATTGCTAGTCACTGGTGATTGATAATCACTGGTGATTGGTAAAGTCACTAGTTATTGATAGTCACTGGTGATTGATAAAGTCACTGGTGATTGATAATCACTGGTGATTGATAAAGTCACTGGTGATTGATAGTCATTGGTGGTGATTGATAAAGTCACTGGTGATTGATAAAGTCACTGGTGATTGATAAAGTCACTGGTGATTGATAGTCACTGGTGATTGATAAAGTCACTTGTGATTGCTAGTCACTGGTGATTGATAATCACTGGTGATTGGTAAAGTCACTAGTTATTGATAGTCACTGGTGATTGATAAAGTCACTGGTGATTGATAATCACTGGTGATTGATAAAGTCACTGGTGATTGATAGTCATTGGTGGTGATTGATAAAGTCACTGGTGATTGATAAAGTCACTGGTGATTAATAGTCACTGGTGATTGATAAAGTCATTGGTGATTGATGAAGTCACTGGTGATTGGCAAAGTCACACGTGATTGATAAAGTCACTGGTGATTGATAGTCACTGTTGATTGACAAAGTCACTGTTTACATAGCTGTCGGTATTTCGCTTTCAATAACAGCTTATGTTATAGATTACAGCTTACATTATATACAATAAAGTTGCCATGTTATATACTATAACTCCATGTTATACCTTAAAGTTTTAAATATATAAGTTCCACTTAACATGTCATTCATTGCACCTTCTATGTCAGGTTAGGTTAGGTAAGGTTCGTCAGGAAACAGGACAGTGTTTCCTGACGCGGGTCTTAGTCATGTGATGACCCACCGTTGGCGCTTTTGGTCATCTGACCGAGACCCTCCGCTGGCTTACCAGTCTACCCATCTAAAAATTAGGGTTATAAGTTCTTTAAAGAAAAAAACTTCTATGTTATGCAACATATATCAAATGAAATACGCTGAAACTCACATGTATTTCTTCCACAATCGAAGAAAATATAAACACCTGTCATGTGAGAGACGAGCAAGTGTGGAGGCATAGTAAAGGAGAGAGAAGGACAGAAGAAATGAATGTGTGGGAGGCAGGTAGGCTGGTCAGGAGGAGAATGTGGGTCTAGAACGATCACTGGTGAAGCATGTGATAACGATAAGGTCAGTGTGTTATTTAAGGAAATTTTATTGGACCACAAAGAGTTGGCAAATTATATGTGCATAACTAAACCATTTTAGTCGTAAAGATAAGGGGATAATTAAAAATATTTATATATCGCTATATCTATTAGTTATTTTTGTCCAGTTAAATAATATTCCAGTAGTCCTTTCACGAGCTGGTCCAAAATCACCGACCGGATTAGTTAAAAAATATGTGATCCACTGACTGGATTCGTCTAAAAATAAATTAACCAATGACCGGATTCAAAAGCTGGCAAAGTTTCTAGGTGCCCTTAACACCCAACCAGATTCGTTGAAAAATAAGGTTTTCTCTGGCCGGATTCATAAGCTGACGGGTTATTTAGGCGCCCTTACCAAACACCCATATAAAACTACAGTATATATCCTTCATTCAAGAACACCTACCAGGATTATCATCAACAGGCTGGTGTGTGAATACCTGCAGCTCATTTCAGAGTGGCAAGAAGACCCTGCATTTCATTTCTTTCATTAGAATCAAGAAAAGTGGTGTGTACACGAAGTGAGGGAGGATACATAACAGTTATCTGAGGGGTGGAGGGGCATTAATTTGAGGTGGTCCACATGGAGGAAGGGTAGGACTGTGTGTGTCCCCTTCCCCAAACACGCACACACACCATGTAGACTCGTTTCAATGAAAGTGTTTGTTCACCTTGTGTGTATGGTGTAGAGTGTATAGCGGCTTGTTGTTTATAGTGGGGGCTGTGTAGTGTATAGTGCCATGTATAGTGCCGTGTCATGTATAATGAGGTGTCGTTTAGTGCAGTGAGTGGACAACTCTGCCAGGTCTGCTTCCCAAGGTCATCACCCCTCTTACACTCCTCCATCACCCTTATCACTCCTCACACCACCTCCACTTCCTCCCTATGCCGCCTTCCATAAGGACTTGAGACCGCCAACAAGATCTAGGCCTACGCTCTCCTCCACCCCTCCCCACCCCCACCCAGAACAACCCAGGGTATGTGCCTCCACCCACACGTGCCATTCTCACTTCAGGTATGTCAGATGATGCAGCCAGCAGCCACAAAGCCAGGGAAACAGTGCACCCAACAACGAAAGACGAGGCACATGTCAGGTGTGTGAACCACATCGGGCACTCAACAGGAATGTCCTTATATATGCACACAATGGGTGTGCTGGATCACATTTGGTTCCAGCATAGAGCAGCCCACAGGCAGATGAAAGTTCCAATGGTAACCTCCCTACATCCAATTGATTTTCAAAGGGCTGACAAAGTTGTATCAAACAAGTCCATGGTTGACAGGAATATAATAAAATCATGTTTCATAAAAAGCAGTTTTGAGAATATGAATATTTATTTTGGTTTATATAAATTGGTTTCATTTATAATTAATAAAATTTGGCAAGAATTTAATGACACATTAGATAAATCTTAATGCTTTGGTAGAGTTTCAGGTGGCTTCACAGAGTCGGGTGCTGTCACGCTACTGTGAGGTGCAGTCTTTGTTACTATGATGTGATTGTGAGGTGTAGTCTTGCCCCTTTATAAACCTTTTTGTTGATGTTTTGTGTTTTATAGTTCCTTGATAATGTGAGTAGTCACGAAAGAGCTTGGAATTTCTCAAATTTGTTCATAGTGGTTGTTTTGCATATTGTGATATCACCTGTTTACTGTGATCTTATTGCATATATATATATATATATATATATATATATATATATATATATATATATATATATATATATATATATATATATATATATATATATATATATATATATATATATATATATATATATATATATATATTATGCAGAATAATCTGAAAAGTAGAATTCAAGCGCTTTCGTGATTTCTCACATTATCAGAAATAATGACATTGTGGGAAATCACGAAAGTGCTTGGAATTCTACTATTTTTCCTAGTGGTTAGTCTGCATATTGTGATATCACCTGTTAACTGTGATCTTATTTGCATTTTTAAGAAGTACAATCAAACAGTGATATCTTTTGAAAAAATACAAATACTGTTTTGGTATTATTTCTTACTTTAAAAACTATTGCGGCACTTTTACCTCTGCACAAAATTTCGTACAGCCGATTGTGAATCAAAGTTCCAGTCCAGTAGTGTCAAGTGCAGTATTCATGCCTTTGTTGACTGCGTATGTTGTATAGCTAGGTACCTCGCCTCTTTCAAATATACTGTGATGTGAAAGAGAATGTTCAGTTGCAGTACAGTTGAAGTGTTAGCAACGGGTAAGCTTTCACCTACTTGTAAACACAACTCTAGTTTTACATTATCATTTGGGATTTTAAATGGTGTGTGGGAAGGTTCCCGCAGTGTCCAATGATTTGATTATAAAACAGTGTAAGATTTTTTTTTTTCCAGAAAGGTCCCTCCACTACATCTCTCGTTGAGTCAATGCTTTATTTTTCATTTTATTTTGTTGAAACATGTGAGGAACCTTTCTTCTCTTAGTGGCATTAATTGTTTGATCAGTTTTTTTTCAGTTTCTGTTCCATGACATCTGGGAAAGATGGACGCCATCGTGTTTCAAGAGGAAACAAAAGCTCTTTTAGCAACTTCCATATCACAGAGAGTTGCCATTGACTTTTAACTCGCCTTTTGCATGTTTTTTGAACAGCCTAAGCAATCCATGTTCTCATAATACCTCCAGCCGACGCTCTGTCGTATCATGTTCCATTCTCAGATGTATACACATAGTTCCATTGCATTCTCATGTATTGAAAATTAACAATGTTTAATCAGATGTTCCTCTACAGGAACTCCGAAATACTGTTGAAATCACTAGAACCTTGAACCAGGTTCCTCTTTAGTTCAATAATCCAAAGCATCGAACCCATATAATGTGAAGCCAATGCTTCAAGATTTATTCTCCGGTGTTTGACTTTCACCAACGATGATTCTTGGACTTATTAGCTGCGCGCCATATATGAAATACATCTTTTTATAAGTTATTATTATTATTATTATGGGGGACCACTAAACCCGTAGGAATTATATAGCGCCTGTGGAGAGTGATGGAAGGTAATCAGGCTCAGTTCAGGGAATTGGAGCACAGATCCCATTCCCTAGATCAAGAGCACCTCACCAGCGTCAAGGAACCTCCTTCCAGGGGATCTCCGTGTAAGTCGTTTTTTAACTCATCTCAGAGTGCAGCTTGCTACCATTACTAACACTTTCACTATCAGCCCTGTCAACTTCTTTACAACTTTCTCTCTACCAAGGTTCTTCAGCTTAATCAAAACAAACCCTTCATAACCATACTTAACTGAATGACTTTCTCCAAGAACTAAAAACTTTGCGTATTTTTTTTCTGCAGCGAGAAGTAAAAAATTTGGTGCCAACTGAGCCATCAACCTGCAGCGAAAATTAGAGTTGTTAGCTCATGTGTTAGTTTTAATGACGACCTCAGAAACTGTGTCGAGCATTTCTCGGTAAATGTTGAATCCCGATGATGTAAATAAGATGCAGGTGAACTGAAGTTTCCAAGAACACAATCTAGTCCAGGTTCTGTGTAAACTGATATTTAATCATAAGTCTGCATCTCTGCAAGGGATCGGAATGACCAAAAGATTACAGACAGTACTAATTGTTTACTGTCATTAAACACATCAAAAAGCTATTCAATAAACTGGGAAACATTTTCAGTCAAAGATTTTTACAACCCTGATCCAGGGATGATTATCTTACTAAACTTTCCAGAGATGTCGAGCCTCATCTACACTGACCGCCGTATTGTGGACATTACTGTGTCTATTACTCGTTTCGTTCTATAATATTGTCTGATCTCACACCATTTGCCACTGACACCTTCCCGTTGAGACAATATTTATTGTTTTTTTTAATTTGAACTCACTTTTCATACCTGAACTTTTTCCTGCACGTATTATTTCCAGTAGTGTTTCCCGTGGCTCAGTTGATAGAGCACTCAGTTTGCACAATGAGTGTCCGGGGTTCGATCTCCGGTATGGGTGGAAACGTTGGGC
This sequence comes from Cherax destructor, assembly GCA_009830355.1. Classification (NCBI taxonomy): domain Eukaryota; kingdom Metazoa; phylum Arthropoda; class Malacostraca; order Decapoda; family Parastacidae; genus Cherax; species Cherax destructor. The sequence goes on along the minus strand of WNWK01000178.1, from coordinate 276,015 downwards.
ATGCTTCCTTACACCTGCTGCCCCTGTTCAACTTACAGTAAATAGTTACCTGGGTGATAGGCGACTGGTGTGGGTTGCATCCTGTGGGGTGGTAGCATACCTTAGATAGGGCTCGGCTTTGAAATAAGCCGAGGTAGGATAACAGTTCTCAGCCTGTAAAATTTATGTGTAAAAAACAGGAAATCTGGCTTGTAATACCGAGCTTGAATTTTTTCCACTAAACTATTCGGTTTCTCCTGCTGGAGTTGACGTCACAGGCGAGAGTAGGTTATGATAGGCAAATGTTAATCAAAGCAGTTGCAGAAGACTCACTATGTTCCACTGTACCGCGATGTTGTTGTCTTAGACATGAATCATAGTAATGACGGTGTACAATACCGACAAGGTCCTCAACATTGTCGGTATTGTACTCGATCACTGATACACAAAATTTTGTTGAATGTATAGAAACACATCTCAAAAAAAAAAGCTAAAGTTTTCAAACAATTCCTTGTTACCGATTTATTATTATTATTATTATTATTATTATTATTATTATTATTATTATTATTATTATTATTATTATTATTATTATTATTATTATTATTATTATTATTATTATTATTTTTATTATTATTACTTTCATTATTATAATAATATTATTTTTAACTACTACTACTACTATTACTATTAATGCTACTACTACTGCTACTACTTCTATAACCAAAACTAAGAGCTAAACCCTTGTGAGCCTTGCAGCAGATTTTTTTTTAATATTTAATAATGTAATAATTCTGAAGCTTACCTAAGTGAAGATTCAATTAGGTAATAGAGAAATTACAATTCAGATAATCGTGCTGAAGGAAAACTAATGCTTATACAGACGTTCCTTTACTCACTTTCACCAACACAATGAGTCAAGTTTTGACACTTGAAAACTGAACGAGGTTACTCCCTCTCCAGTCTAAGTTCTGGCACTTCCTCTCAGAAATAAATGCTAGCACGGCCGCCCCGGATGAAACTGTGGCACTCCCTCCCCAGACTAAATGCTGGTACTCCCTCTCAAAAATTAATATTGCAAACCCTTCATAGACTAAATTCTTTCACTACCTCACCATTAAATACTGGAAAACCCTCCCAAGAATAAATACTGACAATCTATCTCTAGGCTAAATTCTGGCACCATATCCCCAGACTCAATACTCGCACTTCCTCTCAATAATATTGGCTGGAACTTCCACCGCAGACTAAATAATGGCACTTCTTTCCCAACTAGATTATGGCACTCATTCTTGAGACCAAATAATGGCACCCAAGTATTTAAGTATCAGTAGTCCCTGTTCTAATTAAATACTGACATCACTCTAAATTAAATGCTGAAACTCCTAAATTAAATGCTAGCACTCCTAAATTACTTGTACCAGCTTTAAAATAAAATACTGGCATCCCTCCTAATTAAATGCTGGCTTCTCTTCCTCAGACGAATTTCTTTCATCTCTCCCTAACTAAATATTGGCACTTCTATCCTCAGAATACTCACTGGCACTCTTTCCTTAGTCTAAATTCTGGCACCCTCTTCCCAAACTAAATAATACATCCTCACCAGAATAAATTCTGACACATTCTATAAATTCTGGCATCCCACTATTCTATATTTAGTGGGATGGCACCCCATTCCCCTGACTAAATATTGGCACCGCCCCTTCTCTGACTAAATACTGGCACCGCTCTACCAGACTAAATTCCGAGGGAAAATCAATTATGACTCTTACCCTCCACAATTTCCGTCCTGCTAATATTTCCAAATAGAGTTTGTACATTACACTAAACTATCACTACTGTGATAGTTACATTACACTAAACTATCACTACTGTGATAGTTACATTACACTAAACTATCACTACTGTGATAGTTGCATTGCACTAAACATGTAGAAGGTTAAATGAGAGGAATGTTGAAAATGAAATAACAAATTGAAAAAGAAATGAGAGACAAGCCTGCACTGTTCACCTTGTAGTATCTAACAAGAGCATAATAGTCCTGTTAATTTTTAATATGACCTGCCTAGTTTATCTCTTGTAGCCTGACTCACGAAATCGTAATGACACGATTGCAAACAAACCATACCACGGGTGGGGTTCGAACCCGCGGTCAGAGAGTCTCAAAACTCCAGACCGTCGCGTAAGCCACAGACGAATCTCCCGCTTGCATTTGTGGACACAGTGGTGCCTATGCTAACCTAGTTGGATTAATCTTATTGAAGCTAGCTGGCCCAGTGGCTTACGCGACGGTCTGGAGTTTTGAGACTCTCTGACCGCGGGTTCGAACCCCACCCGTGTATGGATTGTTTGCAATCGTGTCAATACGATTTCGTGAGTCATGTTGACGGCTTTGAGGGAGACTTGAGCTAGAGTTCGTAACGGAAATGCTAGCGGGAGATTCGTCTGTAAAAACTTGCATTTGTGGACACAGTGGTGCCTATGCTAACCTTCCTATGGTGTAGAAATATACCTAGTTGGATTAATCTTATTGAAGCTAGCTGGCCCAGTGGCTTACGCGACGGTCTGGAGTTTTGAGACTCTCTTACCGCTGGTTCGAACCCCACCCGTGGTATGGTTTATCTCTTGTAGATTTTTAGGTTAATCATTCAGGAAAAATAACATAGTTTTTACTTAAAAAACTCTGTTTCTAGGCCTTGGAAGATAGCTGATACCTACGACAGGAATATACTCCTGCAGTTTATGGTCATTTTTCACTCTAAACGAGTCACCATTACCCAGGATTCTCGAGATGTATGAAGGTCTAATATACTTACATTTGTTTCTTGAATGCAAGAAATGAAACAAATGTTTTTTTTTAAAGTATTTCTTGAAAGAAGCCATTAAATGGTGATAATAGGTGGAGGAGAGCAGGCAATTTGGAAAGGAGATGGAGAAATAGGATTACTGGAGGGGAAAAAGAGAGATTGAGTAGGTGTACTGAAGCACCTGTCTCACAGCGTCGCACATTCAGCGTTGTCTATTTCAGAGGGAAAATTACATTAACCGAAGTTGCTGTTCTTTCTGACTCTCGGTCAGAGAGATCAGCAATTTCCATCCTTTTTAGTTATCGTTTTATTGCTGTCATTTTCGTCCTTTTTATGGAGATAGAAAACCTCGTTGAAGTTAATATATACGTACGTGTGTGAGTGTCTTTAAACAAAAGATATCTGTTCTGAGATACAAATAACAGCCAGAAAAATAAACACGGATCTAAGTTTGTTTCTCAATTGCAGTCTGAACTTGACTTACCGGGAGAATGATTTTACTGGACGAAATTCTTGACATCAACAAAAGTCACAGAAAGCATGACCTTCCAAGCCTTCCATTCTTGACATCAACAAAAGTCAGAGAAAGCTTGACCTTCCAAGCCTTCCACCCACGCCACCTTCCAAGCCTTCCACCCACGCCACCTTCCAAGCCTTCCACCCACGCCACCTTCCCTAGAGCTGCCTCATCCTACCAAAAATAAATAATTTTTCCCTGATGAATATTCCCAAGTCTCCTTCCTACGTCTCCCACTTTTGTTTACGACTCCAGAAGTGCAATATATTTCCGTAAACTAAATTCCCAATTCAAGCAAGAGCTTCGTCAGCTGATTTCGTCAGCTGTCAGCAAAAACGCTCAGTAAACATTCTTGGGAAGGCGGACGCACGAACTTCAAGAAGTTGTAAATGACAACCATACAAACTCTTAAGGCGGGTGTAACGCTGCCAGGCCACTCGTTACTTTTACTCTAAGATAGTTCTCACAGAGTCGGCGTGTACATACGTATGTTCGTCTGTGTATGTGTGCGCATTTGTGCGTGCGTGCGTGCGTGCGTGCGTGTGTGTGTGTGTGTTAGTTACCATTTTGTCCTAGGCACATGTCGATTATACACTAGGCCTGTTGTATGTGTGTGTGTGTGTGTGTAAGGAAACACTTCGAAATGTTTCCGCCCCGCCGGGAACTGAACCCGGGCCCTCCGTGCGTGAAGCGAGAGCTTTAGCCACCATGCCACCGGGGCTGTGTGTGTGTACTCACCTAATTGTGGATGCAGGGGTCGAGACTCAGCTCCTGGCCCCGCCTCTTCGCTATCCGCTACTGGGTCTCTGCTCTCCCTGCTCCATGAGCTTTATCATACCTTGTCTTAAAACTATGTATGGTTCCCGCCTCCACTATATCGTTCGCTAGACTATTCCACTTCCTGACTACTCTGTGGCTGAAGAAATGCTTCCTAACATCCCTTTGACTCATCTGAGTCTTCAGCTTCCAGTTGTGTCCCCTTGTTTCTGTGTTCCCTCTCTGAAACAACCTGTCACTATCTACCTTGTCAATTCCCCTTAGTATTTTGTATGTCGTTATCATGTCTCCTCTAACCCTTCTATCCTTGTGTGTGTGTGTGTGTGTGTGTGTGTGTGTGTGTGTGTGTGTGTGTGTGTGTATGTGTGTGTGCGAGCATGCGTCACAAAATGCGACATATATTAACATAGATATATACCAGATATATACTACTGATTCCCCTTTAGCATCTTTTATGTTTCTAGCTTTGTAACAATTTGTTAGTAAGAATTCAAACCCAGTTGTCCTGTGCCATCCTGGGTTTGTCACGGTGCTTTAGGATTACATCTGCTTGAAACCCAACAAAGTAAAAGTGTGAGAAGTTTAACGAAAATGTGTCTAGGTTTAATAATATTTACAGTTAAACACAAATTTAGAAATAAAAAACTGGGCTACTACACATTATTTAGTTTATAGCTTCGGTAAATATCTGTGGATTATTTTATAGTCTGAAGATTTAATTTAAATGAGCTATCAGCTCTTTACTTATAATACTGTACGCATAAATGCGTACAGTATTATTACTGTACTGAAATCTTACTTTAATGTATAGAGTACAATATGTGTTTATATGTGAGAGGTGTGCTCAACTAGATTTAGAATGAGACTGACAAAACAAGTCCCTAATTAAACCAGCACCTGACCCATAGAGAGTCAATAAAACAGCTTGCTTGAGCAGTAAGACGAACAGTTCGACAAACAGCAAAAAGCTCAAAGCAGCTGTGATCTGCACAGCATCAGGCAAGAACGAAGGGAACAAAACGACCCTAACTGGGGATAATCGACAAGTCTTCCATACAAGATAAAAAAAAAAACTCCCAAATTACTGAAATTCTGAAATTCAGTTCAGTAATTTTCAAACCCCGACTACGAAAGTGCGTAGATGCCAGTAAGAACCAGGTAGATGCCAGTAAGAACCAGGTAGATGCCAGTAAGAACCAGGTAGATGCCAGTAAGAACCAAGTAGATGTCAGTAAGAACCAGGTAGGTTTACATTTAGACTTGGGACCTGAAGCACAGAGACTTTCTTAAGACACAACCTCAGAAAACGTCAGAAATCAGTAGCTGTAAATAAAGCTCTGTGAACAGAGTTGCACTGAGTTACGAGTTGCATGTTGCAGCTCACTAACGAATAAATACTTTACCAGAAAACAGAGCCAACACAACACGAGCAGAGGTGAACAGTGTTCTCCCAGACACAGCAGAGAGTTGAGGTACTGCCTGGAAGAGGTCCAGCGAGAGAGAGGAGAGAGAGAGAGAGAGAGAGAGAGAGAGAGAGAGAGCAGACATTGCAGATGCAATTACAGGTGTCCTCCGCCGACATACCATAAGCCCAGGAAATCAAACAAGCGAGCAGGTAGTTTGCAGTGCGGGTAGCCAATCAAAACTCCTTTTTTTGCGAGCACAGTGTAATGTAATTCTTATAGCTTATCTTTATACGTAAGCTAAAGATATAAGAGATATAATAATATAAAGCATGATATTTTCGCTTTATCTTTTAACGAAAACATGAGATGAAGAGATGAGAGAAGAAATATATATGTAATTATTACTTCATCTTTTCTGAGGACGCTACACCCGTCTTCTGGCTGACCACCGGAAACAGTGTGTGTGTGTTTGTGCGTGCCTTATATACGTACGTATGCATGCGTGAGTGCACGTGCGTGAATGTGTGTGTGTGTTTTATTTTTGGTATGTGTGTGTGTATGCGCGTATGCCTGTGCTCCTGAAGACACAGTAGTGAGAGGCAGGAATCACCTTGACAGATTAGTTTAGAAAGACACGTGGGCAAACACCAGGACATATTTATTAGAAAACCTTGAACAAGGTCCCAGGAGCTTCTGTTTTTCCCAGTGTTTGCTCACGTGTCTTTCTGAACCAGAAACCTCCTTGTGGACAGAAGCAGGAAAATGACGAGTAAATATCGATATCCAACTGAGATTTGCCATCAGCAGCATCAGGAAGATTAAATTATGACTGTAAAGGCAGGTGGGAGGGTCATGGCAGTTAAGGTCACATGCACATTAAGTTAAGCGCTAAACCGGAAGAAACTTCCAGCTCAGCAAGGTAGAAGTAGAGTCAAAAAGAAATGTAATTAACACCTGCCGACGAGAGGCAGGAGCCAGAAGATGATCTCAACACCACTGGTGATACCTTCTTGTTGTATGCGGAGATATGACTCATATCCCTGCATACATAACCATGATTTACTCTCTCCCTTGTATTGCTCAGTGGACCTCATTTACCATGAATTTGGATGCAGTTTGGACTGCAATACACGAACTTATATTGCTGCCACTAATGCTGCCTCTGTTGACACCATTTCTGCATGTGCTGACGCCGCTTGCAACGTCTCCACAGCTAATTTTGTTATCAACTTGTCTCATAAACAGTTTGACAATAACACTACTTTTACTTTCGGATTTTCTTAAAGTTTTGAACCCAGTGGCGGTATCAAAGTGTTACTTAACGTTGAAAGTAAATCTGATTTACTGTTCAAGATATCAGTATGTGTAAAAACTATTTCGTATGAAACACTGAACAAACCTAGGAACTCAAGCTGCCCTAGTAAATTCTTCAAGTTTTATGATAATTTGAAAAAGCATAAGGAAATATTCATTGTTAAATGACTCACGAAATCGTAATGACACGATTGCAAACAAATCATACCACGGGCGGGGATAGAACCAGCGCTAGCCACTGGGCTAACCTTCCTATGGTGTATAAATATACCTAGATGGATGAATCTTATTGTAACCAGCTGGCCCAGTGGCTAGCGCGTCGGTCTTGAGTTTTATGACTCTCTGATCGCGGGTTCTAACCCCACCCGTGGCATGGTTTATACATTATTAAATATAGATTAGATAAATACATGAGTTGTGTTTATCTAACCTATACTTGATAATGTGTTGTATTTAAGTGGGACTTGCACATACGTTAACAGGGTTATCAAAGCTTATTCTTTTGGTATTATTGAAAATGAGTTATGCAAATATTTTTGTTAGTAGGTTTGGGTTTGAGAAAGACCTGCCTAGTATGGGCCAGTAAGCCTCCTGCAGTGTTCCTTCTTTCTCCGTCTGACAAGTGGAATTTGTTATTCAGAACAGTAATGCTTCTGTAAGAAAAACGTCATAAATAATTCCTAGAGAGTATGATTATTAAGTTTAACGAGAAATTAAAACGGCTCTTTAAGAGGTAATGAATTTCTCTTAAAGCAATTTACTTCGGCAGCGTCTTCGCTGCCACGCATATATAGCTGGATTAAAACGCGCAAACTTATTAATTTGGATAGGCCATAAACAGTACAACTGGATCTTCTGCTTATAAATTGCCCAAATGATTGTAAGTACGATTTCTATTACTAGTAAAAAAATAACACTGAGCAAATAGGAACTGCAACGTACACTTATGATTGTATTATTTTATGTAATTAGTTCAGAAATGTTTTAATGAATGACTCGTTGGAGTAACTAAAATAGGAATTATCAAAACGTAATTTTGTCGTGGACACGGGACTTATTTGTGAACTAATCAATGTATAATAAATATTTAAGATTTGATATGAGTATCTTGTAACATTTATGAAGGGATTCACGGAAACCTGTTAGTCAAGTCTGAGTTCTGGAGGTTGGTAAATACAGTGCCTACACTCTGAAGGGGCATCTGAGCTGTAAAGTCGGCGCACCTCTGGAAACACGGTGATAGAGTGAGTGCTGGTGAACGTGTTTCTTCTTATTCGGGTCACCTTACCTCGGTGGAAGACGGCCTGTGTGATAAAAAAATACACATGAGTACCTTAAATTGGAATCTAGATTCAAGTGACTACATGATTTGGTTCTCTGATACAAGGAGACCCTTGTTAATAATCTGGTAACCACACAGGAGCTTGGCACAAAAATATATAACCTCTTGCATTGAACATTGAACAGATGTTTCATTAATGCTGTGATCATCCTAGATCCCCGTTCAACATATTACAGGGAAGCTAGAGAACACTTGTTAGTATTGACTGGGGCGACGAGGATAAATACCAGCACCACTCTACTCTACTCTACTCTACTCTACTCTCTTTCGAAAGTACATATATTTCCTAAAGAGACATAATATCGAATAAAATGATCCGAAATGGATGAAATGGAGACTAAAACATCATCTGAAGATAAGACTGGAAGTTGTAAACACTTCAACACAGCAGAGAATCACCTCTTGACTCAATACTTCATATTAAAGAAGAAATTAATAAAGGAATAAGAAAGGCTAAACGATACTATGAACTTAATTCTGCAAAGGAAAATCCGAAAGATTTTTTCCCAAGTATATTGAACGAATATTAAAGTAAAGCTGGTTCATTTAGAGTTAACTTTGAACTGATTATTGAAAGAAATGTGCTGCAATTAAATGGCTATTTACTTTCCGAATTTACACAGGAAAGTTGAAATAAAATCTTGAAAATAATTTTTATGGAGAGCCTGAGAAAAGCAAATTATGTCATGTAATAGTGACTACAGACATGGTTATTAAAGAGGTGGGTCGATTAAAGCAAAATAGTCCTAGGGTCCTGACGAACTATGTATTCTCAAGGGATCTGAAAAATGCAAGATGAAACCTAGTGAGCACTAAGTAGTCTTTTCTAATATCACTACAATGAGCATCGTACTTGACATGTGAAATATAGCTATTATGATTCCTATCTATAATTCAAGTCTCTTCCGACAAATTACTGCTTCAGGCTAACATAAATCGCAGGAAAATGATGATAATCTCAAAATATCAAACATAATTAGAGGCCACCTTAATGAGCGTAATCGGATTAATGAATCTCAACATGGATTCACACAGAGCCGATTATGGCTTAAAAACTTACTGATCTTCTTCAGTAATGCACAAAAATAGACCAAGCAGTAAGTACGGAGGAAGATACCAGCGAATTTCAGGATTATTTTGACAAGCTGATGTCGGCGTTTGAAAAGTGACATATGATGTTCACTGTGGAAAACTGTAAAGCCCTCATCCTCGGGAATAAAAAATAACTATATCACGTATGAAATAAATAATACAGAACATGAAAACGGGAAAATGACATGTGAGTTATGGTAAGTAAACATGTGAAGTCAAGAGAGCAGCATCGTGAGTGTCTGGTACCTACAAGCTGATAAATAAAACACATGTAAAACTCCAACCACTTGCTGCAATAAAGATACCGAAGAAATGCACCTGACGTTTCTGCGTCAGACACTTGTCTGACGCAGAAACTTCCATGAATGTCTGTTCACAGGATATCTTCCACATTACTAATGTCTGTCCCACCTTAAGGGCATGATCTGCTTCCACTAGTGGGACTCGCCTACGGTAATTTTCTTCAACTAATAAATTTCAACCCTTCCAGTAGTTCTAATATAAAATTCTCTTCCTAAACCTTTTTAAAAAGATCGCAAAAGACAGATGCGAAGGTGATAATTTTTCTCCGATAGATACCCGGGTATTGCATATATGATTTATTAATCACATTATCAGTACTGTACGATCCGTGTCTGTAATTCAATAATATCGAGAGTAAGACTCTGAATCCGGACATGGATGTGTCGTTCAATATGGTAATAAATATTTACAAGGTTAAGACCCTCTGTAACTAACATGAGATCTTTAAATTCTTTATATTTCTTAAGAGAGAAATATAAAGAATTGTGTAAGTGCGATGTATTTTCTAAGGAAAGAAATATAAAAGAATATATATATCAATATAAATTTAATTTCCTCATCCTGTATCTTCCGCAACTCAAATACATTAATAGTTCAATGAGAGAGCACAGCTCTACATCATTCAGTGAGAGCACAGCTCTACATCATTCAGTGAGAGCACAGCTCTACATAATTCAGTGAGAGTGCAAAGCTCTACATAATTCACGGACCTGCCTTGTATGAGCCAGTAGACCTTCTGCAGTGTTCCTACACTCTTATGTTCTTATATAATTCAGTGAGAGAGTACAACACTAGACAGTACAGTTCTAGGAGCTGGTGCAGCAGTAAATAGTTTAGGGAGAAAGTACAGCACAAAACAAACTGTCTGACTTTCCCAAAACCTTTCTCTTGACCAAGATTTACAAAGCGGCTCTAGCCGAATAAAAGGCTTCCTCTTACAAAACTGCAATTTGTCCAGTCCGCCATTCTCTCTCTCTCTCTCTCTCTCTCTCTCTCTCTCTCTCTCTCTCTCTCTCTCTCTCTCTCTCTCTCTCTCTCTCTCTCTCTCTCTCTCTCTCTCTCTCTCTCTCTCTCTCTCTCTCTCTCTCTCTCTCTCTCTCAGGACCAAAGAACAAAATTTTATTAACCAGGTCGCGGGAATAAAATACACAAGAAGGAGAGAAAAAAAGAGTTCTGTGTAAGCGCTGGGTTATAGTGTGAGAAAAATAACGATAAAGTAAGGGATCTGAGGAACATTAATGTAATTCCAGGAGCCCCCGGGTGCCACGTCTCTCGGTGCCTAAGTTGTGGAGTGGTGTCGTAGACACTGGACGGGTTGTGAGCGGAAAAGACTCCAGAATGGAGAAGATAGAAGAGGATGAGGTGGGCCAGTAGTAGTTGTAGTAGTAGTAGCAGCAGCAGTTGCAGTAGTAGTAGTACCAGCAGTAGTAGTAGTAGTACCAGCAGTAGTAGTAGTAGTACCAGCAGTAGTAGTAGTAGTAGTAGTAACAGTAGTAATGGTAATATGAGTAAAAGTATTACTCGTAGTACTAGTGTAGAACTTAGTAGTAGTACTAGTACTATTAGAAGTAGTAGTATTAATAATAGTAGTAGTACTAGTAGTAGTACTAGTACTAGTAGTAGTAGTATTACTAGTAACAGTAGTAGTAGTTGTGGTAGTAGTCAATTAAGCATCTTTATTTTGCACTGAATCATATAATAAAAATAGAAATGCATTCATATACACATTCACATATAGAACTTATTACACACAAATCTTTATTAAAATAAATAATAAACAAATATATAATTTTATAATAGTAAATTAGAAATATGTAACATTCAAAACCCGATAAAAAAAAAACACATACACATCTCTATCTGGCTCATACTTCCGTACTCAGCTAATTCTGGCAGTAATAACATCAACAGTACAACTTCTGCACTCAGCTAATTCTGGGAGCAACATCAACGACACCACGACAAGATACATCATCATTAATAATATCTTTAAACAATAAGCAGACAGCCATACTTACGTATACAAATACAAGAGCATGTGTATCTAGCTTTAAAACACTTTTAAGACTCAGCCATACTTACGTATACAAATACAAGAGCATGTGTATCTAGCTTTAAAACACTTTTAAGACTAGATACAGTATTTTGGTTATATCAAAGAAATGTGATTTTTGGAAAGTGAATGGTTACATATGCCTACAGGAATATGATTTCTTAAAAAATGTTGAAAACAGAAATCATTTTAAAATAATAGTTGTAGCCGTAGAAGTAGTGGTAGTAGTAGAGTAAGTAGTAGTAGCAGCTGAGTAATAATTGAAGTAAAGTTGCAGTAAATTATTGCAACTGCAATAATTTAGATAAAGTACAGGAAACCGAAATTATAGTAGAGATAAAGAAGGTGGAAGAGGAAGGGAGAAAAGGAGAGGAGTAAGAGGCTGAGAGGAAACATTGCCCTCCTGATCCTTTGTCACTGATTTCAAGGATCGGAGTAGATATGCAATTAACAAAAAGAAAATGCTCGTGATTAATACAAGTATAGCAGTGGATAATACCACAGAAGGAAGCAGAAATGTGTTACTGCTTTTATCTTGCGACAGCCTGTGTGTTGCTAGCAAAGCATATCAATATAAATATATATAAATGTAAATATATAATGATATTATATATATATATATATATATATATATATATATATATATATATATATATATATATATATATATATATATATATATATATATATAATATATATATGCAAGAAAACCACTATGAAAAATAGAAGAATTCCGCGCTTTCGTGACTACTCACATTATCAAGGAACTATAAAAGGAAGGTACAACCTCTAGACCTGCCTGGGGACCCTCATCCTCAGAGAAAAGATTAAACGTACTTCAGGGAAGACTCAAGGTTCTTCCCGGAGCTGTTTGAATATTGTCTTCTCCTACCAACCCCTATATTCTATATTCTATCTGAACTTTATTTATAGACAGAATACATTTACAAAAAATACACAAACATGAATACTTTGGTACAATATATCAAAGATTATGAATCTCATTCAGCTCCTCCGAACCCGGACATGAGCCAAGGATGCAGCAAGCATTTTCCCTTTGGATGGCCATGCGGAGGCGCTGGAACATGTAAGTGGCAGCCCTCGGGTCCCTGGTGGTGTCGATGAGTCTGGAACCCAATTCTTTAAGGAAGTGTGTGGCGTTTTTTTCCCATGATCCCAAGGTCTCTGATCCCACTGGGACAAATTGATACTGTTGGCTTATGTCCCTGTACTTGCAGATCTTGTACTCCTCCCTGTGATCAGCAGCTTCTCCCTGTTTCCCGACACTGTGATGGATGTAGGTGTCAGCCAGCATCGACACGAAGGTATAGTCCCATGATAAGAGCTTGCCATTCTTGGTTTTGGACAATTTGCCAGCCCTTGGTTTTGGAGCAGTTAAGACCATTTAGACCTTCTTGGTCGGCTTGCGCATCAGAGGAAGTACACGTATATTCCTATTCCGTGTGAATTGGGGCAGCGAGGCAGAGAGCCACTGTTCCCACTGCCGAAAGAGGAACTGTTTGTAGGAAGTCCCCAGAGTGATGTGCGCTCACAGCTTGGAGACAGAGAGTCTCCCTGTCTGATGTTACAGCCCTAACCATGTAGGCAGACACTTTATCAACGATGGGACCATCCCAACGTGACTATTTGTAGGCCAGTGCTGCACTAGGTTTTGGTGCTGGAGCATAAGAGTCTCCCATTCAGTGACCGCACTGGCGTAGCTAGGGTCCTGTATTCCTGCTGAGTCACTGATGTTGTCTGGAAGAATTTGTTTTATTAACTCGTTTGATGGTATGGAAGAGGATAAGAAAGCTGGTAGATCAATCTGGGAGGTTTTTACGTACTAACAGCAGCCCCCCAAGTCTGACTGGAAGTGAGGCTTGCAACTACTGTCCATCTTAAAGGGAAAGATTCAATACACTCTCTAGCATGGTCTTAAGAAGGTAATCATATTCCTTGAGTTTTGGACCGCTGAAGGTTGGGGAGCATCTCAGGAAGTAGGTAAGTTTTGGGATAGACAGGCACCTGGTTAGTAGGTAGAAGGCTTCATGTGTATCACTGTCTTTCATCTTACCTTCCATCGTCCTGAGGTCTGAGATTTTCTTTTCTAGGATCAGATCAATGGCATTGGGCCCAAGAGGAGCACCAAGGAGAGTGCTATTGGCTGGATCAATGGCTCGTGCTCTTAATGAAACAACACTAATATTCTGAATGATCCGTCGATTGGTAGAAGCTATTTCGCATTTGGTGGGGTTTAAAGATAGGCCCAGGCTCTCTCCCATGTCTTTAATTTTTCTGATGTCCTCTAGGAGAGATTCTGTAGTACCAACTAAGGTATCATCATCCAAGAACCAGATATTGAGCTCACTGGAGTGCGCTTTTGTGACTTCCTTGATGACCAGACAGAAAATAAAGGGGACGAGAGAGTCCCCCTGTTGCACACAAGTCAATTTCATAGTCCCCAAACATTAGTTTAGAACTCACTCTATAACACGATTGCATGAAGGGATAGAGGGAAAAGAAGTGTCTAGAAACTACTTAGAGAGCAGCATCCCTTCTGACTAAGTTGAAAACGTTGGCAAAGTCCAATTTGATCAAGGTTTTTTTTCTGACATGTTGATGTAGACTCGTGCTGCTTGGGCAGCTGCTTCACAGCCTTGTTGAACACCAAAACCGAGCTGAGTTGGTTTCAACATCGGAGCAACCTCATGACTCACCATCCTTACTGCAGCCTTGTCGACAAGGCGCCAAAGGGAGTTGCCCACTGTAATGGGCTTGATTCCTCCGTCCTATTTCCGGAGAGCACATAGTTAAGCATCAAAGAAGAGGGTTTAATGGCCTCCGGGACACTGCCAGCCAGGCACACATTGGAAAATTTGGTGAGTTCAGACAACAGCCTCTCTGAAACATCACCAAGTGCTGGATTCAGCATTTGTTTTAAGTGTTGTGACCTTAAACCGGTGAAACTCCCTGCTGATCCCTGTGGAAATGACATAGCGGCTTTTTAAATGTTCATCACCTGCTGCAATGTCAGGGAGGTCAAAGTTGGTACTGGGAGCCCTGGGTGGATGTTTGTCCTTCAGGGCTTGTGCTGTAACGACGTTCTTAGATGCGATGGTATCCTCACTGGTTATAAGCCTCAGTGCTCCAGTAGTATTACCCTCTTCTATTTTTTTGCTAATTTGGGCTCTGATTTTTGAGGCATCAGGTGTTATGTTGTTGACATTTGCCCGGCGGGTGTTTGTCGCCCTAGTGGGGAGTAGGGAGGTTGTCATCTCTAGAGAATGCAATTATTGCTCTAATAACAGATGTTGATAGGGACTTGTCCCTCCTGGGTGGGACAGCCAGACAGGCATTGCCAAATAGCAGTAGGGTGTTCCAGGATACGTTGTTTGCAGGGGCATCGTTTACTTTCTTCAAGAGGTCAGCGAATTTGCTGGCAGCTTGAGGGCGAGCTGCTTTGGGGATGTGCGTCAGCGTCCTGGTGGATGTAAATTTGAGTTCAGATTTTAGGTCCTCTGTAGAGGTGAAGTCACGGTAGCTATCAGCTCTGACTGCTGGGAGGGGCCGTTGGTTATTCCCATTTGGAGCCCTCCAGCTCCAAATATTAATGGTCAAATATCAAAGAAAATTTCAAATTCTATTTAAAAATAAAATTCAGGGGGTTGTTTATGATATGAGATTACCCATCTTTGTACTTTTTCCATTTTTTTTATGTAAATCATTTCCGACAGAGTTAAACTAGTATGTAGTAGCTACTTAATTAATTAATATTAGTATAGGTAATTAAATAAGGATGATTATGTACAGGGGGTGAATTACCATTTGTAAAGATTGCTGATCACGTATTCTAAATTTATTTACGTTTTATTGACATATAAAAAAGTTTTTTTTGGTACAAGTATAAGTTTAATAGATAGATTCACTTTTATTTTAGCGTATTTTAAATGAGAAGTGTTAGTTGGTTGGAGGATATACTATTACACAGTTACCACAAAGCCTACAGCTGGGGTTTAAAGTTTTATGTAATTGTCTGATTTTTTTGTCCTGTATTTCTCCAGTGATATTGCTTTTGCTATTTTACCCCTTATTAGAAAGTCGTCCCTTCATATGAAATCATCTCTTTAATACAAGTTCACCCCTTTTATACGAAATCATTTATATATGTAGTCATCTCTTTACACTAGGCCATTCCTTTGTATAAGAGCATCCCTTTTAAGAAAGGTCATCAGTAATCAAGTTAATGCGTCATCACCATTTGAGATAAGACAGCAAACAATCTACATCTTTTAATGGACATTTAATTTAAAAGTGTATTTCATATTATAGCAACTTACGCCTCAGAAGTATCCGAGAAATCTTAGAAATACATTTATATTATAAATATTTGTTTTTGTACCGAAAGGATTTAATTAAGACTATAAAGCCTATTGTGTCTTCATATAGGAACTTATTACTTAAAATAAATGAAAAATATTTTTTTTAAACTATGATCCTATAGAATTGATGACCTTAAATAACCGCCGACAGATTTCAGCATGACAGCTGTAAATTGCAACATTAAATATTACATCGTTTTTAAATCTAACATTAAATATAATTGAAACGATTACACACTAATATTATCCAATACACGTCATAACATGACAAGCAACTTTGTTCTGAACATATTTTCTAAATATCTTTTGATCACTTGTTTTAAATCAATTTATCGCCAGTTCAAAGCAATTTCCATATTAATTAGATGTATCAAGGTTTAGTTTGGAGGGCGAGACTAGATCCAGCAGCGACTGTGGTTAAAAACTATTTAGTCTCTTAATTGGAAATGTCCACGACACACTCCAATTACACAATTTTTCATCCTTCTGTCAGTTCCTGATATTTTAGCGATCAGAGATTAATTGGTGCAAAATAATATTTGAGCTGAAGCTTTCGGAGAATTAATAAGGCTGGTTCCAACATAAAATATATAGATTAACTTATATAGAATTTGAATGTAGATGTATTTAAGAGTCCGTATGTTGGAGGCCTGGTCTGCGACAGAGGGCCGAGGAATCATCGATTTATCTTAAAAGACTTTAATAAATCACACACACACACACACACACACACACAGGGGCCAAGAGAGAATAAAAATGAAATGTCACAAGCAGAAATGTTCTCCGAAGACGAAGAGGCTAAGGAACTGATAAGAGAGACAGTAAGGGGAAATGGTGATGGCAGACAAAGATAAATGGAGGGAAAAGTAATGGGTGGAAGAAAGAGGAAGGTTTTTGGTGATCTATGACCTCAAGGAGGCTGAAGGAGGCCGAGGAAGCAGGAGATTGGGCAGGTGGCAAATTTTCAAGGGATAGGAAGATTTCCAGATGGACAATGAAACAAGAGAGAATAGCTGAAAGAGCTCCAGTTATCATAGCTATCTATCATAGAGACGAAGTTGAGCTACGTGATTCAGCGGATTTCAAGTGATAAGGGAAGACAGAAAATACAGGAAAGGCAGAGGAGTGAAACTGCTAATCATAAATCAGTGGAACTTTGAAGAGGGAAGAGGGATAAAGCCAAGAGACACTACTTCATAGCGGGGAACTCACAATAGTAGTCGCAGTGATATACAATTCGCCTCTTAACCTAACATGTAATTCGTTCGCAATTGGCTTATTTGTATTATAAATTCTTATTTTAAATTTCTTCATGATTAGCTTTGCATGTTTCTTGATTTCTTCTTCCTCATTACAGGAGTACAACAGTAAAGAATCTTTACTGAGGAAACGGTTCTCCAGCCAGTGGTTTCTTCAGTCTAATACAGAGAAGAACAGTGGAAGATGAGGAGGCGTTTGAAGTAATCAGTTCCTTAATCAGGAGTCGATGTGTTCAGTCCATTAATCTTGAGGAATTTACTGCACACGCTCGGAGAAGTGCCTTATATACTGCTACCAGGTGAGTTGAAGCAAGAGGCGGAGTCACCAATGAAGAAAATCTCTATGTCATGCCTGTAGGCTATGTAAGCGTTGACGATTTCCCTGTTACAAATTCCCAAGATGTTGTTGTGTCTGACAGGCTGAGAGACTGATTACCTCAAACTCCTACTCATCTGCCACCGTTCTTCTCCGTATTGGACTGAGGAAGCCACTGGTTGGCGATACGTTTCCTCAGTAAATAGTTCCAAATGTGGCACAAGTGTCTCATTCTTCATGACGTAGATGAGATAAAACAGATATTCATAAGAGACAATTCGAAGAATTTTGTAACAGTATGTAGATTTTGTTTTGTGATTTTTGTATTTATATTTTTTGCGAATTTTTCCATAATTTTATAAAGTTTTATGAAAATGGCAGCTACAAATTCAATATTTTTTACATAGAAAAAGAATGGGGGGTAGGTGTGGCAGAAAATACTGTTAAGAGGGATAGAAGCTTTGTACTTGCTAAAAATGGTAAGTGAAATTTGATTTCTTATTTTTCACTTTTTTTAATTGAGTTGCATGTTGTGATTATTATAAACATGCATATAAGGCTAGGGGTACTCGAAAGGCTTCTTTCATGCTTATACGTACTGTCTTCAGTTACTTCATTAATTTCAAAGTCAATTGACTGCAAGTGGGTAATTATGGATTCAAATCAACTGTATTGATACGACGATCTGTGAGCGAACACCAGAACACCTGGAACCTTGATCACTCCTAACACTGACACAGTTCTCAGGAAGAAACTGGAAGAATTGAGGAGAATGGAAAAACGAATAGGCAATCTTGACACCCATGATATGATGCCTTGTACCTTCTCACAAAATGCTTGAGTCTGCCCAGGTTGACATATTTCCTAAGATGTGCTCCTTCATATGATAACCCTATACTGCAGGAATATGACAGTATCCTGAGACAGATCTTTACTAAAGTACTTAACCTTACTCTAGAAGATGTGCAGTGGGACCAAGGTACACTTCCAGTCAGACTAGGAGGCATTGGTGTCCGCAAGTCATCTCAGATTGCTCTAGTTGCTTTCCTGTGTTTATGCATTGCATCCAGAGGGCTTGTACCAGCGATTCTCCCTGAACATCTTAGGGACAAGATTGGAATCCATGACCAAAAGTTCGTCGACGGAGCCAGGATCTGGGATAATCTAACAGGTTCTGAAACCAGGCCTGCTCCTCCCAACAACTACAAACAGTCGCACTGGGATGGCCCAATAGTAGAGAATATAGCCTCAGCAATGCTTCAGAGTGTGTCAGGGAAGGATAGAGCCCGCCTCCTTGCAGTGAGAGCTCCTCATGCAGGGGACTTTGTTGGCTGTTCCCAACTCGAGCCTTGGCACACGCCTCGACCCATAGACCATGCCGCCCCTATTCTTGACGAACATAGGTGTTTTTGTGGCAATGGTGCAGCAGACCGATTCAGGTACCATGGTCTTGTGTGTCGTAAATCCGAGGGAAAGATTGCAAGACATGAAGAGGTTAATAACATTATCAAGAGGAGCCTCACAACAGCCGGATGCCCAGCAGTAAGGGAACCACCCCAACTATGCAGATCTGATGGCAGCCAAAAGCGTCCAGATGGTATCACCCTTCAAGCCTGGACAGACGGCAAGCAGGTGGTGTGGGACTACACATGTGCATCTACCTTGGCTGATACCTCCTTTCTCCAGGGAGAAAGGAGGGGCAGCTGCCATCTTCAGGGAGTCCCAGAAGTCGAGAAAAATGGAGAACTTGCCCATCATTATATGTTTGTTCCCATAGGCTCGGAGACCCTAGGCTCATGGGGAAAGAGTGCATCTAAGTTCCTCAAGGAGCTGGGCAAAAGATTCAACAGGGTAACTAGGGATCCCAGGGCAGCTAGCTTTCTGTTCCAGCGACTCAGCGAGGCTGTTCAGAGGGGTAATGCATGCTGTATTCTGGGCACGCGCACCAGCTCTGAGGAGCTGAATGAGATTTTAGCATTATAATCAGTGACAGGCATGTAACAGTGTGTACTGGACATGTATCTCTCGCACCTCGTGTGCTGTATATGCCATCTTTATATCAACAATGTATCTCTTAAATCTTTTGTACCATATTATATATATATATATATATATATATATATATATATATATATATATATATATATATATATATATATATATATATATATATATATATATATATATATTTGTGACCACGAACAAGTTGTACTGATCAATAACAACACTGCGACTAGCCAAGGATTCGAACTCATGCTGCTTTGGCCCGCCTCATGGTGAGCGAAAACCCATGACGCTCTAACGCACAGGACCACGCAATCCTACAAGAACCAAACGTGTATATATATATATATATATATATATATATATATATATATATATATATATATATATATATATATATATATATATATATATATATATATATATATATGTCGTGCCGATTAGGTAAAACTGGTCAATTAGCAAGAACTCATCTAAAATTAAGTCTTTTCTAAAATTTTCTCTTATACGTTTAAAGATATATTTTTTTCATTTATATTAATGTAAGAATTTATAATTTTGTACCAAGAGAAACTTTGAAAACCTACCTAACCTTATTACAACAAGCGCAATTTAATTTAGCCTAACCCAACTAAATATATTTTAGATACGTTAACATTAATTTAATAATAAACAAACACAATGAAATATATTTTTTTCGTTATGTTCAGAATGATTTTGGCGAAATTATTGCATACACAAATTTTCACTTGTCTTATATGGCAAGGTGAGCGTTGCTATTTAAGCCAAAATCGCAAGTTTTACCTAATCGGCACGACATATATATATATATATATATATATATATATATATATATATATATATATATATATGCAGAATATGGGGTGTGATGTCGATGAGGCCAAATATTACAGTGATGTTTCATTGCTTTTCATCAAGATATAGTTGTTTCTTAACACCACCACCAACAACAGCAGCATCATCAACAGCAGCAACAGCAATGACAACATAAAAAACAACATCAACAACAACATCAACAACAACATCAACAATAACAACATCAACAACAACATCAACAATACCAACAACAACACCAACACCACCACCAATACCAACAATAACAGCAGCAGCAACCACAACAGCAACAACACCATCAACTACAACACGCCACCAAAATCCACCACCAACACCAACAGCAACAACAACAAAAACACAACAACGACAAATGGAAATTGTCACAGTTTACCAAACCTAAAAAATTATTTAATTGAAGAGTCTATCATGGCGTACATGACACTGCGTCTGTCTCATATGTGCAGACACATGACGATCCAATATGGTGCGCCCAGTAAATTTTCGCTCTATGTGCAGACAAAATATTTTAATTCACTACGACTTCTGCCGAGCGCGTGATACGGAGCAAATTCCGCCTCTCTTGTTTTTTTCCAGACTAATTGGTTGCAACTGCACGAATTTATTCCAGGTTTCACTTGGCGTTCCCGTGTGTGAAGCTTCATGCAAACTGCAATTTGCGGTGTTTGCCACTGTGTTGGAGCAGTTAGCTAGGGGTAAAGGAGGCCGCTTGGTCAGTAAGGAGACATGGAATGTGGACGTATTGTTAGGCTGGATAGAGAGAGGGCTGAAAACTGAGGGAGAAACCTCGAGAGTGAGGGCGAGGACTGAATTGCTAGGGAGAGGCCTGGATAGTAAGGAAGAAGACTCAGTTGTCTAGGAGACTGTTGTAGAGTGAGGAAGATGGCTGGGTGAGTGAGAGAGACAAATAGTGAGGGAAAAAGATGGTATAGAGTAGGATATGGATTGATAAAGAGGGGGAGGATAGAACGGGAAGAGCGAGGAATGGATAACGAGCTTCAAGAAGGTCCTGGATTATACAGGAAGTGCTAGATAGTTATAGGAAGGGACACTTTAGTGAAGTTAGCCCCGATAAATATAGGAAAGTATAGCAAGTAGATTAAATATGTGAGAGTAACGCCAATTTAGTGAGATGCAGAAATATACGAGGAGGAAGAACCGATAATGAGATACGAAGTGACAGTAAGGGAGGAAAAGCATAGGACGTGGTAAGGCAGTGTAGGATGTGGTAAAGGAGAGTGTAGGATGTATTAAAGGAGAGTGTAGGATGTGGTAAAGGAGAGTGTAGGATGTATTAAAGGAGAGTGTAGGATGTGGTAAAGGAGAGTGTAGGATGTATTAAAGGAGAGTGTAGGATGTATTAAAGGAGAGTGTAGGATGTGGTAAAGGAGAGTGTAGGATGATTAAAGGGAGTGTAGGAGTGGTAAGAGGAGTGTAGGATGTGTAAGAAGGTCCTGATGTATTAAGGAAGTGTAGATGTGGTAAGGAAGGGATGTATTAAGGAAGTTAGGATAATATAAGGAGAGTGTAGGAGTGGTAAAGAGAGTGTAGGATGTATTAAGGAGAGTGAGGATGATTAAGGAGGGAGGATGTATTAAAGGATGTAGGATGTGGTAAAAGATGTAGGATGTTTAAGGGTGTAGAGTAAGGGAGTGTAGGATGTGGTAAAGGAGAGTGTAGGATGTATTAAAGGAGAGTGTAGGATGTGGTAGAGCGCAGGATGTGTTGAAGGAATGTGAAGGTTTCCTCGCCTAGTTATGTCTCCATGGGTTGAGCACTATCTCATGAACCTCACTTTTGAACATAAGAACATAAGACAGGAGGATCACTGCAGCAGGCCAGTTGGTCCATACTAGGCAGGTCCTTCACTATCCACGTACCAATACCAATTTGATGATATTAAATCTCAACTTTCAACCGAAAGATTTTTTTATTATTTAATTTACTTTTCTTCATATTATTTATTAAATTTAATTGTTTGTTTGCTTATCTGTTTATTCACATTTCTATTTTTGTATTAATTATTTTAACAAGGTCAATATAATTGAGAAATATTTCATTTACTGAAGTCTTTTTAATTTGTTCTGAAAATTATTGCCTTTTAATATGTTGTGTAGTTTATTATATATATATATATATATATATATATATATATATATTATATATATATATATATATATATATATATATATATATATTATATAAATACATATATATTGTATTATTATTTTAATACGTTTCTTACAAGTTAATGATAGAGACCATTTATAGATCTCTTTTCCACTGAGGTCTAAATGCAGTAAGAATTCAAAGCTATTTAGGTGTAGGTAAGATTAACCCCAGAACGTCAGCCTTCATCCTGGATCATCTGGCGCGGAAAGTTAGTTCCGGTGTTGAAAATAACCATTCAACACATGTTAGGGGAAGAGGTGAGACGGTGTAAGTCTTCATTATTTAGGGAAATAAATTAGACACATATGCAACACTTGGGTATCTTTATTGAGGAAACGTTCCGCCACACAGTGGCTTCATCAGTCCAATACAAAGCAGAAAGTTGATTACCTCAAACTCCTCCTCTCCTTACACCTTTATACTTTGTATTGGACTGATGAAGCCACTGTGTGGCGAAACGTTTCCTCAAAAAAGATACCCAAGTGTTGCATATGTGTCTAATTCAACTTGTCGGTTCTCTGAACCAATCATCTACATTTAGGGAAATGTGGAAATGTTGCAGTCAACCTTCAGTTTGACATGGCTGAATGTACTTTATTGTTGATGATTTGAAGTATACAATCTGAGTTTCCAGTGAGCTTGATCTTTTGAGAAGCTTCGCTGGTTTATATTCCATGATCTTTCTCAACCATCACAACTTCAAACTCATCTTCCTTAGACTCTCGTTGAAGTTGTTTCTTCTAGCATCTGAACTTCATTTTTGTGAAAGTGAAGTTTCAAAGAATTATACTCATTTGCAACATCTGGGTATCTTAATTTGTAAGCGACTCACCATTCAGTAACTTTATCAATACAAATTCAAGGACATAATAAGAACATAAGAACATAAGAAAGGAGGAACACTGCAGCAGGCCTATTGGTCCATACTAGGCAGGTCCTTCACAATCCATCCCACTAACAGAATATTTGCTCAACCCAATTTTCAATGCTACTCAAGAAATAAGCTTTGATAATTATATTTACTCATGTGCGAGTCCCACTCAAATCCAACCCCTCTCACTCATGAATTTATTCAACCTAAATTTGAAACTACCCAAGGTCCTAGCTTCAATAACCCTACTAGGTAGACTGTTCCACTCATCAACTACCCTATTTCCAAACCAATACTTTCCTATATCCTTTCTAAATCTAAACTTATCTAATTTAAATCCATTATTGTGGGTTCTCTCTTGGTGAGATATTCTCAAGACCTTATTTATATCCCCTTTGTTAACACCCATCTTCCACTTGTATACCTCGATCATGTCTCCCCTCATTCTACGTCTTACAAGTGAATGTAATTTAAGGGTCTTCAATCTTTCTTCATACGGAAGATTTCTAATGCTATGTATTAATTTAGTCATTCTACGCTGAATGTTTTCTAACGAATTTATGTCCATTCTGTAATTTGGAGACCAGAACTGAGCTGCGTAACCTAGGTGAGGCCTTACTAATGATGTATAAAGCTGTAATATAACCTCTGGACTTCTGTTGCTTACACTTCTTGATATAAATCCCAGTAATCTATTTGCCTTATTACGTACGCTTAGGCATTGCTCTCTTGGTTTAAGGTTGCTGCTTACCATCACCCCCAAGTCCTTCTCGCAATTTGTATGGCTAAGTTCTACGTTATTTAACTTATAAGTGTTTGGGTTACGGACACTCCTGAGCTTCAGAACCTTGCATTTATCTACATAGAACTGCATCTGCTACTTTTCTGACCACGAATTAAGTTTGTCTAAATCTTCCTGTAGTTCTATGACTTCTATGTTTGAATCAATTATCCTACCTATCTTCGTGTCGTCGGCGAATTTGCTCATGTCACTAGTAATTCCTTTATCAAGGTCATTGATATATATTATAAACAACAACGGGCCTGTGACTGATTCCTGTGGAACACCACTTGTTACAGATCCCCACTCGGATTTAACCCCATTTATGCACACTCTCTGCTTCCTATTGGTGAGCCATGACTCGATCCATGACAGCACTTTCCCCCGAATGCCATGAGCTGCCACTTTCTTTAACAGTCTCTGGTGCGGTACTCTATCAAAACCATTACTAAAATTTAAATAAACAATATCGAATTCTTTATCCTTATCAACAGCCTCAAAAGCTTTACTAAAGAAGGTTAATAAATTAGATAGGCAGGAACGGCCCCTTCGTGAATCCATGCTGAGTATCATTAATCAAATTATGATTATATAGATGGCTTCTAATAATATCAGCTATAATTTAATCAAGTAATTTGCCTACAATTGAGGTCAGGCTTATTGGGCGGTAATTTGACGGTAGTGACTTGTCCCCTGCTTTAAAAATAGGAATTACATTAGCCATCTTCCACATATCAGACACTATACCTGTTTGAAGAGATAAATTAAAAATGTTAGATATTGGTTCACAGAGTTCCATTGTGCATTCCTTAAGAACCCTTGTAAAAAGCTCATCAGGACCCGGCGATTTGTTTCATAACCATTTCGCTAGTGACTGTGATATTACATAATTTATCTTCTTCCGGGACACTATAAAAATTAATTACTGGAATATTATTAGTGTATTCCTGTGTGAAAAACGAGAGAAAATAATTATTAAAAATAGAGCACATATCATTCTCCTTGTCAGTAAGATGCCCAGAGTTATTTTTAAGGGGACCTATCTTATCCCTAACTTTTGTTCTATAAACCTGGAAAAAACTTTTTGGGTTAGTTTTTGAATCCCTAGCAACTTTATTTTCATAGTCCCGTTTTGCTTTTCAAATACCCTTTTTAATGTCCCTCTTAATGTCAGTATACTGATTTATAAGATGACCCTCACCTCTGTTTATGCACCTATAAATTCCTTTATTCTGCCCTAAAAGATATTTGAGCCTATTATTCATCTATTTTGGGTCATTTCTACTTGATCTAATATCTTTATATGGGATAAATGTTCTTTGGGCAGCCTGTATAGTGTTAAGAAAGCTGTCATACTGATAGCTCTCTTTGTTACCCCAGTCCACAGTTGATAAGTGTTCTCTAAGCCCATTATAATCTGCTAAGCGAAAGTCTGGGACTGTTACTGAATTATCCCTAATATCATACATCCATTCAATGCTAAAGATAATTGACTTGTGGTCGCTTGTGCAGAGTTCCTCTGTAATTTCTAAATTATTAACAAGGGATTCCTTGTTTGCCAGAACCAAGTCAAGTAGGTTATTTCCCCTTGTAGGTTCTGTCACAAACTGCTTCAAAAAACAATCCTGAACTACTTCTAAAAAGTCGTTAGATTCTAATTTCCCTGTCAAGAAATTCCAATCAATCTGACTAAAGTTAAAGTCCCCTAGAATTACTACGTTATCGTGCCTTGTGGTCTTAACAATTTCCTCCCAGAGTAGTCTCCCTTGTTCCCTATCTAAGTTTGGAGGACGATATATCACGCCTAAAATAAATTTTTCACACCTCTCTGAAAATTATATCCAGACAGACTCTGTATGTATTATTTCCGACTTTATGCCCGCTTTTAAGCAACAATTTAAATGATCACGGACATAGAGTGCCACCCCATCTCCCTTCCCGATACTTCTGTCTACTTGGAACAATTTAAATCCCTGGATGTGACATTCACCAGGCATGTCCCGATTTTTCATATTAAACCACGTCTCAGTTATTGCAAAAACATCAATATTACCCGCACTAGCAAGTAATCTCAACTCGTCCATCTTATTCCTAGCACTACGACTATTGGTGTAATATACATTTAAAGACCCTCCTTTCTCTTTACCCTTCCTGCTCATTTCTGTTTTTCCACTATACCTATTACTGTCCTTGTCTTCTAGTGCCACTGGCTTTCCAGTATCCACCTTATTCTGCTTATTACTAGTTCTCCTAGAACTTATAATATTACTACACTGGAACTTCACTGTTCCCCCCCCCAAAAAAAAAAAAACCATACCACTAACTATTTCTAGTTTAAAACAGCTCCCTCCACTGCAGTTGCCAGTGCCCCCACCCCAGACCTGGATAAGTGAACCCCCATCCCTGGCATACATGTCATTTCTGCCATAGAAGAGGTCCCAGTTGTCAATGAATGTTACTGCATTTTCCTTACAGTATTTGTCCAGCCAGCAATTGACACCAATTGCTCTGAACAGCCATTCATTTCCAACTCCTCTCCTTGGCAAAATACCACATATGACAGGGTTCCCACCCTTCTTCCTAATTTTGTCTATTGCTGACCTAAACCTGCTAGTCAGGTCCTCACTCCTACATCTGCCAACATCGTTGCCTCCAGCACTGAGACAGATAATAGGATTGCTCCCATTACCTCTCATGATGTCGTCCAGACAGCTAACAATATCCTCCATCCCAGCCCCAGGAAAGCAAACCCTCTGTCTCCTACTCCTATCCTTCAAACAGAAGGTCCTATCAATGTACCTAACCTGGTTGTCCCCAACAACAACAATGTTTTTACCTTCTTTGGTGTCGTTCGTCGTGACGCTCCCAGAAGTCGACATTCATCGGGTAGCATGGAGAATGGGTTCGATGTTTCCACAACATTCTCCTGGGTCTTCGTTGTTTCTACCTCTCCACCCGTCCTCTTGATCCTTAACTTTGTCCCATGCATTCCAGCCACTGTCCAGGTTCCTTTCTTGACTTGAGGATTCACAACAGGAGGATTACTACGAATCCTCTTGTTTTCCTCAGTCAGTCGCTGTATCTCAAGCTTAGCTACCCTCAGTTCTTCCTTCAGCTGCTGGTAGAGTAGCTCAAGAGAGGACATCTTCAGATTCACAGAGAGCACACAAGACACGTCTTCACTGAATTAAGTCAGGTCCAGTTGACTTAATATTGGTGTATAATATTGGTAGAATAACCGACAATATGTTAAGTAAAAGGACACAAATGCAACTAATGTGACATTTTATTGTGGCAACGTTTCGCTCTCCGGGAGCTTTGTCAAGCCGTTACAAACAATACATGGACATACAGGGTATATATACTACCCAAGTATTTGCTTTTATTACCTTTTACTCATGTGCAAGTTGATTGTTCTACCTTATTGTATTACTACTACTACAACTTATATCACTACTACTTCTACCACCACTAGTATTACACCTCACTCTGAGCCTATATATTCCCTGTGTGTCCATGTTTTGTTTGTAACGGCTTGACAAAAAGCTCCTGGAGAGCGAAACGTTGCCACAATAAAATGTTTCATTTGTGTCCCTTTACTTAATAATAATAGTAATAATAATAATGATGATACTACTACTACTACTAATAATAATAATAATAATAATAATAATAATAACGACGCCATCGTCTTGTGGGTTCTTGAATATGTTAAGGCACTCAGGTGGCAGCCAGACTCGCAATTCTTCGCAGAAAAGTCCACAAAGTTAAGAAATTACAAGAAAAACATGAACGAGCGTAGTGTTCGTACCCTCCGGTGTTTCTGTCTCCCTCCTTTCTCCCCTCCTT
Source organism: Cherax destructor (assembly GCA_009830355.1). Lineage (NCBI taxonomy): Eukaryota > Metazoa > Arthropoda > Malacostraca > Decapoda > Parastacidae > Cherax > Cherax destructor. The sequence continues at coordinate 247,921 of WNWK01000178.1, read as the reverse complement.
CTCTCCCTTCTCCCATGTCTTCCTAGCACCCTTCCTCCTTCCCTTCTCCCTCCTTCCCTCCATCCCACCGGCTCACTTCAACGTCCCTCCGCTCTTCTCTTGCTTACTCCCTTACTCCTACCTTCCGTCTCCTCCCTCTCTCTCTCTCTCTCTTCCTGACTCCTATTATCCATCTCCGTTCCTCCCACTTTCATCAACTATCCTTCACTCTTACCCTCCCCCCTTCTATCCTCCACTTCATTTCCCCTTCTTCCTACTATCCCTCCAACTGTCTGCACTTCTCATTCCCTTACTCTCACTCTCGTTTTCACTCATACTCTCTCTCTCTCTCTCTCTCTCTCTCTCTCTCTCTCTCTCTCTCTCTCTCTCTCTCTCTCTCTCTCTCTCTCTCTCTCTCTCTCTCTTCCTCCTCTCCCTCCCTCTCCTTACCGTAGTTGATACTGAGAGGAGAGAGCCCTGGCCTCACACAGCCATGATCCTCACGGACCGTTGACCTCTGAAGGAAAACTTTAGCTGCTTTGGAAATACTTCAGAAATTACTGAGCTGAAGTTTTCTTTTTTTTTCTTTTCAGTTCTTTTCTTTTTCTTGAAGACTTTGTTCCTTGTAGGAGCTGGATCCTTGGTTGGCAAGATTTCCAAGACAGTTTAGGAGCAGGAGAGAGGGAGAGAGAGAGAGAGAGAGAGAGAGAGAGAGAGAGAGAGAGAGAGAGAGAGAGAGAGAGAGAGAGAGAGAGAGAGAGAGAGAGAGAGTGCTAACCTATATATTGTTGCAAAGGTCAGTTCACAGCTACTGGAACCGTCTTTTCACTGGTCGCAACTAGGTCCACACTCTCCCGGACTCAAGAGCTTTATCATACCTCTTCTTAAAGCTAAGTATGGATCCCGCCTCTACTAATTCACTCTTCAGAGTGTTCCACTTCTTGTCAATTCTAAGGCTGAAGAAATACTTCCTAACATCCCTATGATTCATCTTAGTTTTCAACTTCCAGTTGAGCCCTCTTGTTCTTGTATCCCATCTTTGACAAATTCTGTCCCTGTTTATCTTGTCAGTTTCTCTCAGTATTTCGTACGTCGTTATCATATACCCCTTAGCTCCTGGACTAGTCTTGGGTTCCACACTGGTGCTGCATATTTTATTATGGGCCTGACGTACACGGTGTACAGTATCGTGAATGGATCCTTACTTAGATGTTGAAACGCTATTCTTAGGTTTGCCAGGCGCTCATATGCTGCAGCAGTTATTTGGTTGATGTGCGCCTCAGGAGATGTCCTCGGTGTAATACTTACCCAAGATCCTTTTACATGAGTGAGATTTGCAGCCTTTGGCCCCCCTTAGCTTCTATTCTATCTGCGTTATTTTTTGTCCTTCCCCAAGCTTCATAACTTTGCACTTGGTGTGATTGAAGTCCAGGAGCCATTGGTCAGACCAGGCTGCAGCTTTTCCAGATCCATTGTAGCCTTTACTGGTCCTCGTTCACTTGTATTCTTCTCATTAGTTTCACATCGTCTAAAAGCGGGGACTCACTTCTGTCATATGATTGACGAATACAAGACAGCAACGGCCCAAGGACTGACCCTAGTGGCACCCCACTAGGGATGTGATCTGACTCAACCATAAACTGTTGTAGCTTTCACTATGTCATTCCTCAATCTACTCCATTTATGGGACTCATCTCGTTTTCATTACACACATGTCTTTTAATCTCACTGTCCTCTCCATTGATTATAGTTTCTTCTTGATACTCTTTGTGTCTTCCCTGATTAATTTTCTATGCCAAGATCATGTCTCCATTTGTGCTCTGTTCTTTCAGTATCGTGACGTCCAGATTGTGAATTCTTTGATTCTTTCTCTCAGATCTGGTAACAAAATACTAGTTGCACAACGTTCTACTTTCTTAATACTTACTTTATGTGATGAGCTCTATGCTGAGCCCACTACATGGCGAGCATTCAATAATATTTTATATGCTGTGACCATCACTTTCAATGATTAACCACTGAGGAAGTTTGTCCTCATTTGTTGAGATGTCATTCGTAGGAAGCTAAGGAATACATATATTCATGAAAAAAATCAAATTTTGAAAAAAATAAAAAAAATATAATGGTGGGAACTCCGGGTCCTGCCAGGCTTTTTGAGGGTAAAAAGTGGAGTTACAAAGGTATAAAATTTCACTTGGAAAACAGAATTTTATTCAATTATACACTATTGACATTGATATTGACAAAGTTCCACAATGTAACTCACTATAGAATAAAAGAATCGGGACTTGAACAGGAGGAGATTCCCTGGGTATGAGCACATCACAGAAAGTTTCAACTGTTTGCTGTTGTGTGAGGCAGAGAGCAGCAAAATTTGCCTGAGTCAAAATCAAGTAGGATTTTAGAAGGGGAGTGAAGTTCCCTCCAGGTTTCTATGGCCTCCAAGTGTTACCAGTACATTGCTATGGTTATAGAAAAAAGCTGGGAACCTGAAATCCCATCAGGGCTAAAAGGGTTAATATATCTTTTCTTCTTCCAAGATTTCGTTTTTATGTCATTCATAACATGAAAGGGCTTTATTAGGTGGGCGTTAATTTTTCACTGCAAGTGTATAGTAGATAGGGATAGGTTTATGCAACGGTCAGCGTGTGTGTGTGTGTCGTACTGCGCCCTTACAATAAGTTTGCTCCCTCCATAGGGCTGTAAAAGGTACACAACTTGACATGAATGCTCACCGTGCCCCTCCATAGGGTTGTTAACAGGCCAGAACCTGTCCTGGCAAAGCTACCTGAATGGTCAGCAGGTGCAGCCACCCTGTGATCAGTCACATAACTCATCTTGAAATTCTTAAACTGGATCCATATATATATATATATATATATATATATATATATATATATATATATATATATATATATATATATATATATATATATATATATATATATAGATATAGATATACACACATGTACAGTCATACATACTCAAAGGCATTCATACTTACATGCAAACATATATGCAAATGCATTCATACTAAAACGCATACACAGGTTGAAACATACAGAATCTATATTTACATTTGCACTAGTATAAATACGCACGTACACATATATACAGACCCATGCGCACACGTATACTTATGCTTACGTATACATGAGCATAAAGGTTATGGAAGACTGACATCTAAAATTTACAAGAAATCCACCAAGAAAGTCGACCTAATTCACTTCTATTCACACCAAGCGAGGTGTCATTGATTTCTTCGTTAGTGCCCACGAGACCTTCATCTTACACGTTCTTGAGGAAGAGGACTCCGAATATATCAGACATGTCTCTAAAAAGCTACATTTTTCACCACTCTTCAATTCTGAGTGTAGAAGGAACACTCTCCGCCTCAAAGATAACAATGACAACACACACATGAAAGATCATTTTCCAGATACATAGACCTCTCAATAATGTGGCAACGAACTCTTCTCTAGCATCCAGACGCAGCCATATTTAAGTAGTAACCAGGATCTGATTAATCAATAACCAGCCATCTTTACAAAAACCGGTGCTAGCGAGTATATGATCCCTTGTGGGGGATCTGAAAATGTAAACAGCCCGGGAGCAGGACATTGAACCAACGTCTTGTGAAAGCAGAAACTCCTGCAGTCTTTATATGAACAACTCATGCGTCCAACATCGTAGCAGAGGTATAAGGTGGGAAGGAGATGAACAGCAGATTTGCTGTGATGTACGTAGACTTATGTGCCTGAAAGCCTCAATGATTTAAATTTATAACACACAAAAGTCAGGTAACTTCAGCATCATTAGTATTCCAGCCAAATAGATTCTGCCCAACCAAAACACTGCCATCAGTTGACTTAAAAATCGAAACGCACTGCAGTGAGCCTACTGGCCCATGTTAGGTAGATTCCTTTAATTTCCAAGCCTCACCTATTCATTTCTAACAACTGACTTGTTTTTCTGAGTCGCAGCTGGCCTCTCAGTTTTCAATACCACTTTTAACAGTTTCTGTATCAGGATTGATAAAGTCGCAAGTTGAAGTACGACTCCATTACTAAATATCTTGAGTGTGTATTTGTGTCTTATTCCCACAGTTTTGACAGACAGGTTGGGCAGTATGCTCGTCTCACCTCCATTCCCTAACAAGTTCCAGAAAAACTTATCTCTCCTGTAGTATGCTGTTACCTGTCTGCTTTCACATATTCCTAATTTCACTGTGTAAATAAGAGGTCATGTGGGCACAAATCTGGGGTGGGCTGCAGGCATCGCCGAGCTTTATTCCTTAATAATGAAGGAACATAATTTTTGAAAATTCTTTCTCACTCATTGTATCTGTCGTGATAAGCCCACTGATGCAGCTCATCTCATTTTTCTCAGTTCTCGACTTCACTTGTGAATCATTATATAGATTATTTCACACGAAGAGAATAAAGCATTGAGTTTTCACAAATGCATAGAACACCAGGATTTCACATGTAAGAGGATGTTGAACTGTCAAGAAGGCATCATGGGGATTCGAACTTATGTTTGGGTGTTGGTACTCTGACACCTGTACCACTAGACAGAGAAGGCACACTAGTAGTGAAACGAGTATTATTTTTTTCATAATCTATTCATCTTTCCCACAGATTATATATTTCCTTACATTGCAAATAAAATCCCTATAAGGCGAAACTTTGCTGTTAGGTTACTGCAAATACCGTAGTCTTCGGTAGTTCATTCCAAAGAAAACTATTTTCTTTCAAGACTATAATCAAAATAGTCGATTCGGTTAATTATTTAATTGCGTTAATTGTTTACCACCCTGTCATTTATCTTTCCTTGGCTACACATGCTTTGTAGCGTTCTTAATAAACAGGCCCACTGGCCCATACTAGGTATGTCTTTCTCATTACTACTCTCTGGTTAACGTAGGTGTGTCATCAGTAAACCACCCCTCAGAGTAAGCCCTTTATTTACTGGTGTACAGTCAGGTACAACTAGTGTTATTTACCAGGTTAGGTCGGATCCGATGTGATTATGTTTTACATTTTATATTTTGTCTGGGTTTTCTCCATAACGAAACAGTAGAAATTGACATCATACTATTTGTAGCAAATATGTGTATAAGTTTTTACCCCTAGTTCTTCCTCCTTCCCTTTAATCTCCTACCTGTTCACCCCTTACTCACTCTCACCCTGATGACGCTCTCCAGCCTAGATTTACATATAAATTATCAGTCTACTGCAGGAAGAAGCGCTGAATCCAACCCCAATCACCGTGACCTTACCAGCAGTTCGCTAATAATAATAAAAAACTCCAGCAAAAGTAATATAAGACTCTGAGCTGTGTCTTCCGTTGATGATCCAAAGTTTGGAACTGAGAGCAAACACAGGATCGGGTGGGCTGCCAGTTCTGTATAGAACCCGAGCAAATACAGAGGTGAGGACCAGAAGTTTAGCAGAATTTCAGTGCGGGTTAGTAAGTGGGCAGGTTGGTGGGGATGGTGGGTTGGTGGGGATGGTGGGTTGGTGGGGAAAGTAGGTAGGAATACTGGTAAGTATAGGGGGGGAAAGGGAAAGAGGATAAGAGGGAAGAAAGGCGGATGAAGAGAGGGAGATAGTAAAGGTGGAGTCAGGGTTAAAGATGCCTGGAGAACCGGGATGGTGTAAGAGAAAGATTTAGAGCAATCACAAACACTTTAGAAAATATATAGAAAGACAGGAATTCGGAAAAAGAATTTGACCACTAAAGAGTAAAATATTTTAAATTTAAGTAATGGAGTGGAAGAGATAGATAGATAGAGAGAGAGACTGAATGAATGACTGTAAGTTTATATGAGTAAAGGTTTTCCACTAAGAAGGACTAACTAAACAGTAGTTAATAAGTCACAATACTGTGGATAGAATAATTCACAAATAACCAAACCGAAGAAAAGAATCTCGGAAAAAAATCGTCTAGTTTTCCTCTCTAAGTGTAACTTGAATAAACAATCTACATAGACGAGATTAAGATATTCAATCAGAAGGCTCTCTCCCCATCCTCCACTCCATCCTGCCCTTTTAAACAGTGTGACTGAACATAGAAACTGAAGGGCAACTTGAGAACGAAATAGCAACAAAAGTGAAATCTTAAACGAGGCTGCTTCATAGTCAAGTAAGTATAATTAAGTTTATTTAAGTACAGATACTCATAAGTACAATTATCATACATAGTGTAAATTACCTAGGATAACCCCCCAAAAAAAAAAAAAAGTCAGGGTGATTTATTTCCATTGGGGTCACATCAAAAACAGCAGGTAGTAAGTCTAGTATGTGAGGTCACCTCACGATGAACCACGAACAGTTGAAAAATCCACGATAAGGTTTAAGGAATCTCAACAGTCCTTGACTTCATATATACGACATATGTCAGGACCATCTTGGAGTATACAGCTTCAAAAAGAAACTCATTCGATAAACTATCTTAAAAAACTGGAGAATGGTCCGAGGTATGCAATGAGACTTGTTCCATGACTCAGGCAGAAGCTAAATTACAGGAGATATTACAGGATACAAGAAGCAGAAGAGACGTTATAACAAATTACCCGGATAATAAAAATGGTTATAATAATAACTATAATTTTTTAAGGAGTGAACCAGTAAGCCAGCGGAAGGCCTCTTTCAGATGACTGAAAGCTCCAGGTGTAGGCCATTATATGACTAAGACCCGCTTCAGGAAACACTTGTGCTGTTTCCTGACTAACCCTACCTAACCTAACTCAGAGGACATGACTGGTTTGACAGGCAAGGAACTGGAACACGAGGCTCCAGATTAAAGTTAAAGACACTGATGAGTCACAGGTATGTTAGGGAGTATTTATTTAGCCTATGGGTGAAGAAATTAGTTGTGAAAGGGCAAACGAAGCTAGGAAAGTGTGGAGAAAATTCTCCAGAAAGTGGGAATCTCTCAGCCCCCTTCAGCCCCCTGAGGGACTTGAGGGACTCAGCCCTCCCAGAAGAGGGGCTGATAGTCTCTCTTGCTTCTGCATAAACAGTTTAATGAAAAGCATATGCGTGTAGCAACGTCAAGCAGCGTCATAGTAACGCCAACTCTTCTTGCAGAGCAGTGTTGGTTGCAATACGAGTGACAGAAAAACAAGAATAATGACTCTTTTTCCCTTAGCAGGAAAATTACAGAAAACCCTGCACCACTTTACTTACAACTGTCGTCTAGAGCCAGACAACAAAACAATTATCACTTGTATTGAATACTGTGACGATGTTAAGGAGAGAAAGAACGCTGACTTCAGCATTTCAGGGCTAGAATGAGGGCGAAGTGCGCAGGAGCTTTGATTGTTTCAAGAGATGGACGTGAAACGTATATCACTCGGGCATCAGCCGGAGACAAAGGAACAAGAGTGATCAGTGTGTTTGACTCTTGTTCATTTGACAATCTCGGAAATTCGTGGTAGAACTATTACAGTGATGTGTGACCGGTCTTCCTGTTGTGAAATTACCACGAAACTATTGACAAATCTTGATTTGAAGTAGTGCAACAGTGCGCGTGTTGCAGAACAATCCCAGTGGAGGACAGTGCAACATTCCAAGAGACCCTCCAGCTCCAATCAAGATACCGATATCAGTCATAAATGTCGCTGTCAACACCATAGCTCACGTTACACGAGCAAGGTAAGTCTCAATCTCTCTTGTAGAACCTAAGAAACTTTAGTTTTGGGTAGACACAAGGTGATTAAGACTGTCCTAAACACGGCGGTGAGGTGTGGGCTTTCGAGCCCATAGGAGGATTGGACGTGCCTCGCTTGGGCCAGCAGGCCTGCTGCAGTGCTCCTTCTTTCTTATGTTCTTATGTTAATTCAATTCAGCATTAAATGTCAAATTCTTAAATATATGCTCATTTGATGCTCCTTTGGGGCAACTACAGTGGACCCCCGGATTTCGTACTGCTCCCAACTCGAACAATTATGTAAGTGCATTTTTGTAAGTGCTTTTGTAAGTATATTTTTGGGGGTCTAAACGGACTAATCTAATTTAAATTATTCCTTATGGGAAAAAATTCGCTCGGTAACGGCACTCGAACAGCATTCTGGAACGAATTATGGCCGATAACCGGGGGTCCACTGTACTTGCTTATCATTTATTCCTCAACAGCTGAGGATAACACGATTCCCATCAGAGGTGTCATCCCGGGTGCAGCTGCGGGGACGCAGAATCGGCACTAAAGCTAACTTTCATTTATGTCTTTAAATAGACTTAGCTGGTAATATTCCCCAGAGAGGGAATAACTCCGGGATGCAGTGTGTTTAGAGACTAGACCAGGAGCTGAGACACGACCCCTACAACCACAAGTAGGTAAGTGAGATTAAAAATGCACATGCACACACGCACACACACACACATACACGACCCTTGCAACCACAATTAGGTGAGTACACATACACACACACACATAGAGGAGGGGCCAGGAGCTATGACTCGACTAGTGTAACCACAGATAAGTGAACACACACACACACAGAGACACAGGAGCTGAGTCTCGACCCCTGCAACCACAATTAGGTGAGTACAATTAGCTGAGTACACACACACACACACAGCAGATGAACCAGAAATGAATATGCATGAGTAAGAGAAGCTGAACGACAAATTGAAAATGACAGCATAAAAAGCGAAATCTGAGCCAAAGTTTCTATACAGTCACACCAGAAAGAGGACAACCGAGAAAATCCAGGTAAAATGGCTACAGAAGTAGGTAAGCTCACTAGGAATGTTCAGGAAGTCTGTGAGGAGCTGGACAATAGATTTAGAGAAGTATTCTCTGTGTAATTAGGAACATTGCCAGAAAGTCAAAGATAGAGAGTGCACCAACGTGATAAGGGCACACTGCACACAACAAAGAATGAGGTGAAAGAACTACTGAGTAAATTAGGTACCTCGAAGACAGTGGGGCCAGAACGCGTCTCTCTATGGGTTTTGAGACTGAGAGCAGAAGAACTGTGTGAACCACAAGCAGAAATCTTCAACAAGTCATTTGAAATAGAGCATCTGCCTTATACCTGAGAAACTCGTAATTGTAGTCTCAATATTTAGAGGAATTAGGAGACAGCACTAAATTACCCGGCAACATCACTGACATGCACAATATGTAAGGTATTATATATATGACATAATATCGACAAGTTGATAAGTAAGACACAAGTGCAACATTAGAATCTTTATTAACGAAAGGTTTCGCTTGCAATGCAGTCTTCATCATGGGAATACAGAGATGAATTATACTCCTGGAGAGATCAGCTTGGTGGAACACCAAAAAGGCGAAGTGTAATCAGTCTGTCATACTAGACACAAGATAATCGGTCTCTTAGCCTAAAGCAGAAGCGTGTGACTTGTATAGTGGTCAAGAGGCTGGGGAGGCAGGACAATCTGCCAGATGACATCGCTGACAGGAACCCCTCAGAGAATAACGATTCAACTAATGTTTTCATTGGGTTTTGTTGGGGTTGAATTAGCCTTTTACCCTTTTAGGCTTTTTGATTTAATTGTCAAAACAGGACAATTATGCTGGGATTCAGTACGGGAACAAGAAAATTTCGACAGTGAAATATTTCGTCAATGCTCTCCTTCTTAAAATAAAAATCTGCTCTAATCCACTTCACCTCGCTAAATTTTACAGAAATTTACACCGCCACCACGATCCTAATACACATTCTCACTAACATCTCAAAACAACCCACCACTGCGACACAGCGGAGGAATGCAGTTACTAATAGACCCTACAACAATATCAGTTACAGCTTCAACAAACCGCAAACAACACTCATTCCACAAGATCGAACGCTCACTATATCTCCATTCATCACAAACCCACATATTTTGACCCTCCAAGGCAGAATACAAACTTCCACTATCCCACCACAACTTACACATATGTTCCAATCTTCCACTCTAAATACCCACTCTAACCCACACACCAAACCATAAACACAACTCACACACACACACACACACACACACACACACACACACACACACATACACACACATACACACACACACACACACACAAACACACACACACACAAATAGGTGAGTACACACACAAGGAAGATATAAGAAAGGAGAAAGAAGGAATTGAGGAATGGAACAGGGAACGGAACACCTATTGCAGAGATTCCCTGCCGAGTACCCAAAAAATGAAGTAAGACAACGACATGTCCAGAAAACAGAACGAGACAGAAGAATCAGTGTGGTACTCAAATGTAAATACAGCCACCAACATATGTCAAGCCATAATATTACAGGGACAAAATTCTGAGGAATATCAAATGCGATATTTCTAGAGGGCTACCAAATAGTTAGGAAGGAAAGAGAGAAATAGAAAGAAACGAAGAGGGGGAGTTGAACTGAGGATTAGAAAACACTAGATATTTAAGGAACTAAGAAAATTGAAAAAAATTATGTCATGGATAATTTAAGATTCTATAATTTCTGGTGAGAGACACAAGTAATAAAAACAGTGATACATTATAGAATAAAATCTAAAGAACGTTTGACAAAGAGAAAGAACGAAGGGTTAACTTTAAGCCAAAAAATATCACCAGATTCCAGATAACTAAATTATTGAGACTTGTGTTACTGTGGCAAACTTCGGAAAAGATTGAAATACTTTGGTGACATCAACACGCTTAAGAATCAACTGTTCGTGAATAATAGAATAACATTTGTGCTTCTGTCTAATGGTGTCTACTCTTTAAATACATTTTTGTTAATAAAGTATAAGATATTAAATAAAATGTTAGGGTGTATGAGGTGCAAAGAAAGACGAAGGAGTCTGAAACCTCATTCTTAGGAAATTAGAAGGCAAATGGTATTATAAATGCAAATATGCTCATTAATGGACTTGAGGAGGACAGCGAGACTTTTTGGAGTCATTAGTGTGAAGATCCTAAGATACTATTTTAAAATCAAGGAAGAAGCAGCTAGAAGAACATTAGAATGCGGAGTAGTTGAATAGTTGACTTGGGAATCAAGATGAGAAAGTGTTCTATGACTTAGAGATTTGTTATTTATTCTACATATTCTTAAAGTAAGGACTGTGGACAGCCAAGAATAATTTATAAATTTGTTTTTTTCTTGTTTCTATTTGTGGTACTTGAAGTGCCAAGATAATTAGCAACAAATCACTATTTATGCCCACTGAGCAGTCTCTCAGTGTACTTATTACTTACTAGCTAGGAGGTAACTCAGTGTACTTATTACTTACTAGCTAGGAGGTAAGCAGTTGCAAAACCCGACAAATGTAAATAAAGAAAATGATAGAATGAAGAACCTTCTTATCAAGTCGCTTCACTCAGGGTTGAACCTGTTCAGCAGGGAAAACCTAAAACCCTAATGAAACCCACCAGGATATCGCAGAGAAATTCCTGGTAGATAGCAGAATGATCAGTAAACCCAACAGAACTAGCTCTGCTGGGTGCGTGATCTTTGTATGATTGTATGGTCAGTTGGTTACACCGTCATGGAATTTTCGCTCACCATGAGGCGAGCCAAAACAACATGGGTTCGAGTCCTCGGCTAGTCGCAGTGTTGTTATTGATATATATATATATATATATATATATATATATATATATATATATATATATATATATATTATATACAACTATATCAATGTAACCATGGAAACAAATAGTTCTAAGGGAAATAATACTGCGGATGTCCGAGACTCGAACCCTAGTCATTAGACTTTAGGCAGCCTACCATGACGCCAGCCTCTCAACGCTGTCGATCACTACAAAATCATGATAAATAACGTTAGGTGTGTAGTGAGAACATTATACTACTTGCTGCCCCTAACGCGCGCCGCATCGGAAAGTGGTAAGCTCTGAGAGTGTTTTCATTCTCCTCCAGTTTGGACACCAGCTTCACGAGCGGTACACAAATCAATGCAGCCTCGGCAACCAGTAGTTTTATTGCTCGTGAAGCTGGTATGCAAACGGGAAAAAGAATGAAATTAGTCTCCGTGTTTACTCCTCCCTGAATGTTGTGGGCGTTATGGGAAACACGTCTGGTGTTAAACTATGGTACGGGTTGGGTGAACCCATAGCAAATGAGATGTAAAACTCCAGGCCAGTGAGTAAGCCACTGGGCCAGCTGGCTGTAATATCATTCATCCAGGTAGGTATATTTATACACCATAGGGAGGTTAGCACGGGTCACACTGTGACCACAAATGCAAGTTCACAGATGCATTTCCCGCCAGCGTGGCCATGACGTACTCTAGCTCAAGGCCCCTCAAAGCTGTCATCATGACTCATGTCTAGTATTCTCTCTTGATATATTAAATTGTCCTCCATGGTTGTGTAGAGGTATATAACGACTAGAGTTTAGGTGGCTTCCAGGTATGGAGTCCAGTGTTTGTTCCTTCATATGAGGGAGACAAGATACTGTACCTTGGACTGATGACATATAATTCCATGTAATTCTACAGGTCGTCACTGAGCATGATAGACAACTTATTTCAAATTTCAGTTCAGGTATCTATGAACTTGATCAGTTTATTGTGCTCAATTTTATTCATAATGTTAGTAAAAATATTTTTCACAGAAATACTGTATGGTTTTTTTTATCATATAAAAGGCCTTAAACTTTTAACATATGTTAGGCAAATATACGTATGTGGGAGGTAGGATTTTTTCTTTATCTTATTGGTTGGATATCAGTGATATCACCTCACGTTGTTCCATATAAATGTGAGTTTCTTGCTACTTCCTCCTACAGGTGCCCCGTGGCCTGGTGGCAAAAGCTCTCGCTTCACACGGTGAGGGTCCGGGTTCGATTCCCGGGGAAGGGTTAGGAACATCGGACGTGTTTCCTTGCACCGATTGTCTATGTTCACCCATCAATAAAATGTTTACCTGGGTGTTAGTCGACTGGTGTGGGTCGCATCCTGGGACAAAACTGACCTAATTTGCCGGAATTGCTCTTCATAACAAGGGGCTTTCTATATAGTAGTATGTCACTGATGTCAGCTAGGACTGTATACCTTTTACATGTACTTGAAGTAAATAAAGATATTATAATTATTATTTTTATTATTATTATTATTATTATTATTTTTATTCCACTGAAGATGTGTGTGGAAGCACATGAAATCTATCAGGTGTTCCTTATTATTTTGTAGCGTGGTATTTTATATATTTGTAAACACGCGTTTTATTGTGATTTTTTTCCATAATAAACACCACGCGTTCTTTCCGTTTGTTTTATGCACAATTTCCCCATTTTGTGTGCTTTCTTACTGATAACTTCTCTTATTTAATAAAAAAAGACAAAACTAAGCTACGATTAAAGTTTCTAAAACTTTTTTACAAATGAACAGATACTTCCGAAATTTATGATAGAAGACAAAAACAATGAAATAGCTGATACCCCATTTGATGATATCCAACGTCTTGCTCTCACACAAAAAATGGATTTTGGGTACTTAAAAGGGATTCGATTTAATGCAAATACATTCCACAAAGTTCAGTTTTCAACAAATACTTCCTAGAATTTGGATTGATCCACTGATGTACCACCTTCTACGTATCCTTCCAACTACTTTTCTAAAGGCGAGTCGTAATCGCGAGCTAAAGTTATCATCTTTAACTGCTAATAGTAAATAGACAATGTTGATAATATTTTTGTTTTAACTTGTCTACTAAACAGTTGGATGAAAACGCTAAATTCGTACTAGATTTTGCATTTCGTTTCGTATCTAATTATACAACAAACCATGTTGGACTTCTTTGTAGAAGACTTTCCTAAAGATAATGTTCCTTTAAACACTATTCAAATTATTAATTTAATTAAATTGTGCGTTTTAGATTGTAAGTTTGAGTTCAATGACAAATTCTACTTACAGAAATTTGGCATGGCTATAGGTAATCCTTTGTCTCCTGTATATAATTTTTTGTACATGGAGTATTTATGAGTCCTTAATACTCAAAATATCCTTCCTCCAAATGCTAAATGGCTGAGGTATGGGGGTGATGTACTCTGTGGCCTGATAATGAGAGTCCTGATTGCTTTCAACCTACATTAACTTGACTGGTCTCTTCCATTAAGTCCATTATGGAATGAGAGATAAATGGAATAATTCCATTTCTGGGTGTTTATGTTCATAGATCTGGTAAAACATTAAGTTCAATGTTTATCGTAAAACAGCTAACATATGTTCGTATATACATTACTATTCCAATCACCAAACACTTAGGATATGAAGCCCTGAGTTTTATGATGGGGAAGTTATATACTGGCAGAGGTGAGGCGTAGAAAGTGTTGAAGACGAGAGAAGTGGCGGGGCCCACAAGGTGATGCAGGAATGTAATAACTGAGAGGTACTGAATAGAATACTCGTATATAAGAATTTTAAATTATGTTGAGACAAACAAACATGCACACACACGACACACACACACACACACACACACACACACACACACACACACACACACACACACATACGCACACATACACACTCACACACACACACACACACACACACACACACACACACACACAGGATCCATACATAGCTTTAGAATAGGTACGATAAGGCTCTTAGGCTATTGCTGCAGGGAGAGAATGGACCTAATAGCTACTAGAAAAGAGGCGGGACCAGGAGCTATGAATAGACTCCTGCAACAACATATAGGTGAGTACACGCAAAATCCGACCCAAAGCTGTTGTACAGCCACATCAGGAGGAACACAACAGTCAAGGTCCAGGTGATCAGGCTAAGGAAGGAAGGAGGAGAAATCACAAGAAACGACCGTGAAGTATGAGAGGAACTCAACATGAGATTCAAAGAAGCGTTCACAGAGAAGACAGAAGGGACTCAAGAAAGACGGAGAGGTGGGGTACACCACCAAGTGCTGGACACAATACATGCAACCGAGAAGAAGTGAAGAGGCTGCTGAGTGAGCTAGATACCTCAAAGGCGGTGGAGCCGGACAACATCTCTCCATGGGTCCTGAGAGAGGGAGCAGAGGCGCTATGTGTACCACTAACAACAATATTCAACACATCCATCGAAACAGGACGACTACCTGAGGTATGGAAGACAACAAAGGTAGTCTCATTTTTAAAAACATAAGATAGACCAGTGTCACTGACATGTATAGTATGCAAAGTTATGGAGAAGATTATCAGAAGAGTGGTGGAGCACCTAGAAAGGAATGAGCTTATCAACGACAACCAGCACGGTTTCAGGAATGGGAAATCCTGTGTCACTAACTTACTGGAGTTATATGACAGGGTGACAGCAGTAAGGCAAGAGAGAGAGGTGGGTAGATTGAGTCTTCTTGGACTGTAAGAAGGCTTTTGACACAGTTCCATACAAGAGATTAGTGCATAAGCTTGAGGACCAGGCAGGTATAACAAGGAAGGCGCTGCAATGGATCATGGAATACCTTTCGGGAAGACATCAGTGAGTCATGGTACGTGACGAGGTGTCACAGTGGGCGCCTGTGACGAGCGGGGTTCCACAGGGGTAAGTCTTAGGACTAGTTCTGTTTCTGGTATTTGTGAACGACATGACGGAAGGAATAGACTCCAAAGTGCCCCTGTTTGCAGATGATGTGAAGTTGATGAGAAGAATTCCTTCGAACGAGGACCAGGCAGAACTACAAAGCGATCTGGACAGGCTGCAGGCCTGGTCCAGCAACTGGCTCCTGGAGTTCAACCCCACCAATTGCAAAGACATGAAGATTGGGGAAGGGCAAAGAAGACCGCAAGCGGACTACAGTCTAGGGGGGTCCAGAGACTATAAACCTCACTCAAGGAAAAGGATCTTGTGGTGAGTATAACACCGGGGACATCTTCCGAGGCCCACATTAACCAAATGACTGCTGAAGTATATGGAAGCCTAACAAACCTAAGAATAGGATTCCGACATATCAATATCGAATCGTTCAGGTCCCTGTACACCGTGTATGTCAGGCCTATATTGGAGTATGCAGCACCAGTTTAGAACCTACACCTAGCTAAGCACGTAAGGAATTTAGAGGAGCTGTAAATCGACCCCTGCAACCACAACTAGGTGAGTACACACACACACACACACATACACACACACATCAGAGAGCCAGACATCGCAAACAATTGTCCACGGTTCTACTGTCACAATAAAAGGCAAATTTCGACTGCAAATTCTGCTCTGACTCTATAATATCAACTGGTGCTGAATACATTTTTTTGTAGTGGCTCTTCTACGTCAATTTCCGGAGTGTTGTGTAGGTGTTCTACGTGTTCACGTAACAGTTCGACGGTGTGAACACACGTTTTCATTGTTACAAAACAACAACTCTTTTTTATTAAATGAGAAAGAGGAATTCGCAAGCTTACCTGGAGTATACCTGGTGGGTGTTGTGGGGGAGTCAATGTCCCCACGGACCGGTCCATGACCCTGGCTTACTGAAAGTCACTTCTTCCATTCACATGTGTAGCACTGATCTCAGGCTTTGTCAGACTCACATTATGTCTGGGGACCACCCCCTCATCCTCAACATTTTAATTTTTTTTTAAATAAGTAATGTAAATTTTTACATTCGTTAGTATAATAGGAAGAATATTATAATTATTATATGCCAAAAAAAAACTAAAACTCATTATTATACAATCTGCAAAGAAGAGAGACAGATGCAGTGTAATGCAGCTAAAATTACAAATAGATCTTACATATATATATATATATATATATATATATATATATATATATATATATATATATATATATATATATATATATATATATATATATATATATATATATATATATATATATATATATAACCTCGGAGAAGTGGATAAAAGGCTTTCAAGGAAGAATATTTAGAATTCTTCATGAAGGCATTTAAATATTCCACTTCCCATTCCACCAGAACCGCAAGAAGCCTGTCAGGTGCCTTCAGCATTCTATGGAGAGGAAGCATGGACAGAGGAGTCATCCCACACTCACTAAAAACAAAAGACAGCCTCACTCCACAAAGGTGGCAGTAAAGCAATTGCAAAGAATTACAGACCGATAGCACTAACATCTCACATCATAAAAATCTTTGAAAGGGTTCTAAGAAGTAAAATTGCCCACCACTTAGATACCCATCAGTTACACAACGTTGATTTGTATTCTCTGGAACGCAGGCGAGAAAGATACATGATAACATACACTTGAAAAATCCTAGAGGGATTAGTACGAAACTTTGCACACGAGAATCACTCCCTTCGAAAGTAAAAGACTCGGCATGAGATGCAAAATTCCTCTAATGAGAAGTAGAAGAGCCACGAGTACACTAAGAGACAACACAATAAGTCTCAGGGCCAAAGACTGTTCAACTGGCTCTCAGCATACATTAGAGGGACTACCAATAGACCCATTTCTGCCTTCAAGAAGGCGCTAGACAGGCACCTAAAGACAGTACCTGATCAGGCGGACTGTGGTTCGTACTTCGATTTATGTGCGGCCAGCAGTAACAGCCTGGTTGATCAGACCCTGATCCACCACGATGCCTGGTCTCAGACTGGGCCGCGGGGGGCGTTGACCCCTTAAACCCTCTCCAGGTAAACTCCAGATAATCCCAATATTTTCATTCAGTTTTATCAATAGGTATATTTTAAGATTTAAGAGATACGTCGCTGGTATAAAGATGTCATATACAGTACATGAGGTTTGAGAGATACATATTGTACATATTCCTACGTGTTTGTCAATGATTATAATGTGAAAATCTCATCCAGCTCCCCAGAGCTGGGGCGTGTGCCCAAGATACAGCAGGCATTACCCCTCTGAACAGCAGCGCTGAGTCACTGGAATAGAAAACTAGCTGCCCTGGGATCCCTAGTTACTCTGATAAGTCTTTTGCCTAGCTCCTTAAGGAACTTAGATGCACTTTTTTCCCATGGGCGAAGGGTCTCTGAGCCTATGGAAACAAACATAAAATGATGGGCAAGTTCTACGTATTTTCCAGACTTTTGGGAATCCCTGAAACTGGGAGCTGCCTCTCCTTCCTCCCTGGTGTATTGGAGATAGGTATCATCCAATGGAGATGCACATGTGTAGTCCCACACCACCTGCTTCCCGTCTGTCCAGGCTTGAAGGGTCAGGTTAGGTAAGGTTCATCAGGACACCGGACATGTGTTTCCTGACGCGGGTCTTAGTCAGATGATGATCCGCCTTTGGAGCTTTTGGTCATCTGACCGAGGCCTTCCGCTGGCTTACTGGTCCACCCCTTTAAAAAATATACCATCTGGACGCTTTTGGCTGCCATCAGATCTGCATAGTTGGGGTGGCTCCATTATTGTTGGGCATCCGGCTTATGTGAGGCTCCTCTTATAAGGGTCAGCAGTTGCTTGTGTTAATGCATTGCAATAAAGGAAACTAATACTTACCGATGGTATCAGGTATCAGCGATTTTCACCGCTGTTCACTGTCAATATCTGAACTTCAGACATACAGTTAACATGCAGCTGTATAGTATTGTCGAATGTGTTTCGTGTTTAAAACTAATATAAATATGAACCTAATTGGCAGTACTATAAGACAGAGAGTCTGATGACAGTCTCTTTATTGGGTTATTCTGCCTAACTAACGGAGGATAACACAATAAAGTAGATCGCAAAGAAATGTGTCCTGGCAACGCTATTTTCTCTCTCTTCAAATTGGTTTCTCTATTTTTTGCCCCATTTTGCATGAAACTTCAATCTTTCAGGTAATTTGTCTAAACTCTGTCCCCCTCTCTCTACCCAGCCTCCAGCCCCCCAGCTCCCCAGCCCCCAGCTCCCAGCCCCCAGCTCCTTAAAGTTTTGAGTCTTGGCAATTTTATCTTATCTTACGTATAAACATACCCTACAATACAAATAATAAAATTAACACATTAGCAGCAACAATTTTGATCTGAATCTTTTATGCCGCATAGGTATGTGTCAATATTTTGAACAGGTGTTTTGTTGTATTTGCACAACAATTAAAAAAATCCATAAAACTGATCACTGGGCACATGAACATTAAAAAAAAAAAAATCCCTTTATTCCGCACACCAGTGTTCAAAGTTTGAAGCCGATCAAGAGAATCGTTCTCAGGTTACAAAGGATAACCTTAGAGGGAGAAAGAAAATTCTCAGAACCACTGTAGGATTTTCCATGTCGGAGAAAACCTAAGCATTATTGTCTTATTTCTGAGAATATCGTCGAGTTGGCTCCTTGCACTACAAGCGTGCAGTCTTCCTACCGCTATTCTGAAAGCAGGTTGCAGATGCATATTTTTGGTGTTATCGAGGCTGTGTAAGGACGCCGCCCACAAGCATCACTGTGGATTGTTATAAAGACGCCCAGATTCATTTTGCCGATTTACATGGAATCCCAAGAGAAGCAAGAGCCGTTTATATTAATTGTTAGCACTAGGGACTGACAGCCAAGTAACGAGAGTATACTCCTCAGTGTGAGTAAATCAGTGCCGTCACCGAGTGGTCAATACTAAGCTTTCAGATATGTTAAAGTCTAAATTTTAACCCGTATACTGTATGGTGTAATTGATCGCATGTGTATTCTAGGGCACATCTACGTTCTTCCAGTGAATGTGCGGTAAGATGAGAGTATAAGTCCCAATTCGCTCGTCCAAATTGCCAACGGGGACTACGAGGCAGTTGGGAATATGTAGTAGAAGTAAGAGAATAGGAAAATGATCACTGTCGTGCAAATCTGGGAGAAGAGACCAAGCGTAATCAAGGGCGATTGACGAGGAACAGCAAGAAAGATCAATGCAATGCAACAGAGAGATTGAGTGCAAGAGTCAAAATGCGTAGGAGCATCCTTATTTAAAACATGAAGAGGATGAGAAGTGAGAAGAGTCTCCAACTGATCACAACGAGAGTCACAATGGGACCCTCCTTCACCTAACAACAAGATGGGAGGCGGCAGATAAGAGATCAAGAACGCAACATCCAAGATACAGATTGCACGGGAAGGGGAAAGATATAGAGAGCAAACTGTATACCATCTGTGCAAATAAATATGAGCTGCAGTATAATGAAACTGAGAACGAACAAAGACCTGTTGATACGGTATACCAGCGCGCACATGAAGCGCACTCTCATTAAATGATTCATCAGGAAAGGGATCAGAAGAATACAACAGCACAGCCTGAAACGGTACGAATAACAGCTGAACGAATTTTGGGCTTTTGTAACCCGACACATACTGGGGAAAACTGGGAGAGCAACACCTGGAGCTCTCCCTGGCATACCTCACAAAGACAGGTATGCCAACAATAAGTAGCGATAAAATCTAAGGGCTATTAGGGTCGGTGAATTCAATGTGTGGAAAGCATGTAAGCAAGGAGAAATCAGAATTCTGTGAAGGAAAATATTGCTGCAACGGTCATGAAAAATATGAAGGGGTAGAAGGAGGCGCGCCGGTGTCCATCGAGGGTTCGTCTCCACAATATAGTTGGAGATAGCGCCAAGTGTCTCAGCGGATAAGGAAGATGCCAGTACCATGACTTCAGAGACAGGTGAGGTAGAGCAATCAGAGATCAGGGAGACTATGGCGGGACCCAAAGAGGTCTGAGAGGGAGGGGAGTATGACCTTGGAGAGATGCGCCGGCTGGGACAGAAGAGTCCTGCGTATAACAGGAGAGGAAGGAGGCTGGAAGATAGCAGGGGAAGAGGTCTAGGGGGAACAGGAGAAGAGGAGACCACACGAGGGGAAGTGAACCTCCACCTTAGAGTGAGAGTTAGAAAGGGGGTGAGAACTAGGCACCGAGGCCGAAAAGGAAAACTGTTGGGGAATTGTAAGCTGGAAAATTCTCGAGGGATTAGTACCAAACTTGCACACGAAAATCACTCCCTACGAAAGCAAAAGACTCGGCAGGCGATGTAACATCCCCCCAATGAAAAGCAGGGGTGCCACTAGCACGTTGAGGGACAACACAATAAGTGTCAGGGGCCCAAGATTGTTCAACTGCATCCCAGCATACATAAGGGGGATTACCAACAAACCCCTGGCTGTCTTCAAGCAGGCACTGGACAGGCACCTAAAGTCGGTACCTGACCAGCTAGGCTGTGGTTCGTACGTTGGACTGCGTGCGGCCAGCAGTAACAGCCTGGTTGATCAGGCTCTGGTCCAACATGAGGCCTGGTCACAGACCGGGCCGCGGGGGCGTTGACCCCTGGAATTCTCTCCAGATAAACTCCAGGTAAACCGGAGAAATGTGAAGAGACTTGGACTTATGAGACAGGTTTAACGTGAACAATGAACTAAGTGTCCTAACATCAATGGTAAATAATCACGACAAGTTGAAGAATTAAACACATGTGCAACAACTGGGTTGAAGAGGAGGTAATCAGTCCCTCGGCTTAGGAGCAGGTGTTCAGTACCTTAGTCTTGATTACTCTGAACACCTGCTCATAGCCTACGGGACTGACTACCTCATCTTCAACCTCTTCGGTCTTCTCTTCAGCGAACTAAGTTTGCCGTCAAGCCTGGTAGAGTGAACGCCCATTACAACGAACACACTTAATTTTCTTGCCTCTTAAACTTACTAATGTAAACAACGACGCGAGAGGTAAGCATGACTGAACGCCTCGCCATCATACACAGCTGCAAATTCCCCTATTACTGCTCTCCATCAACACCAAAACTGACTACATTAATGGTGTCTTATTCTTCAGCCCACTATAAGCGTCAAGCAAAAACGCAGAGAGTAGATACGGATTAGAGTTTGTAACATATTGACACATATTGTACGTAATAATAACATAATCAAATATTACTTGTCTCGTATCTTTAATCATATAGCCAATAAGTATTTTTCAAGGTGATATTTGGATTCTGGACATTAAAATATATAAGAATTGACTACTTTTCAAAAATTGTTGACCAGTGTAAGACGAGAGCTTAAATGTTGGGAAGACTTTGTGAAATATAGTGATATAGTGAAGACCAATTAATAAAACCGTTTTACTGCAATATACAATTTATTTTTACTTGTTAAGACAACTTTACAGTATAAAGAATGTTTTATCATGTTTGTTATTCATTACTTAAATGCGACGTCACTAGCACGAACGAACCAAAATGTATATAATAAAAAAAGTAAGAAAAAACTTTTATATTGCGATTGCTACCGATTCCCTCTATGTTCTATGCACCACACTCACACTGGCTACGCACATGACATTACACAACTCATAGCACATGAACAATGTAGATATCTGTCACTCAGAACACAACGTGAGGTAGACAGGATTAGTGCATGGGAGATCCTCTGGCGTGTTAAAACCAATGCCAACAAATCTAAGATTATATATTTCTTTCAAAGAGGAAACCGCCGACCAATGCTTGTCTACCTCAGAACTACCACTACACGAACACTCATTCCACGTACACACAACACCTCAGTCCTTGGAGTTACCTTGGACTCCAGACTGAGATTACACACCCACATTAACACTAAAAGAGTTATGGCCAGTAATGCCCTTGGTAGACTGTTCAAACTCAGAGACTCACACCCAAACACCAAACTCCACCTGTACAAGGCTCTCATACGACCACTCATCACATACACACCTCTTGCCCTCTCTCTTGCTGCCAAAACAAACATCTTGAAACTGCAACGAATACAGAACCGTGCATTGCGGTGGTGCTGGGAACAAAGTGGGATGACTTCGCCACCAGCGAGTCCCTCCACAACAGGACTGGCACTACGGCTTTGAACGTGTTCTGGAAAGAACTCAGTGACAGACAAATAGACCGAATTGAAACCTACCAAGACACTTGGACAACCTTTCTAGACGATGTCATCAGACAACCAGACAATAATCTTAACCTTTTTCAATCTATCAATAATCCTGCGCCTCCTCCTCTCTACACCTAATACTATACTTTCTATCTCCTAACTTCTACCCTGCCCTCTGCAGGGGTGGACCTTAAAAGACGTCCTTTTTACCCAGCAACATTCCATGTATCCCCCTCAATCATTTAAGAGAAGCAGTACAATAGCAAACCAGCAATGACGTTATGGCCGCCGCCCACAAAATGCCTGAGCCTCCCAAACCAAGTCCAGTTCACCCAATGAGCAACTTCAACATTGCAGATCACCACCACTCCAAGAACTACCCCATCTATTATGCCAACCAACGCTACGCAGCTGGGTTTAGCCCTGGTTCTTTCCCTTCACCTAAATAAAATTCCTCTCACCTACTATTCTTCATCTATCAAAATCTCCTATCACCCTTTATGGGTCTTACCTGAGAGTATTCAGTTCAGTTCTTCCTTCAACACGTCGGCCGTATCCCACCGAGGCAGGGTGGCCCAAAAGGAAAAACGAAAGTTTCTCCTTTTACATTTAGTAATATATACAGAAGGGGTTACTAACCCCTTGCCCCTGGCATTTTAGTCGCCTCTTACGACACGCATGGCTTACAGAGGAAGAATTCTGTTCCACTTCCCCATATATATATCTTATTTTTTTTATTAACACATCGGCCTTCTTCCACCAAGGCATGGTCGCCCGAAAAAGAAAAACTTTCATCATTTACTCCATCCCTGCCAGAGGCGTGCCCACACTACAGATATATATATATATATATATATATATATATATATATATATTTATATATATATATATATATATATATATATATATATATATATATATATATATATATATATATATATATATATATATATATATATATATATATATATATTATTTCATTTCACAATTTCGGTTAGTTATTCTGGTTAATCAGTTCCTTAGAATTATGTCATCAACATCATTTATTGTTTAATACTCACTATAATCCAAATAATCTAACGAGCTTCACGCATTAATGCTTATTTCCCAACGAATCCTTTAATTCCCCTTGTTTGAGGCTTGCCAGCCTGGGAGTATATCCCCTCACGTCATGTTGGTCGCTCTCATATCTGCCTGGCCCCAGCTTTGCCAATACCACTGAGTTCCGCCACATTAGCCTCAGCCAAACAGCCGCTATCAGCGTCACTGCCGCATTAGCTGAAAGCTTCCCTGAAAATCTGTGACTGCAAGCAAAACCAATTTACGTCAGCAGCTTTTCTATAATAGTTGGCTTCCAGGTCTCCCGCTTTCAGAGAAGAGCTGATGTGTCGGGTGGTACAGCAGGTGTATGAAGATATATGGTGTGTGTGTGTGTGTGTGTGTGTGTGTTTGTGTGTGTGTGTGTGTGTGTGTGTGTGTGTGTGTGTTTGTGTGTGTGCATGTGTGTGTGTGTGTTTGTGTGTGTGTGTGTGTATGTGTGTGTGTGTTTGTGTGTGTATGTGTGTATGTGTGTGTGTGTGTGTGTGTGTGTGTGTGTGTGTGTTTGTGTGTGTGAGTGTGTGTGTGTGTGTGTTTGTGTGTGTGTGTGTGTATGTGTCTGTGTGTGTATATGAATATGCTCACGTTTGTGAGAGAGTGAATTAATATACAGAGGGAGTCGAATAATAACTCTAGGACTTTCGTGTTGCAATCAACACATCATCAGGAACTTGCAAAGTTGCAGAAATGATAAGAAATCTCAGTAGATTCGTTCCAAGGGACGCTTGCTAAGACTGATGGTAGGAGAGGCGGGAAACATACAGTGCCCAGACACACGAGTGCCTAGTGCCAGATAGATTGAGCATTATACGAATAGAGGATAGTCAGCTCACAAGCAAAGGTATTAAAGTGGTTAAGTAGCAAAATTCACTTAGAAAACAAAATGGTTATCAAAATTATCAATCGAATTCAGGGCAATATAATACTTGATTTATCTGGTACTAGGCACTCGTGTGCCTGGGCACAATATGCTTCCCGCCTCTCCTACCATCTGTCTTAGCAAGCGTCCCTTGGAACGAATCTCCTGAGATTTCTACCTCATTTCTTCAACTTTGCAAGCTCGTGATGTGTTGATTGCAACACGAAATGCCTAAAGCTAATATTTAACTTCTTTGTGGTTGTTTTACATCTTGTATCGCTTGCTCGCGATTTTTAAACGAATAAAATTATATATTTATACATATTGTCAAATGCTCCAAACTTCAGAACACTCGTGACTTAACCTGATCCTGTCCTCCTCTTCTTCTCTCTGTCTCTTTTCCTTTACTATCTTTCCTTTTTCCTTGTGTGCTTTGGTCTTCAGTTTTTTCCACCTCGTTTCAGGGTGACAAGAAAAGGGACTCTTCCCACCTACATACCCCCACTCATTTTATTCCATATCTCTCTCTCTCTCTCTCTCTCTCTCTCTCTCTCTCTCTCTCTCTCTCTCTCTCTCTCTCTCTCTCTCTCTCTCTCTCTCTCTCTCTCCCTGGACTGTATCTTTGGGCATTAGCTATGAATAATATGCATTTCTGCTACACATCTATATGTTGCATTTTTTCCAGCATCGCAAGAGTACATCTCCAGAGTACATTTCTGGCCTCTAGAGTGCGTCTCTGGCCGCTAGAGTACATCTCAGGCTAAATTCATGATTTACTCCTCTAGAGTTTATTTCTGGTCCGTATCTCTAAACTATATATTTTAACCCTATTTTACAATACTGAATTTACAATCAAAGAGCTGCCATCCTACCTCAGTTTATTATGAATCTCAGCTCTGTCTGAGATACAGCTGAGCTGCGACCCACAATGGTCGTCTAACACCCAATTTCATATCCACCTCAAGGTGAACCAGGAAAAATAGGGATAACAAGATACATCCTGGTCTTCACTCGCCTTAAAATCGAAGCCGGGTATCCGGTTCTCCTCACTCGACCGCATCTTTATTCTGCATCTTTGGGCAGCATCTGTGGAGTGCACATTCTGCCCGCATCTCCTCAACTCAGCCACAGGATCTCATAACGTCGGTAACTACTCTGGCGGATCTGATCATATTGAAATTTACAGCCTAACTTAAGTCTTTCGCCGACTCCTCCTCCAACAAAGTGGCTACAAAGTTCCTCAAGTTAGTTGATCTCAGAAGGCTAACTTTACCTAAGTCTTTCTGATGTCTTTCTGGGGAATGTGATGCGTAAATCCAAGTATAATGCAGCTAGTTTCCCTGGCAACGTGAATTGGACTTCTCTTGTTTACTCTATATATGAGCTTTGCGTGCTAAGTTATATTTTGGCGATAGTTCCCAAGATTTTAGATAATTAATTACTATACGCCTCCGGACGCGCAGTTAAGATAACGAAGGGCAACTTTTGGTGTGCGAAAACAGCATATAACAACAGGTGTTCAACCCCAGGAAATGAAAGAGACTCGGCCAATATTAATTATAAAATATGAATTCGAGATTGTACAAAGAGAGAAAATCAACTATAAATATGTCTGACGAGGTCTCCTTCTGAACTTTTGCCATGACACTTCTACGTACATACCTGGAGGGTATTCCGGGGATCAACACACCCGCGGACCGGTCCAGGACCAGGCCTCTTGGTGGATCAGGGCCTTATCAACGAGGCTGTTGCTGCTGGCCGCACATAGTCTAAGGAACGAACCACAGCCCGGCTGATCAGGTAGAGGTAGAGAAAATTGTGGCTCTAATGAATGATGTGAATAAAGTTTGAGAAGATTGTGAGTGTCCTTATTTTATCCATTTATCAAATATTCGTCAAGTCTCTGGCCACCCATTGTGTTAATAATTTTATAATGAGGGAGCGCTAAACCTGTTGGGATTATTCAGCACTTGTGGGGGAAAGAGGGCTGAAGGCATTCAGGTTTAATTCATGGAACTGGAGAACAGATCCAATTCCTAGATCAAGAGCCCCCTCAACAGCATCGAGGAACCTCCCTTGAGGGGACATCTATTTTGTCAATTATAATTCCTATACAAATTGAACTTTCTGACTTAATGTTCACATAAATCGTTCGTGCAATATCTCTTCAATATTTCAGGTGGGGATGGCGAGGAGCAGTTCTTGAGTTGAAGTATAAAGTAATCTCTTGTGCTGGGCTGAGAGTTCCGTGGCTTAGAGAGTGGAGGCGATCATCTGTGCATAGAAACCTCTAGTTTCTAGAGCATAAAATTAGTTCTTGCTCACTTGTTAAATGCGTATGTGGCGATTTTTGCGTAAGTAGATAAAAAAAACTTAGGTTCTGCTCTGCCAGTGTCAACAACTGCAATGTTCACACCTGTTGTGCCAGTAATGGGCTTTCGTAAACGATAAAGCAACACGCATTTCATTAGTCTGATACAGTAAAAAGATGTAATTAATTACGGGAAGATTATGATCTACCATACTGTGCCAAGCGAACACTTACAGTAACTCGAACTTTCTTCTTTTATTTCTTTATCAGCAGTTTCTTTACTCTGATACAAAACCCACGGATACAAAGAACACACATACACACAGTGAAGAGGCGTGACCAGGAGCTATGAATCGAACCCTGCAACCACAAATAGGTGAGTACACACAAAGGCACGCGCGTACACGCACTCTCTAGGAGTACCATTTTTTGTACATTTATCTGAATTGAACATGAATTAGATAAAAGGTTTACCCACGAGTCGTTTCTTCGGGGATGAAGTCACTCTGAATATCAAAATGGTATATAATACCAACAGGTTGGTAAGACAAAAAGGCTTCTTCAGTCGAGTACAGAAAGTACTCGACAGGATGATGGACTCCATCAGGGTGATGGACTGATTACATCGTCTTCACATCTCTACTGCTCCTGCCTACTTTCTGTACTCGACTGAAGAAGCCTACTGTGTAGGCGATACGTTTCGGATTAAAGGTACCTAACTGTTGCCTTTGTGTCTTACTTATCATGAAGTCACTCTAGAGAAAGACTTCCCTGTAATAAATCATTTAAACTATATATGTCTAGATTCATATCTTGTCTTTGGCATCTTAGAAAGAAGAAAAGGGCACAATACCGTGAGTGGACCAATACCCAAATAACCCGCACATAACAGAGAGGAGCTTACGACCAACTTTGAGTCCATCTTGGGCCATTTACGCTGGAAGTTAGTGCTCTTACTAACAAGCAGAAGAGAAGTGGAGCGAGTGGATCACCCTGCTGAACACCCTCTGATGAGGGAATTTCATGTTCTCCAATCAAAATAATTGAGGGTTTGCTGTAACCAGCTGAAATGAAGGGAAAAAGACTGGGGATTCGATCCCGAACGGCTGGCAAGACCACATTTCTTTTCACCATATTAAAATCATTTCTAAATTCAAGTTTGACTATGGCCTTGTCTTCTAGTAGGTCCTTGATGTAGGCCCTTGCTGCATGGGCTGCCGCTTCAATGCCTTAAGAGACCCCAAATCCCAGTTGGTGTGGGTGCAGTAATCTGGCAGCTTCTAGGTGAATGTTTCTTACTGCTGCTTTGGCAACGAGACGGCGAAGAGTGTTACCAACAGCAATAGTTCTGATTCCCCCATCCTTCTTCTTCAAAGCGCGTACTGAGGCTCCATAAAAAGAAAGGTTTAATTTCTTCTGGGATCCGCCCAGCCAGGCAGTTGTTGACGAAAGTTGTTAACTCGGAGAGAAGAATTGATACAGATGCGCCGAATACTGGATTTACCATCTCTTTGAGGTGTTGTGGTCGAATTCCAGTGTAACCTCCTGCAGATCCTGCTGGAAATGACACTATCGCCGTATAGACTTCTGATTCTGGCAAAATTAATTATCCAGTGAAGAGGTCTTCCTCAGGGTTGTTGTTGACGACTATGGTGTCCCTTGTTGGGTGCTTGACTCTTAGTGCTTGGGCTGTGGCCTCATCTTTGGGAGCTACAGTGTGGAAAGATAAACACATAAGCAGTATAATGTGATCCTTTATTGACAACGTTTCGTCCACGCAGTGGGCTTTATCGAGTCACAAACAGATCTACCTGGATAAAATAAACAAGGGTATTTATACGATTTAGTCAGGTGGAGAATGCTGGGTCAGGTGGGGAAAGCTGCATGTGACAGTCTTCAAAGTAGTGTGATAGTTTAAAACCTCGGGTAACTTAAAGGACCTTTAAGTTATATATATGGGTGTGTTATATATATATAAGAACATAAGAACATAAAAAAGGAGGAACACTGCAGCAGGCCTGTTGGCCCATACTAGGCAAGTGTGTGTGTTATATATATATGTGTGTGTGTGTGTGTTTATATGT
Organism: Cherax destructor; assembly: GCA_009830355.1. Lineage (NCBI taxonomy): Eukaryota > Metazoa > Arthropoda > Malacostraca > Decapoda > Parastacidae > Cherax > Cherax destructor. Next base: position 218,826 of record WNWK01000178.1, on the reverse strand, counting down.
ATATATGAACACAGACACACACACATTGCAAGCGCTTCCATGATTTCTCACATTATCAGGGAACAGTAAAATAATTAAAACGGCAAAAGTTTTATATTGCGCAGAAGTGACCTAACATGTAGAGTGAGTGAGTTGTTAGACGCCACACTCTACCAGCCTCACAGATACATTTACATTTTACTGAAATTTATAGTTGGTCACATGTTAGGCAAAATTTAAAGGTGGCATGTCAGGTGAAGGGAAAATATGTCTGCATTGCTTATATCAGCACCAATATCGTGTATTATAAATGAGTGTAACTTCTACAATCCTGGATTAATAATTCTTTTATTGTTTTATTTTTATAATTGCTCTATAGTTCTATTTTTATACAACTTTATTCGATTATATTTGGTACAGCCATTGAATTGCTAGTTTCAACATTTTTATCTTTTCGAAAATCAATATTGTTGCTAAAACCTCTCGCACGAAAACATAGCATTAGATTCTTCCCCATATCTAATACTGTACTTAATGTATGATGCTCTAATGTTAATGCAGGATTTTTGTTCTGTTTTCACGATTTTTTTTTAGTTTTTATTTCATACTGTGAACGGGAAATCATGTTGATACAACCATCAAAATTTTGGGGGGAATTCTTAATCAAGTGTATTTTTATACTTTCAATATTTTTGTTACATCTTGAATTTTGAAGTTGTTAAGTAGAGAAGGAATATCTAGAAAGTTTTCAAGATATGACGGAACGAACGAACTTCACACAAGGCATTGGCTTTAAAATTAGATTCTTAGTCTTTGAGTAGACCGAAAGATTCCTGCTTGGGAAATAAATCTAACAAGGCTCTAACGATAAGAACAGATAAGATCATAAGAAAGGAGGAACACTGCAGTAGGCCTGTTATGAAGGACCTGCCAATAGGTCCTTCACAAATCCAACCCACTAACAGAATAATAAGTGTCATATTAATGAACAGTGCCTCTGGATATCTATTGGTCTTATCAAAAATGCTTAAAATGAACTGATTACCTGGTTTAGAATTTGGTAGATGTCTTACACAGTCAATTAGATCACCCAATTTTTCTCCATCTGTCGGCACATGACACGAAAGAGCCGGTTTGGGATAGTTCCGGCTTATTCACCAGCTGGTAGTGACAAGATTTGATATAATTCTTGATGCCCTGTCTCAAGCCTGACCGGTGGAAATACTTGGCCGTCTTGAAAAATAAAGAGTCTTGCTGTTCCCAGATATCCCCCTCTCTTAGAAGAGTTATGGACAGCCCTAAGTACCTTGCGCTGAAATTTATTTAAGCACTTCTAACTTCCTTTTAGTATAGCCTCTATTAATCCCCTTAACCGATGGAGATTTCTTTTCAAAATTATGCCATTCCTGACATAGAGGAAGAGAAATTCTTAGCTTTAGCCTTAGAGTCCAACGAATTTAAGGCAGAAGTCTGGGAAGCATTCATATTTTGCTCTTCCCTGATTCCCTCAAATGAGTAGGTTACGATAGAGAGAAAGAGAGAGACAGAGAGAGCGATAACAAGAATGAGTACTCTCAGAGGCTTCAGCTTATACACGCACACAAAGGACAAAGCTCTAGTCAATATCAATCAAGCGAGAGCAGGTGAGGAAATGACCACTAGGCTACCTGCAGTTACCTGGAAAGATAGCCAGGAACTCACCCCTCCCCCCCCCTCGCTCTAATTAACTTTTACAAATGGTTGTTTTCATTGTTTGCCGATAGGGCCCCTTCATTCGCACGGGCAATAAGCTACCGTGCTTTACGCTGATTACTGATGGAATACAGGATTTGTGGCTACGTGTGCAGCTTCCCGAATAAAATGAACAAATGGACATACTCGGTGAACGCCACAGTGACTGGACAGCTATCTAAATGAGGCACATGGTTTTGTTAATTACAGGTGAGCTATCAAAATGAGGCACATGGGTTTGCTAATTACAGGTGAGCTATCAAAATGAGGCACATGGGTTTGCTAATTACAGTTGAGCTATCAAAATGAGGCACATGGTTTTGTTAATGACAGGTGAGCTATCTAGATGAGGCACATGGTTATACCTATGACAGGTGAGCCATCAAGATGACTACCTCCCTGAGCCACTTCAGTAAACCACCTGTCTGAACCAAATCAACAAACAATTTCATAAACTTCCTCAGTAAACCTACATTTCTAAACCATCTCGATAAACCACCTCACTGAATATCCTCAGTAAACCTACATTTCTAAACCATCTCGATAAACCACCTCACTGAATATCCTCAGTAAATCACCTCGTTGAACTTCCTCAATGAATAACCCCAATAAAGCATCTCAGTAAACCACTTCACTGAACTACTTCAGTGAACCACCCCTGAAATAACTGAGTAAACCATCTTAATGAATTCCTTCATTAAACAATCTCATTGAACATCTTCAGTAAATCACTTCACTAAACTAGCTCAGTAAACCACATTACTGAACTACTTCAGTTAGCCAAGTTACTGAACTACTTTAGTAAGCACTGAACTTCAGTAAACAACCTCAATTATCTTCGGTAAACCACCTCATATAATTCCTTCAGTAAACCGCCTCATATAATTCCTTCAGTAAACCACTTGACTGAACACCTTCATGAAGTTACCCACTTCTCTGAATTAACTTAGTAAACCACCTCATTGAACTCTTTAGTAAACAGCATCACTGAATCTCTTCAGTAAACCATTTCACTGAACTAACTCAGTAAAGTGCCTTACTGAACTCCGTTATTTCCGCAGCTCTGCCTCTTCACTAAACCTCTTCACCAAACCAACTCGCTGCTCCACTGTAGTAACCTGCCAGTACCTGCAGTGAGAGTACTGGGGTGAAGCAGCCAGTACCTGCAGTGAGAGTACTGGGGTGAAGCAGCCAGTACCTGCAGTGAGAGTACTTGGGTGAAGCAGCCAGTACCTGCAGTGATAGTGCTGGGGTGAAGCAGCCAGTACCTGTAGTGAGAGTACTGGGGTGAAGCAGTCAGTACCTGCAGTGAGAGTACTGGGGTGAAGCAGCCAGTACCTGCAGTGAGAGTGCTGGGGTGAAGCAGTCAGTACCTGCAGTGAGAGTGCTGGGGTGAAGCAGCTAGTACCTGTAGTGAGAGTACTGGGGTGAAGCAGTCAGTACCTGCAGTGAGAGTACTGGGGTGAAGCAGCCAGTACCTGCAGTGAGAGTGCTGGGGTGAAGCAGCCAGTACCTGCAGTGAAAGTACTGGGGTGAAGCTGCCAGTACCTGCAGTGAGAGTGCTGGGGTGCAGCAGACAGTACCTGCGGTGAAAGTACTGGGGTAAAGCTGCCAGTACCTGCAGTGAGAGTGCTGGGGTGCAGCAGCCAGTACCTGCGGTGAAAGTACTGGGGTGAACCTGCCAGTACCTGCAGTGAGAGTACTGGGGTGAAGCAGCCAGTACCTGCAGTGAGAGTACTGGGGTGAAGCAGCCAGTACCTGCAGTGAGAGTGCTGGGGTGAAGCAGCCAGTACCTGCAGTGAGAGTACTGGGGTGAATCAGTCAGTACCTGCAGTGAGAGTGCTGGGGTGCAGCAGCCAGTACCTGCAGTGAGAATGCTGGGGTGAAGCAGCCAGTACCTGCAGTGAGAGTACTGGGGTGAATCAGTCAGTACCTGCGGTGAGAGTGCTGGGGTGAAGCAGTGAGAGTGCTGGGGTGAAGCAGCCAGTACCTGCAGTGAGAGTACTGGGGTGAATCAGTCAGTACCTGCAGTGAGAGTGCTGGGGTGCAGCAGCCAGTACCTGCAGTGAGAGTGCTGGGGTGAAGCAGCCAGTACCTGCAGTGAGAGTACTGGGGTGAATCAGTCAGTACCTGCGGTGAGAGTACTGGGGTGAAGCAGCCAGTACCTGCAGTGAGAGTACTGGGGTGAATCAGTCAGTACCTGCAGTGAGAGTGCTGGGGTGAAGCAGACAGTACCTGCGGTGAGAGTGCTGGGGTGAAGCAGCCAGTACCTGCAGTGAGAGTACTGGGGTGAAGCAGTCAGTACCTGCAGTGAGAGTACTGGGGTGAATCAGTCAGTACCTGCAGTGAGAGTGCTGGGGTGCAGCAGACAGTACCTGCGGTGAGAGTGCTGGGGTGAAGCAGCCAGTATCTGCAGTGAGAGTGCTGGGGTGAAGCTGCCAGTACCTGCAGTGAAAGTACTGGGGTGAAGCAGCAAGTACCTGCAGTGAGAGTACTGGGGTGAAGCAGCCAGTACCTGCAGTGAGAGTACTGGAGTGAAGGAGCCAGTACCTGCAGTGAGAGTACTGGGGTGAAGCAGCCAGCACCTGCAGTGAGAGTACTGGGGTGAAGCAGCAAGGGTCATCTAGCAAGCAGGTCACGTTCCCCCACTACACCTCCCGTGGTAGCGGTAATATGCTCCACACTTCGCAATTCTCTGTACTTTAGGCTCCCATGTATTACCAAAGGCGAAGCTGGACGCACTCGTTAACGTCCCATTAAATGGTATTTACATGCAAGTTTCACTTCGCAACCGTTTAAAACATAGGTAAATATATATTTTTAGCGGAAATCTACATTTTAAGTAGGTTCCCATCCTAACCTATAGTTTCCTAAAGAAACTAGGTTAGGATGATTTTTTCCAAGGTGTTGGGCACTCCATGTCCATCCTGTGGAAAGCTGCATAGAGAGGATAATGATGCTCAAAAAAGCCTGTTAAATACCCCCTTTAAAATGTTATGATTTTTCTCTGGCATGAATGAGGAGTGGAAAGCCTGGGGATAGTGTAGTGAAAAGGTTGTGGGTAAACTGGAAGAGAAACGTAAAATACGGCTAAGTGGACTAGGCATTTTGGGTAAGTTCTGCGGAATTTACTTTATCCTATGGTGAGGTTCTGGGGAATTTATCCAATAATGATATTTTGGGGAATTTATCGTATAGTGAGGTTATGGAGAATTTACTTTTTCCCTTAGAGAGGTTCTAGGAAATTTATTTTATACTATAGTGAGGTTTTGGGGAGTTTACTTTGTACTGTTGTGAGGTGCTTGGGAATTTATTCTTTCCAATAGTGAAGTTCTGTGGAATTTATCCTATAGTGAGGTTCTGAGGAATTTGATTTATCCCATAATGTTATTTGTTAATAACCTCGTCGTTGAGGCGCCTTATAAAGGAATGAAGAAATATATAATATTATTTGCAACTTCTTATTTACTTGTTACAAGTAAATTAAGAATACCTGTACGGTACTTGTGGTATCAGACATTCAGTAATAAGATACTCTGACATGTCATATAGATTATACTGCCTATCTCACATTTGGAGAACGGATATATTATATTTTAATCTGTGAGAATATGTAGATAATTGTAATATTGGAATATGTTGAAAAAAAATAAATGTTAAAACGTGGAGTAATAAAATATGTAGTACTGAAATATATTGTACAGAAATGAAATGTGTAATATTTAAATGTGTAGCAGAGAAACGTGTAGTATGTGGAAGTGGAGTTCCGAGCTGGTAGTAACCAGATTTGGCTTTACGTATGTTTCAGCACCAGATTTATTAAATAATACTGATATACAGCAGCAGCTGGGCTGTTGTAATACACCAGGATAGAGTTTCCACAACAACATGCTGCTGCACCATTGTTTTATCTAGCTACCGGCTAATACAAAAGAGCTTTTAAAATATATATGATATACAACCATTTATCTCAGGCCGGAGGAGATTCGAGCCTATGAGCTCCGGGACAGTGTACTCAATACTGTACACACAACTCACCAGACCGGACGATACACATTGATAAATAAAGAGAAACAGGACGTTTTCGTTCCATCGCCAGGCCTGGTCGTGGTCCGGGCCGCGAGGTCGTTGACCCCCCACACACAACACCCTCCAGGTGTAAGTAAAGCGGTAAAGGCGCAAGGGTTTTTCAGCGTAGAAGCTACATGAACTATATATATTAAAATTCAGGAAGAGGTCACACTGTTTAGTAAGTCTTATCCAGATGTGGAATTACATAAAGCAAGAAGCACCTGCCATCTCCCTGATGATGACCCAAGTTAGGTTTTCCTGTTATTAACATTGTAAGTGGAGTAAGGAAGTATTGTATATTTTTGTGAAGCTTCAAAACAGCTAACGCTTAGAGATAATATCAGCCACCAGGTAACCTGATGTGGAAAGGAGAGGACCACTTATCAGATTCCGTTATTATCATTTAGTATCACGAAATAATAATAATAATAATAATAATAATAATAATAATAATAATAATAATAATAATAATAATAATAATAATAATAATAATATATATTATTATTATTATTATTATTATTATTATTATTATTATTATTATTATTATTATTATTATTATTATTATTATTATTATCATTATTATTATTATTATTATTATTATTATTATTATTATTATTATTATCATTATTATTATTATTTATTATTATTATTATTGTTATTATTATTATTGTTATTATTATTATTATTATTATTATTATTATTATTATTATTATTATTATTATTATTATTATTATTATTATTATTATTATTATTATTATTATCATCATCATTATTATTATTATTATTATTATTATTATTATTATTATTATTATTATTATTATTATATTATTATTATTATTATTATTATTATTATTATTATTATTATTATTATTATTATTATTATTATTATTATAATAATAAAATATTATTATAAATATAAAATTATTTTATTATTATTATTATTATTATTATTATTATTATTATTATTATTATTATTATTATTATTATTATTATTATTATTATTATTATTATTATTATTATAAGTTGTGTGGTGGTTGTGACCCCACCCTGATGGTTGTGACCCCACCCTGGTGGTTGTGACCCCACCCTGGTGGTTGTGACACCACCCTAGTGGTTGTGACCCCACCCTGGTGGTTGTGACCCCACCCTGGTGGTTGTGACCCCACCCTGGTGGTTGTGACCCCACCCTGGTGGTTGTGACCCCACCCTGGTGGTTGTGACCCCACCCTGGTGGTTGTGACCCCACCCTGGTGGCTCTGACCCACCTTGGTTCCTCAAGAAACAGCACAATGAACTCAAGACCTAATAAACACAAACATATTAAGATATTTTTTTTTTTCTTGGGAAGCGATAATTCCGTAATTACCACACAGAGTTTGAGGAATGGGATTCATTAGGATACTGATCCTAAGAAGGAAAAAGCTGGCTCTAATTCCATTAGCAAGAGACCTTCACAAGCATCTTAGGATAAGTTAAATATTGTGTCTTCCCTCTTCTGAAAATCTTAATGGGTATCACGAGGACAAGCGTGGCATTCATGATCTGTGGTTCGCTAGCCATCTTTCCATTCTTTCTACCTATGGGAGGGAGGTAAGGGTATGATTTTCATCTTACAATAACAATTCTCTTGTACAGAATCCACACTTAGCGAATAAACTTCAGACAGAGTCGTCTAAAGTTTCCTCTCTAAGTGAGGGTTATTTGAGAACTTACAAGTTGCGTCTCGCTGTCATTTTCACATTTCCTGCATCGTTACTGACGATAAACTATTATTTACTTTCTCACTATATTATTTCCAGCTGACCTTTCATTATTTATCTTTCCCTAATTATTATTTGTTTTTTTATTAACACATCGGCAGTTTCCCACCAAGGCAGGGTGGCCCGAAAAAGAAAAAAAATCATCATCATTCACTCCATCACTGTCTTGCCAGAGGCATGCTTAAACTACAGTTATAAAACTGCAACATTAACACCCCCTGCTTCAGAATGCCGGCACTGTTTTTCCCATCTTCAGGACTCAAGTCCCGCCTGCCGGTTTCCCTGAATCCCTTCATAAATGTTACTTTGCTCACACTCCAACAGCACGTCAAGTCCTGAAAACTATTTGTCTCCATTCGCTCCTATCTAACACCCTCACGCATGCTTGCTGGTAGTCGAAGCCCCTCGCTCACAAAACCTCTTTTACCGCGTCTATCCAGCCTTTCCTAGGCCGACCTCTACACCGCCTTCCCTCCACTACAGATTTATACACTTTTGAAGTCATTCTATTTTGTCCCACCCTCTCTACATGTCCGAACCCCTCCTTAGAACTCTGGATAACAGATTTGGAATTCCCGCAGCTTCTAATTTCCAAACTACAAATTCCATGCATTATATTCGCACCACACTTTGCCCTCCGACACATCTCCACTGCCTCCAGCCTTTTCCTTGTTGCAACATTCACCACCCATGCCTCACACCCAAATAAGAGCGTTGATATAACTATACTCTCATACATTCCCCTCTCATAGGCTTTTGCCATGTCTAACAATGGACAACGTTAAAATACGTAACTTATAAGCAGGAAACCTCTAGCGCGTTTAAGAGTATGGATAAACAAAACTCATATGTTTGTTCTTCAGCAGGAATTACTATAGTTATAGGCTTCTTAACCTTAGTTTTGTTAGACAAAAATATCAGAAATACATGGTCACTCAGGGTAAAGAGGCGATTGTGTAACGTAGCCCCAGTCCTATCGCTCATACGTTTATTACCATCGCCCAGTCACCTCTCTTGAAAGGAAGTGCGCGTCTTTAACGGCCCAGATGCTCATCTTAAGGACTCCAGTGCTCATCTTACCGGTCCCGGTGCTCATCTTACTGGCCCCTGTGCTCATCTTACTGGCCCCTGTGCTCATCTTCCCGGTCCCGGAGCTTCTTTTACCGGCAGCGGTGCTGATTTTATCAGTTCAGTGACTCAGCTGTTTTTTAGATTTTATTGCATATTTTTTGTGCTCGTCTTATTAACTTCTGTATTATCATCAGGCAAGTCTTACCGACCCTAGCGCTTATCTTGAATGTGTTTTCCTCTTCATAAAAACATTGATTCACACAAAACATGACAAGGGTCCATACATCTCCGTCATCTGGCGATCTTATTCCCTTTACGTTCAGAAATTTGATTACACTGTGCGCACCTCAACGTTTGACCATGTATACATAATTCCTCCTAGCGTGAAACTGAGTTACGGATGACAAGAGGGCGCCATCTAGTGAACTAACAAGGAGGCAGATGATGTGTGTCAGCATTCTGTGTGTTCAAATCAACGGGGAAACTCAGTTTCGAATGCATGAGGTCTTGTACGTCTCACTCCTATCCCTTCCTATTTCACAAAGATTTTCACAATATTTTCTCGGTCACGTTCCTCTCAGTGAATACAGTCAGCTTCCCCACCAGAATAATTACTTAGTGTTAGTTATTGTTTATTTTTACTTTTGGATATTTTTACGGCTTGACAAATTTCCTGGAAAACTGAACGTTGCCATAATACAATGTCACATTAGTTGCATATGTGTCCATTTACCTAACATTCTGTTGGTAATTCTACCATTATTACCAATAGATTTTGGAAGCATTAGATTTCTGTCGTGTATGGATCTAGGGTTTGCTTTCATATAGTCTTATTTTTTTATTATTCTCTAAAGCTTTATTTTGCCTTCAGTTGACTTTTAGAACATGGCTTCATTAGGTTTTAAATATCTATCCAATTTATGTGATAAAAGAAATAATTTCATGGCTGGTGGTACCCTTACACGTCGCCCTCCAGCTGGCTGGGTCCCGCCCTCCAGCTGGCTGGGTCCCGCCCTCCAGCTGGCTAGGTCCCGGATTAATATTGGTCTAAATATTTCCTTCGTAGTTATTTCCACAGTTTTTATTGTGTTTTTAACGTCCACTCAGTCACTAAGAAACTCAGGAGACCACACTGATAAAAAAAAGTGAGTAACTTTGTATATCTAAAGTTTCGAGGATGGGAGAATTGTTGTACGTCTCAGTGGATTACCTACCTCAGGGTAGGTCGTTAGACACACAGGCGGGAGCTATTGACGAGTTGCCACCACAGACAGTGAATGGTCGAATCCAGAAATGGGCGACTTTGATTCTGAGAATAGGTTTGCACGGTCCAAGAATTTTGCGGTCTTGATCACACGAGAATATTCTGCTCAGAGAACTCTGTGTTCCTCTTTTATGGATTTAGTTTCCGAAGAAATAGTGTTCCTAATATTATTGTTTTGTTGTGTTGCTTGCAAGAATTGTGCTTTAATGATTTTATTATTCCTTAGTATAATAATTGTGGAGTTCTGAATCCTTTTTTTTTCACGTATTCCGTGTATATAGTTCATAGATTTTTCGTCTTTCGAGATAAGAGAACCTACTTTTACTCTCTTAGTCTTTGGTTTTTCCCTCGACACCAGTGCCACTCTCTGTGATGTTTCGCTGCCCATGAGGTAATGTGCCAACCATTCCCTTCAGATCTGTTGAACGCTACACTGCACAAGTCTCTCTGATTTGCTGGAGCCTGAATTTCCAACTTCAGCAGTTTAGCGTTCTAAAGTTGTAAACTATTTCCCACTTTTTATTTGTACTCACTATTTGGGACTGACGCGTTTAAGAAGTTGGGATCCCTTCATAAATCATTAAATATAAATATAAAATGTTGTTTCTAGACCTAGTAATGTATCACTCCTTAATTTTATAAGTGACTGATTCACTATCTGACAAATTTACCCACTCCCGTTATTTAATTCAATTGTTGAATGATTAAGCCTCTGACTGACAGGCGTACTCATTGAGTAAGTTACTCCATGAGTCAAGCATTATCACTCTCCTACTTGCCCAAGCACTCATCTGCTTACGCACTCATCAGCTACTAAATTTGTTATTTAGATCACTTCCTCCTGACCCACGGACTAATCACAACAGATTTGTCCATTAGTGTTCGCGTGCGAGGGTGAGAGTGAGACGCCCGGCTTTACCTTCATCGCCAGATGAGCAAACAACAAATTGCGTCGTCTCATGCCTTAAGTTTCTCGAGGATTTTCTAATGAGTTTAGGCGTAAATTTTTTCGTGTGTGCAACGTTGGAGCAGCCTAACTACATTATCTCTGAATATGACAGTGGTATAGTATTCTATACCATTATTATTTCCACACTGTCAGACACAGCAGCACAACTATACTTGAAATAAAGATACCTAACTGTTTCACATGTGTCTTTCTCACTTCATTAACTATAACTGTCTTGGTATTCAGTAGTGTCTTAGATGCACATGAAATTGAGAATGTGTAGGTACCCCAAATCAGAAACAATTGGCCATGTCTTATTAAGAAGAGACAGCAAGAAGCTGATGCGGTTCGTACATTGGGAAGATGAAGTGCAAATGTTAGCACAGATGTTAATAGCATCACGAACACAGTTGTAGTCTGCACACCTGGTTGTAGTATGATAACCAAGGTAGGAATGAGGAATGAGCTAAAGTCAGCATTGAGTAATTACTTGTATATATATTTCCTTTAGGGAGTATGGAGGAGGTGAATGTATTCACATATTTGAGAGTTGATGTGTCAGCAGATGGTTCTATGAAAGATGAGGTGAATCATACATACAATTGATGAGGGGCAAAAGGTGAGATAAAGAACATTATCCATGGAAGCAAAGAGGGGAATGTATGAGATTATAGTTATACCGACGCTTTTATATGGGTGTTAAGCATGGGTGGTGAATGTTGTAACAAGGAGAAGGCTGGAGGCAGTGGAGATGTCGTATCTGAGGTCAATGTGTAGTGTGAATATAATGCATAGAATTCGTAATTTGGAAATTAGGAGGATTTGTGAGGTTACTAAAAATATTATCCAGAGGGTTAAGGAGGGGGTTGTTGAGTTGGTTCGGACATTTAGTGAGGCTGGAACGAAAAATAATAACTTGGAGAGCATTTAAATCTGTAGTGGAGGGAAGGCGTGGTAGGGGTCGTCCTAAGAAAGATTGGAAGGAGGGGATAAAGAAGATTTTGTGTGCAAGGGGTTTAGACTTCCAGCAAGCGTGCGTGAGCGTGTTAGATAGGAGTGAGTGGAGACAAATGTTTTTTAAGGCTTGACGTGCTGTTGGAGTGTGAGCAAGGTAACATTTCCGAAGGGATTCAGGGAAATCGGCAGGCCGGACTTGAGTCCTGGAATTACAGTGCCTGCACTCTGAAGGAGGAATGTGTTAATGTAGCAGTTTTATAACTGTAGTGTAACCGCACCTCTGGCAAGACAATGATGGAGTGAATGATGATGAAAGTTTTTCTTTGTCGGGTCTCCCTGCCTTGGTGGGAAACTGCCGATGTGTTAATAAACAATTAAATATTTCCTTCACCATAACAGCATGCATATGCGCAATTTATACAAATCAAGTTTGGTAACCAAGACACAGTGAGAACTGTGGGCGACCAGACTTGAGGTAAGTCAAACCATACCACGGGTGGGGTTCGAACCCGCGGTCAGAGAGTCTCAAAACTCCAGACCGTCGTGTAAGCCACTGGGCCAGCTAGCTTCAATAAGATTCATCCAACTAGGTATATTTCTACACCATAGGAAGGTTAGCATAGGCACCACTGTGTCCATAAATGCAAGTTTTTAGAGACGAATCTCCCGCTAGCATGGCCGTGACGAACTCTAGCTCAAGTCCCCTCAAAGCCGTCAACATGACATACACCGAATGAAAGGTAAGGTACTCTTAGCGTGTATCATTTAGGGAAACTAACATGATATTGTTAGCATAATTTGGGGAAAATAATACGCTAGTTTTAGTACACAGGACACTTAATTTGCTGTTACTGAAGAAAATTAACATCAAGAGACTACATTAACGGTAGAATATTTTGGAGCTATGTAGGGTACTATTTACCAAACGAAAGAAACTAATGGAACTAACGGAACTAATGTTCTAACGTTAGTAAGAGTGAAAAACTAATGTTTTAACAATAGTGGGTTGTAAATCTACTGAGCCTAACGTTAGTAAGAGAGTGGAACTAATGTTCTAGCGTTAGTGTGTGGGTGGAATTATTGTTTTAGCGTTAGTGTGTGGGTGGAACTAATGTTCTAACGTTAGTGTGTGGGTGGAACTAATGTTCTAACGTTAATGTGTGGGTGGAACTAATGTTCTAACGTTAGTGTGTGGGTGGAACTAATGTTCTAACGTTAGTGTGTGGGTGGAACTAATGTTCTAACGTTAGTGTGTGGGTGGAACTAATGTTCTAACGTTAGTGTGTGGGTGGAAACTAATGTTGTTTCGTTAGTATGATCAATCAATCAACTTTATTTCATAATATTCAATAAAGTAAACATTCACCAAACATTACATTCACACACACAAAAGCAAGATTACAAAAAATACAAAATTCTCATTGATAAAAGAATGAAAGTATTTCTCTTGTAATAAGGCTACATATTCTTTAAATTAAAATATTTAACTGACGCATGTAAAACTATTTCTCTTTTAACTCATGGCTTTCTAGTCAACAATTTTTAGTTTTTGTTATATCTAAAATATTTAAAAATATATGTCATACGTTTTATTTAAAAATGGGAAACGTATGAAAAATTACATCCCACTTTTAAAAGTATGTAAGATTAAAAAATACAGAATTTTTGCTTATCATTAATTTAAAGTAGCTAGCTTGTCAGAAAGGACCACTTCAAGGGGAGCTCCGTGGCACGGTGAAGAGGTTTTTGGTCTGAGGAATTCGACCCTTCGGTCTTCTTCCTCCGACAGAACCTAATTACCCCCAATCTTCCCTATTCCCTACGTCATCCTTCCCATCCCCCCTTTCCCTTCCTTGTTGTTTCGCCATTCCTCCCCTTTCCCCATCCCTGCCCTCTCCTTCCTTCTCTTAAGCCTTGGCAATTTCCCATCTCCACCTCCAAGGAAGACTCCCACTCCCCTCCTATTCGAGGGTCACTAGACGGTCCCAGACTCCAGTGGTGGCTGCTTCTACAGTTGCCTTTGTGCCCTTACTTCCGCAGTCAACTCTGTATCCTACCCTTTTACGGCCCTGGGCTCTGAGGTTCGAGCCTCATCATCTCATACTGTCCCTATTTCTTCACCTTCCTACTCACATGTTCCAACCTCTCAAGAGGCGAGAATGTGGTATACCGTGGCGCACGAGAAGTTCACTTTCATTAAAAGTCCCTTCGGGAAAACGATCCAATGATTGTTATAAGATATAGCCCGAGATGGGACGAAAAACAGCAGAGCGCAATTTTGTTTTTGCAAACAGACAAACGGGAAAACAGGGAGGGCAACACCTGAAGCTCTCCCCTCTCCTTCCTTCTCTTAAGCCTTGGCAATTTCCCATCTCCACCTCCAAGGAAGACTCCCACTCCCCTCCTATTCGAGGGTCACTAGACGGTCCCAGACTCCAGTGGTGGCTGCTTCTACAGTTGCCTTTGTGCCCTTACTTCCGCAGTCAACTCTGTATCCAACCCTTTTACGGCCCTGGGCTCTGAGGTTCGAGCCTCATCATCTCATACTGTCCCTATTTCTTCACCTTCCTACTCACATGTTCCAACCTCTCAGCGCCCCCTTCAATATAAATCGACGCCGCATATCCCTTCTCCAAACTCTACATCTTCATTTACGTCCAAATCTCCTTCAACCCTCCCAACCACATTCTTCTCTCCCTATCTCTTAGTATCGGCCTTTACCTCAAGATATATCTGATAGTGTTGTGGAGGTTCATCCGCCTAAAAGTACACTTCCTCGACACCTCTACCTCTTCTTTCGTGTCTTCCCTTCTCTCTTTCTTCACTTTTTCCCCAAACTACACCTTCTCCCTCCACCGCCAAGCACTCTCAGCCTTCTCTCTCATCTGAGACTATTGAAACCATCTTCGCTTTTACCGAGGAGACAACACCTATGATGGACACTGGTCCTCACCCTAAAACTTCACAGTCTCGTCTTCCTTGCCTTTCTTCACATCGCCTTCCTTCACGTCAACCCAATACTTCACTCCTCACTACTTTCCCATTGTCTCCGCACGTTCACTTTACCGACCTTCCTGGTCCGTAGACACCTGCAAATTATTACCGTTACGATCTTTTAGCCGATATTTGGTTAATTACAGTGGAATATTCGAGGCCTCAGGGGTAATCGGGGAGAGCTTCAGGTGTTGCCCTCCCTGTTTTCCCGTTTGTCTGTTTGCAAAAAAACAAAATTGCGCTCTGCTGTTTTTCGTCCCATCTCGGGCTATATCTTATAACAATCATTGGATCGTTTTCCCGAAGGGACTTTTAATGAAAGTGAACTTCTCGTGCGCCACGGTATACCACATTCTCGCCTCTTGTTCGTACTTCGCTGCATTACACTACAACCCACATCTACTTGCACAAGCGGTACACAGTCTGGTATTTTATATATTTCTCCTTTTCGGTCATTCTCTTTTCCAGAATGTGGCATCTCTGATTTCTTCCCTTCCTCTTCCTCTCCTCTTATTAGGAGATTTTAATATTCATCATTTCCTCAAGGGAGTCCTCACTGTGACTCTCGTGGTGATCAGTTAGGTACTCTTCTTCAGTCAGACACAGAGTCAGCAGCAGTAGCAGATGTAATCAGTCCATTTTTACCTCGTTAATACTTCTGCTGACTCGGTATCTGACTGCTGCACGTGTGTCTTACTCGTCAATTTGTAAGTATTGTATCCCATTTTCGACGTATATATTTAATTATTGCACAAAATACAACAAAGTTTTCACCTATACAGTGTACTTCCAAACAAACAAGTTTCATCTATTTCTTATGGCGCATCAGCCATTAAAGATTAACTCTAAACCCGAAGGGATAATATTACTCCTGTAGAATGGGTGACATTCAGATTTTTTTCAAGTCAAGGATAAGGTTCACTAATCTGTGGAAAATTCTAAAAGTTCAGTTATTCTTTTTGTACGTCATCTATGTAAAATTCTCTACAATCCTCAAGGATATTTTATATTTTTTTGTAAAAAAAGTCCAAATTATATAAAAAAATATTAAAATACACCAGAACTCAAGTGTTTAAAGCTGCCCAGAAGAGGCGTACAAAGTGAAAGCCAAGCTTTCTTTTCAGCTCACAAACACTGAAAGTTTGAAGCCTATCAAAAATGTCATTTTCCAGAAATTCCTCTGAATTATGGTGTCATCATTCTTATGGAATGTATTACCATCAATATTTTGAAGTAAAAAACGCGAGACATTCTTTAATTATAAAATATTTCTTAACATCACTGTATTTTTTTTTTCAAATAAAATTGACAAAGAGAGACTTAAGCAAGTCTATAACAACGCAATCCTTACATTTTAGAAAACACGCCAAGGCTGTAAATTTGAAGCTGAGCAGACACACCATTCTTTAGTTTCTGCACAGATTCCAACGTTCCCGAGTTTTATAAACTAATTTTGAACAGCGACATTTTTTTGGGGCTCACACAAACTAAACTTAATGAGTACAATCCTGGTTATTAGACAGGTCAGCCATTCAGAACAGGAAGACTCAAATATATTCAACGTAATTTATGGGGACTAAAAAATTAACATTATTTTGCATATTAAATTGGCTGATGAGCACCAACACAATTGAATTTTACTCTCTGTCATCGTCGAATTAGGAGGCAGATTTTTTTTAAAAGTTCTAAGGGGTTTTGAAGCTATTGGAGCCATTTCGGGATGCTGAGAAGGGTTCCAAAAATTTTGGCCACTGGGCGCCTGCACATGTCAATTGTTCCAGGTATTTTGCCTTAGATTCCGTATACGAGCGCTGATCAGATAAGACTCTCTCGCGTTATAAGATAAATATAAAGCTAGAGGAAGAAAAGTAAACAAGGGAAATAGCTAAACACGTATAAAGGCTATCTTATACTCTGACACTCACATCACGTCTGTTATTCCAACTTTCTTCCCATTACCTCAGCCCACCATCATATTTCCCTCTCATTTCCCCTTCCACCACATCGCCCTTCCATCACATTTCCTTCCATCACATCATTATCTTTACATCTCCCACCCATCACATCTCTTTCCAGCGACATCTCTCTCTCATCACATGTCTCACATCACAACATCTTTCCCTCCACATTTCTTTCAATTCACATCTTGCCGCTACATTTTCTCTTCATATATATCTTTCTCTCCTTGGTATTTCCAGTTCACACACATTTCTCTACCCCTCACATTCAGTCCCTTCTTTCATTTCTTCCATTCCAATAGATTTCTCCTCTCCTCTCTACCATTCCTTTAGGTCTCTCTTCTCATTTCTCCCATTCCCTTAGATTTGCTCCCCTCACTTTTCTCCTTCCCTCAGATTTCTCCACTATTATTTCCCATTACCTTAGACAACTTCTCTAACTAAAATTGAGCACACACAATGGGTCATTGAGGCACAACATCCCAATTAGCAAGTATGATGAGTTGAACCCACGAGACCAAAGCAGTGAGCACAGTGCTTCCTGGTACTAAGTAGTTTCTTTTTGCTGACCACTTGAGCTCTTCGGTGATTCCTACGTGAGCTTCTTGGTGCTTCACCAAGTAACTGCAAATAAGGATCCGTGATATCCTGAAGCATTTTGAATTAATGTTATGAAAATTGCGTCCTGTTGGTACTCCTGTTTAAGGAACATGACTGTCTGGAAGACCTGTTCATACTCCTGTGTGAAGAACATGACTGTCAGGGAGACCTGTTCATACTCCTGTGTGAAGAACATGACTGTCAGGGAGACCTGTTCATACTCCTGTGTTGTGAACATGTCTCTCATGTCATCTTCATGTATAATACCTGAATTATACATGTTATGATGATCAGCGATGATTTGGTGATGACTGATGTTAAGATACATTATATGTTTTGGAAATCATATTTATTGTGGTATTTTAAGACTTTTAGAAATTCTTAAAATTGAATAAATGTTACGATCATTTTGTATTATGACGTCATTTTCCCCTTTACTCTTTTTCTTCTCTCCTTCATCGAACACTCATCCTTTCTTGTTTTTATTTCTCTGTGGATGTAGTTGTTGTTTATGAGCATCGAATCAACTGCCTTCTACCTCCTCCCCGTCAATCCATGGCACCTTGATGCTTGTGATGGGTTCTTGATTCAAGGAAATGAATCTATCGTTCTCTTCACTGCATCAAAACTTATTTCATTCCATTCCCCAATCTCTGTACGAACCCCTATGATCTCAGCTCTTACTATCTATTTTGTTTCCCATATCCTCATTATTATTAATACTTTTCTGTCATTCATCCACTCATTGGGCTGAGCTATTTACAAGACTGATGAAGACTGTATTTAATATTACTGTAATGATGATAGGCAAAGTCTCTTAACTCAGGCAGTTTCTTGTTCCAAACACTTCCCATCATTTTTCTTTAAAAATAAGTCCTATTTTACATCCACATTTCACGAAGTTTCTTCATATTACCTGGTATCTACCTGGATATTTTACATTTCATATTACTAACGTTGTGGCTTATTTAAATTCTGCTAAGTTTGGGTTCTCTCTTCTTTCTCGTTTATTTCATTTGTCTTGCTTCTGTAACCACTTACGTTTATGTACAGCATTTTTTTTCGCTCCATGTTGGGGTTGGCATAAGTGTAAGTGTTATGGGATGAGATTGCACTTAGCCTTTGTCTTATATGATAAGTCTGTAGCTCGGAAGAGTTAGATTATTTGGCGCTAGATGGTTTTGCTAGGGTAGTAGGACCTCGACCTCTACTTCTCCGCTTCCTTCTTACTCTCTTTGTCCCGTCCCTGACCCCCTCTCTATATATACTGGCTCCCTCACTCTCGTGTGTTAGTGTGACTTGTAAATGGTCCAAGTCGGACCGAAACGTCGCCACAAGTTTCTCTCTCCTATGTGTCGGTTATTTGTGTATATGTGTATATGTAGTTGGAATGGTATGAAATGAAAGATTGGAATTAGTTTGATGGGAATTGAGTTTACGGTGAAGTAAATGAAAGGTAAAGGTATAATGTTACCGATAATGTGGATGTAAGAATCTTGGTTGCTTCAAATAATACAAGACAATGAGTGAACGTTGTGTACTTTGTAGAGAAAATAGATGAAGATTACATGAACGCGTCTGAACATCCCAGAGCCGTGTGACGCTGATTCCTTGTTGTCACATGACACGGCTAAAAAATGAACTGTAACATAACACGGTTATAAGATGACCTGTCACATGACACGGTTATAAAATGACCTGTCACATGACATGGCTATAAGATGACCTGTCACATGACACGGCTATAAGATGACCTCTCACATGACACGGCTATAAGATGACCTGTCACATGATACGGCTATAAGATGACCTGTCACATGACACGGCTATAAGATGACCTGTCACATGATACGACTATAAGATGACCTGTCACATGAAACGGATATAAGATGACCTGTCACATGATACGGCTATAAGATGACCTGTAACATGACACGGCTATAAGATGACCTGCCACATGACACGGCTATAAGATTACCTGTCACATGATACGGCTATAAGATGACCTGTCACATGACACGGCTATAAAATGACCTGTAACATGATACGGCTGTAAGATGACCTGTAACATGACACGGCTATAAGATGACCTGTCACATGACACGGCTATAAGATGACCTGTCACATGATACAGCTATAAGATGACCTGTCACATGATACGGATATAAGATGACCTGTCACATGACACGGCTATAAGATGCCATGTCACATGATACGGCTATAAAACGACCTGTCACATGATACAGCTATAAGATGACCTGTCACATGATACGGATATAAGATGACCTGTCACATGACACGGCTATAATATGACATGTCACATGATACGGCTATAAAATGACCTGTCACATGACACGGCTATAAGATGACCTGTCACATGACACGGCTATAAGATGACCTGTCACATGACACGGCTATAAGATGACCTGCCACATGATACGGCTATAAGATGACCTGTCACATGACACGGCTATAAGATGACCTGTCACATGACACGGCTATAAGATGACCTGTCACATGACACGGCTATAAGATGACCTCACGCTTTTACCTGATCTTCACCAGTGACCTGTTTAATCTACTATATAAACCGCGTTCTCTCATTCTCTTGTTTAATTTGAAGTGAGCAAGTTTGCCAGGTCTGAAAGACGTCCTAAGCGTACGCACTTGTGTCCTTTCACACTGACAGCCAAGTGTCCTTGAAACTTGTACGATGACTGCTTAGAGTTCAGCTTTGATTGTAATAAGGACAAATAAGTTTTCAGCAGCAGTTTCTCATTCAGTCTTGAAATCCCGCTGTAGAAGTTTCTTTGAATCTTCATTCCGGCTCTGCCTTCATTCCGGCTCTGCCTTCATTCGTTTACGGTCTGTCATTTCATGTTTCTTTTTGTCCTTCCTGAGCCTCTGCTTCCTCGCTCCTCCATCTCCCAATATTTGTTTCTGTGTATTTCTTCCACTGTTTCATTTATCTTTCTCTCCAGATGTTTTAATTATTTTTTGTTGACAATTTGAGTGAATTTTCTTATGCGAGAAAAAGCTCTTCATTTTGTGTATTTGTGTGTGTGTACTCGCCTAATTGTGGTTGAAGGGGTTGAGTCATAGCTCCTGGACCAGTCTCTTCACTGGTGCGTGCGTGCATGTGTGTGTGTGTGTGTGTTTGCATGTAAGATGACAGGTAAATCTTGCAACTATCAATGAGACTCAGTACACTCATACACTACATACATTTGAATGTATATGGTCATGTGTGTATATATATATGCGCACTCACCTGACGTTTCTTTTGAATTTCTTAATAGTTTTTGACCTGTTAGCGTTTCCTAGCAATTCCATATGGAAATGGGTTAGACTCCTTCCTCTGAAAGCAATGCGTGTCGTAGAAGGCGACTACAATGGCAGAAGCAAAGGGCAAGTCTATGTCTTATTTCAATTACTAAAAAATAAGGAAGTGTGAAAGATGGGTTGTTTGAATGTACGCTAAAAAACAAAATCAAATGTTAGAATAATAATAATAATAATAATAATAATAATAATAATAATAATAATAATAATAATAATAATAATAATAATAATAATAATAATAATAATAATAATAATAATAATAATAATAATAATAATAATAATAATAATAATAATAATAATAATAATAATAATAATAATAATAATAATAATAATAATAATAATAACAATAATAATAATAATAATAACAACAAAAATAATAAAATACTAATAATAATAATAATAATAATAATAATAATAATAATAATAATCATTATTTCTGCATGTACAACGTATACAGATGTAGCTGACATATAATATAGAAGACCCCTGGTTATGCAGAGCATTTAGTGCAAATTAGGTTAATTTTGTCCCCAGGATGCAACCCACACCACTCAGCAAACACCCTGGTATCTAGAATTTACTGCGAGGTGATCAAGGGTATCTGGTGTCTTAAGGAAACAGATCATAATGTTTTCACCTGTACCAGGGATCGAACCACAGAAGCTAGATATCCGACTTCTAGAAAAAAAAAAAAATCGGCTAGAGGATTCCATTGTGGTGAATTAAATATGGTTCAGTCGAGTGTATCCGTGTGAGGAAATAGTTTGCTTGTGCATATTAATTTTTGGGAAAATATTTTTGTGATTGTGGTTGAGGTCGTTCACCTGTGGGATTTGATTTTCCCTGCAGATAAATGTCTGTTTCAGCGCCACCTGTCTTCCGCTCCAGGAACCAACCCTGGCACTTGGGAGGTTTTACATGATAACCATCGTGTTTCTGTCCCTTACCTGCATCCTGGTTCTCTGACACTAGTAACCATCGTCCTCTGAGTTAGTGGACTGTAATAATGGCTGAATTACCCACAAAATGTTAGGTACGTGGACGCAGATGCAGCTATTGTGACATTTTATTGTGACAACGTTTCGCTCTCCAGGAGCTTTTTCAAGCCGTTACGGCTTGACAAAGTTCCTGGAGAGTGAAACGTTGCCACAGTAAACTGTCACATTAGGTACATCATGTGTCCATTTACCTAACATTTAATGTATTATCTTTTGTCTCACTTTTACAGCTGGTATGTCTAAATGACGAACCTTGTAATTATTACCTTAACATTTTTCCCTTTAAAATCTTTCTATTTTCTTTGTAAGTAATCGACTGTGTGTGTTTATGATAACTTTGTTTTTTTTTACCCCTTCACTCTTTAAGGTTCAGAACGAGACACCCGACTTCCGTGGGACGCTTAAAGAAGGTATACCTGTTTATGACAAGTGGCTTGTGTGTGTATATAAAACTGCTATTAACCATTATGTCCTCTGTTGAGACCTCCCCTTCTTCAACCATGAAGCCCTCAGAATTACTTGTGTACTGCTGTGACCCTGATTGTTTGATCCGTCCCATTAGCGGCTAACATCGGACTGATTCTAAATTCAGCCACTTCACCTTGTCCTAGTTTCCTCCGTCCTGGTCGACGACTCATGGTGAGTCGTCACAGTAACATCTACGCCCAGTGTTACCGGTGTTGGAGTATTCACCATCCTACTCAAATAGGAAGCAGATTTCTTTGAATCATTTAGAGTTATTTCATTTTCTTCCTTTGCTTCAAGAAGAAATTTCTTATGTTTATATATTAATTATTTATCTATTCTAAATATTACAAATATATTTTACTTTACCATCTTTTCCCAAGATGATTTCCTTATAGGTTAAGTTAGTCTTTCACGAAGATCCACGATCTTATTCCTCGCAATACGTGAAAACTAGATCTAAAATAGTAGCAAAAATATATAGTGATCAACTATAGAGAGGAAGGTGGGAGTACGTATTTAATTCATGAATTATTCAAGTGTGCATGCATCTGGGGAGTTTGAATCAAATGAGAGAATAATTGTTGTGAGGGACCTAAATGCTGAAGTGGGAGAGAGTGCTGAAGAGGACACAGTAGATGAGCGTGCAGGTCCATGGAAATGATGAAGGGGTCGTCGAATTGGATTAAGAATAGAATTTAGTAATAGGTAATACATATTTTAAGATAAAGGGAGAGTATACGGGTTATGGAGTAGTGCACAATGACAAGAGAAAAGAGAAAGTGAAGAGGGAAGAAAAAGTAAATGAACTAAAGATAGTGAGAGCTAGTAGGAAATATAAAATAATATATTAGAAGAAAGGTTGGGGTGGAGAACGCACAGGTAACGAGGAGGTAGAAGGGAACTGACGGGTAGTTTAGCGAATGTAGTGTTAGAGTTCCCAGCAGACGTATGTAGTTATGGAAGGGTGGATGCAGGATGGAAGAGAAGTAATTCGTGGAAAGAAGACGTAAAATAGATGATAAGGGTGAAAACGTTAGCATATGAAAATATTTTACAATATTAAAAATTATTAACAAAAATGAAGATGAAATGAGTGGGGAAGAAGTGTATAAGGGCGGGGAATGAGAAATGTATGAGATCTTTAAAGATGATTTTGTTAGGAATAATAATCAGTTTTCGAAAGAGAAAGTCTGGAAAGCACATAGGATTGTGCAGTTAAAAATGATGGACGGAAGACGTTAGATGGGCAGAAGGAGCAGCTGGAAAAATAGACAGAATATTTTGAAGAGTTCTTGAAGAAAGGGTGACGAGAGAGAGAGAGAGAGAGAGAGAGAGAGAGAGAGAGAGAGAGAGAGAGAGAGAGAGAGAGAGAGAAGGGAGTAATGGTATCTCACAAGACTAAACAAGACTCAGAGGTGAATGTGGAAAAGTACATGAGGCAACGGTTAGACTCAAAGAGAAAAAAAGCAGCTTAGAAGGATAGAATTAAGACTAAGTTGTTTAAATCTGTTTGGGATATAGTTTTGGAGTGCTTGGTGTTTTGTTTGATATATACATGAAAGAGGGAAAGGTACCTAAGGATTGGCGGAGACCTTGCCTCTTTCTTGTCTCCCTTTCCTATAAAGAAGGAATGCTTTATAGGAAAGGAGACAAGAAAATGACAAGTATTATTTTTTTATTAACACATCGGCCGTTTTTCACCGAGGTAGAGTGACCCGAAAAAGAAGAAACACTTCCATCATCATTACAATTGAAAAACTGCAACATTATGGGAAAATTAGCTTGAATATACCTAGTAGAGTATGCCATAGAATAAGCTTGAATATACCTAGTAGAGTATGCCATAAAATAAGCTTGAATATACCTAGTAGAGTATGCCATAGAATAAGCTTTAATATACCTAGTAGAGCTTGCCATAGAATTAGTAATGAAAACTTTGAGGGTAGCACAGGAAATAGGATCTCAGGGGACCATGAGGATTTATAAAACGTATGTTTACATTGAAGAATATAAATAAACAGTAACAGTATGAGGACTAAAGTATAATGGAACCTACCTGCTGTACAAGAGGTGACCTATCCATACCCACTCATATACCTGTGCAACATTAGTTCTCGCTTAATTTATGCTTCTTAAGAGTTTGTTTCACATCTATAACTCTGTTGTCAAACCTTTGCTTTCCTAAATCTATTCTAAATCTCGAAATTTCCAACTTGAATTCATTGCTGCAAGTGGTATCTTGCTTCTTTTTCACACGTTATATATATCGTCTTTCTTTATTCCGGTCTGCCATCAATAATTTTCCTCTTATTCTATTCTTTTTTCAAGACCTGCAAACCTAGTCGTCAGTCTGTTTAGTTGAAAAGATCTACAATATATATTATTAACTTTATTAGTCTTTCTCTCTCTTTTCTAGCACATTTGTATCTATTCAGTAAGAGAAAGACCAGTACTGAAAAGTGAAAGGAAAATGAGACATTACCAACGATATACAAATTTGAGAAATAACTTCAGGACTTTCATTATTTATGTTTCATGATATGAAGAGAAGAATTGTGTTACATTTATTTTCAATATTTATTCACAGTAGTGTTGTTTATAGAGTACTGTTACCCAGAACTTCCAACTCCATTCAGAGATTAAAATTTACATCATTTAGTTTAGTAGTGCCATAGTTGTTTTTCCCTAGGAGTGTGTTTATGTGATACTGGACTCACACATGTGTCAGCTCCGAGCTTTACAATGGATTTTTACAGGACATCTCTGAGCTTAGCTCAGGAAAGTGTGCCAATGAAGTAAAACTATACAGTTCTCTCAGCTATTTGAGGGATTACTAGTATGCTATTAGACAAAAAATAGTGTTTTGTGACTGTCAACGATCTGGGATCATTTTAAACTGCTATGGAGTGTTGCCTAACAGACCGAGAGCTCTAGTGTCCCACATCATAAAAATCTTTGAAAGGGTTCTAAGAAGCAAGATCGCCAATTACTTGGATTCCCAAGTAGTTGGCGAATCGAATTAGCAATATGGGTTCACAGCAGGTCGCTCCTGCAGGTCGCTCCTGCTTATGAAAGATCCAAGTGACTTGAATCTTTCATAATATATCGTTCTGATCAATACAATTTTTAATTTTTGAAAAATCGTTTTAATCCCCCTTGCATAAATGCATGTCTTTTTTTACGCAAGACATTATTTAACTTATTGTTTATCTATTTGGGGTCATTTATGCTGGATCTAAATACTCTTTTAAGAAAATCTGAGGATGGGGCAGCTTGTGCAATAAAATAATCGTACTGATGCACTAACCCGAATGGGTCAAACAGCACTGTGGACAGGTATTTGCTAGGGTGGAGTGTGCGAGGTTAGGGATGTGAGAGCGATTGGAGTGTGAGGGAATGGGTTAGGGGATTTGGGGGTTAGTGAAGTTGGGGGTTAGTGGAGTTGAGAGTTAGTGGAGTTGAGGGTTAGTGGAGCTGAGAGTTAGTGGAGCTGAGGGTTAGTGGAGCTGAGGGTTAGTGGAGCTGAGGGTTAGTGGAGCTGAGGGTTAGTGGAGCTGAGTGTTAGTGGAGTTGGAAGTTAGTGCAGGTGTAAAACTGAAACCGTAGTGCAATAGTTTCTGATAAAAAGTAAGAGAGAATCTAAAAAATGAGACCTTTAGCGAGGTGGTCAGTTCTACTGAATGTACTAGAGAGAGATGTAGATGCCGGTAGTGAATGCTGTATGCTCACTGATAGACAGAACAATATATTAAGATATGATGGATGACAGTGGGACCTGGCAGTCCACGCAGAGATATGCCAATCGATTCTCCACGTTGTTGTATCTGTGAGTGAATCGCCTGTGTCCGATTCGTAGGTGTGACTGTGTAATTTCCCAGCAGTGGGAAGAAGATGGCCAGAATCCCAATTGTAGTTTCAAAGAAAACAATTTGTTGCGTTCTAACACGGACCAACGTTGTTGGCCAGCAGTTGCGATGACGCTGAGGGAGTCCTGGAAAATAGTGAAAGAAAGGAATAACTCCGCGAGAAATTGGGAAGTCGTGAATAGCTGACCGGTTAGCCGAGTCTAAATATTCATCGGTCTGTACATCGGCATGTCCAGGGACCCAGTAAAAATGACTTCTTTATTTTTACTGG
The DNA here is from genome assembly GCA_009830355.1 of Cherax destructor. Classification (NCBI taxonomy): domain Eukaryota; kingdom Metazoa; phylum Arthropoda; class Malacostraca; order Decapoda; family Parastacidae; genus Cherax; species Cherax destructor. The sequence continues at coordinate 192,547 of WNWK01000178.1, read as the reverse complement.
AAATGCAACATGACCAGAGTTGTATATGATGGACGATTGGATGAAGAGAGTCAAATTTTTGGATAGCCTGCAATGTCCTTTGGGAGTCGCAAGCAACCACGAATGATGAGGTGGTTATATTTGCAATGCGCATGACAGTAGTGAGAATTGCATGTAACTCTGCTGTCACTATACTGCCAGGCACCAGTAAAACAGCATCATAACTTACAACGTCGAGAGAGTTATAACCATTGTAGTAGATTCGCCGGTACATCCGGCCCTGGTCTTCTCCAGATGGTGACCCGGCAAAAGTTATAACCATCAGTGACTACGGCGTGAGAGTGAGAAGGGAAGTATTCTACAGAGAGCGAGCGTAAGGTTGTGGAAGGTAGGTGAGCTTTTGGTCATGGATCGGAAATGGGCAAACTTTATTCGTCGGAACTTCCTTAAGAGAGAGATAGAGAAAGAGAGAGAGAGAGAGAGAGAGAGAGAGAGAGAGAGAGAGAGAGAGAGAGAGAGAGAGAGAGAGACAGACAGACAGACAGACAGACAGACAGACAGACAGACAGACAGACACAGACAGACAGACAGACAGACAGACAGACAGACAGACAGACAGAGAACAAAAATAAATAGTTGTGGGATGAGTGTTAATGGAAGGAAAATTTAAGGTTGACAGTAGGGCGCCAATACGGAGAAGAAAGGGGCATAGTAGCAGCGACGAAGAAATATGCCCTACTAATATTCAACACATAAATAGCAAAAGGTACAATACCGTGACTGAAGCAATACACAAATAACCCGCACATAGAAGAGAGGAGCTTAAGACGATGTTTCGGTCCGACTTGGACCATTTACAAAGTCACACTGATAGAGAGGAGAGCAGGTCAGGAAATAGAGTAGACATCAGGAGAATCTATAGATCATACCTCTCCTCCCTGTATAGATGCTCCTGGTGTCTACTCTATTTCTTGTTCCTCTTGTCCTCCTCAGTTCTTTGGAGAAACTGGCCGATCTCTTTCTGACAGACTCAGGGAGCACAAGTGTTAGTCTTGCCGTTACCAACAATGCTCTTTTCTGTCATGTCAGAGATCACAATCATCCTAGTGACTGGTCTTCTGCTAAAACTGTCAACCCTACTTCTAACTTTCACAGTCGCCGTCTGGTTGAATTCTTCCTTATACACAACTTTTCTTGTATGAATCTTAGCCGTGGCTTTGTTTCTGTAGATGCCTTCCTTTCCCATTACATTGTAAAATGCTAAAAACTTCAGAACACCCGTGACTTAACCTGATTCTTTTTTACTCCTTCTCCCTCTTCCCCTTTCCTTTTTCCTCATTCTTCTTTGGGTATTCCTTCTTCTGCCTTGGGTGTTTGGTTCTTTTTATTCCCTCCCCTGTGTTCTTGCTCCTACCTTCTGTGGGTCCCTAGCTCTCTCTCTCAGTGCTCCTCTTTCTTAGTATTTGACTAACTCCACTACTACTACTACCTCTACCACTAGCTCTCTATTTCCTTTCCTACTACCTCTCTTGACCCGTCCATGTCTGCTGGCCTTTATATAATGTCTCCTTCTCTCCTTTCTATTAGTGTGACTTTGTAAATGGTCCAAGTCGGATCGAAACGTCGTCGTAAGCTCCTCTCTTCAGCGTGCGGGTTTTTGTGATATTCAACACTGTTTTATAAACTAAAGAATCATAAAGGTCATGGTAGAGGGCTTAGGGGAAAGATGTTGAGACACCAAGATGTGTCAAAGTTTTTTCGAGATCGAAGAAGACCGCAATAAGTGACCAATTATCAGCGAAGACAGTGCGGAAGGATGTATCTAAATGCATTCAGGGGTCGACGGAAGAGCGGCTATTTCGAAAACCAAATTGATGTACGGAGAGAGAATTTTGAGTTTCTAACTACCATACTGAATGCTGATAACGATGCATTCCAACAACTTACAGATTTCAATGGTAAGAGCGATGGTTCTGCAATGTGAGGTGTCATGGGCCAAAGTAACTTGTTTACGAAAAAGTAAGGCAAAGACAGATTTCCAATGAAGAGGGAAAAAACTCTGTGGACAAAATACTATTGAAAAGCTATCAGAGTACTACTTGAGCTGTAATGTGAAAATATGGACATGAATGTGATCAGAGAAGGCTGTTGTCGGTAGGCACATAGATAGTGTTTATGAGAAATTTCAGAATGTGAAAAGCCCCTTACAAGGTTCTGCAGTAACGAAGGTCTCCCTCTCAAGTTTAAATTGAAGGAATGATGAGATGGAGCGCCTGGAATAGATGTTGCTCAGTTGCTTTGACAGCAACTGAGCAACACTTTCAACAGCAGCTGGAAGAACAGAAACTGGGTTCGTAGAGTACATGTCAGTCAACTTTCGTACTTTATTCCAGACCTTGCGCATAGAATTATTGAAAGTAACATTGGGTAAGTAACGTCACCAAGATCGCTTTGATATCAGTTTAACACGATACATATGAACTTTTGCCTGTTGATAGCTATGAGCAGGTTCAAAGTTTTGTTCTAACAGTAGGGAATCCGAACAGAGAGTTCCAAACGCACTTTCACAAGCTGCAGATAAAGAACAAACAGAAGATTTACAACAGTTCTTGTGTAGAAGATGATTCAAGAGGAACACCAGGAAAAAAAGGTATGGAGTGTATTTAGGGTAACATCTGCCCTCTTAAACTACCAACTAGAGTGACGAGGAGGTAAGAAGTGAATACGAGAAGTAATGAGAAGAGGAAAAATGTTAGATGTCATTATCATTTTCGATCACTCTAGGTCCAGCTTTACAGAAGAAGAGCTTCTAGAGAGATCCATACAGGAGACAGTACAGGAGACAGTACAGGAGACAGTACAGGAGACAGTACAGGAGACAGTACAGGTACGGAGAACTAAGTGTAAATGGGCACCCATTGTTAAGACATGAAAGGGGAAAGATGAGAGGAAAAGCACTAACTGGTTTCCACTCCTCTCTCTCTCTCTCTCTCTCTCTCTCTCTCTCTCTCTCTCTCTCTCTCTCTCTCTCTCTCTCTCTCTCTCTCTCTCTCTCTCTCTCTCTCTCTCTCTCTCTCTCTCTCTTTCTCTAACACACACACGCATTCGCTTTCACTCTCTCACATGCAAATTCACAAACAAATACACAGACGAGAGGGGAGAGAGGGGAAACAAGGAGGGATAGAGAAGGGAGAGGAGACCAAGAAGGGTGAGATAGAGGGAGAGAGTGGAAAGTGAGTGGGGAGATAGTAGACAGGAGAGAGTGAGAGGGCGAGAGCAAGGGGAAACGAACCAAACTTCTAAACTTTCTTCATTTCTTCACAATTATAGTTTTTTTGCCATCTAACTTAGTCAAAGGCAAGTGTTTAGAGTGAAGACTAGGGTGTGCCAAGTCATCTCAGAGTCTGGAGCAGCAAAGACGCCATTGTAGTTCCTGAAAGTAATTCTTCTGTTGCTCCTTACTGCTCTCTGCCAAGACACATTACCAACAATATTTTTATTTAACAGTACGTATTAGTACATGCTTGAGAAACATTTACTAAACTGGAAAAAGTACAGAAGACAAAGGACCCAGGAAAATAAAGAGATTAGCCGAAGAGCCAGAAAATGAATATGCACAGATAAGAAGGGAGGCTCAGCGACAATATGAAAATGACAGCATCGAAAGTCAAGTCTGACCCGAAGCTGTTGTATAGCCACATCAGGAGGAAAACAACAGTCAAGGACCAGGTAATCAGGCTGAGGAAGGAAGGTGGGGAGTTCACAAGAAACGACCTAAAGGCATTTGAGGAGCTCAACATGAGATTTAAAGATTTACAGTGGAGACGGGAAGGACTCCAGGAAGTCAGAATAGGGAGGTACACCAACAAGGGATACACCAACAAGTGCTGGACGAAATACACACAACCGTGGAGGAAGTGAAGAAGCTGCTATGTGAACTTGATACCTCAAACGGCTGTGGGACCAGACAACATCTCTCCGTGGGTCCTTAGAGAGGGAGCAGAGATGCTGAGTGTGCCACTAACAAAAATCTTCAACACTTCCATTGAAACTGGGCAACTACCTGAGGTGTGGAAGAAGGCAAATGTAGTCCCAATTCTTAAGAAAAGAGACAGACACGAGATATTAAACTACAGATCTGTGTCACTGACGTGTATAGTATGCAAAGTCATGGAGAAGATCATCAGGAGGAGAGTGGTGGAGCACCTAGAAAGACACAAGCTTATAAACTACAACCAGCACGGTTTCAGGGAAGGAAAATCCTGTGTCACAAACCTACTGGAGTTTTATGACAAGGTAACGGAAGTAAGACACGAGAGAGAGGGGTTGGATAGACTGCATTTTCTTGGACTGCCAGAAGGCCTTCGAAACAGTTTCTCACAAGAGGGTAATGCAAAAGCTAGAGGATCAGGCACACGTAACAGGAAAGGCACTGCAATGAATAAGAGAATATCTGACAGGGAGGCAACAACGAGACATGGTACGTGACGAGGTGTCAGAGTGGGCGCCTATGACGAGTGGGGTTCCACAAGGGTCAATTCTAGGACCTGTGCTGTGTTTGGTATATGTGAATGGCATAACGGAAGGGATAGACTCAGAAGTGTCCCTGTTTGCAGGTGATGTGAAGTTAATGAGGAGAATTAAATAGGTCGAGGATCACGTAGGACTACAAAGAGACCTGGACAAGCTACAAGCCTGGTCCAGCAACTGGCTCCTTTAATTTATCCCCGCCAAATGCAAAGTCGTGAAGATCGGGGAAGGGCAAAGAAGACCGCAGACAGAGTATAGTCTAGGTGGCCAAAGACTGCAAACCTCACTCAAGAAAAAAGATCTTGGGGTGAGTATAATACCGAGCACTTCTGAGGCGCACATCAACCAGATAACTGCTGCAGCATACGGGCGTCTGGTAAACTTAAGAATAGCGTTCCGATACCTCAGTAAGGAATCGTTCAAGACTCTGTACACCGTGTACGTCAGGCCCATACTGGAGTATGCAGCACCAGTTAGGAATCCACACCTGGTCAAGCACGTCAGGAAATTAGAGAAAGCGCAAAGGTTTGCAATAAGACTAGTCCCAGAGCGGGGGATTGTCCTACGGAAAAAGGTTAAGGGAAATCGGCCCGACAACACTGGAGAACAGGAGGGTTAGGGGAGACATGATAACGACATATAAATACTGCGAGGAATTGACAAGGTGGACAAAGACAGTATGTTCCAGAGAGGGGACACATAAACAAGAGGTCACAATTGGAAGTTGAAGACTCCGATGAGTCAAAGGGATGTTAGGAAGTATTTCTTCAGTCATAGAGTTGTCAGGAAGTGGAATAGCCTAGAAAGTGACGTAGTGGAGACAGGAACCATACATAGTTTTAAAACGAGGTTTGATAAAGCTCATGGAGCAGGGAGAGCGAGGACCTAGTAGCGATCAGTGAAGAGGCGGGGCCAGGAGCTGTGACTCAACCTCTGCAAGCACATATAGGTGAGTACAAATAGGTGAGTACACACACAGCCAGTCTCCAGAGTCTGGCTGAGTGGATAAAGTACTGGCTGATCTAATGCCGAGTTTGAAGGAAAATTTGTGTATGCATTTATTTCGTAATAGTCATTGTGAACCTAAGGAAAAAATATATTTCATTGTGTTCGTTTAATATTAAATTATTGTAAACTTTTCTAAAATATATTTAGTTGGATTAGACTAAATTAATATGCGCTTGTTATAAGGTTATGTAAGTTTTCTAAGGTTCTTTTGGTACAAAATTATTATTTTTACATAAACATAAATTTAAAAAATACATCTTTAACGTAAAGCAAAATTTTTTAGAAGGAACTTAATTTTAAATGAGTTTTTACTAATTGATCAATTTTACCTATTCGGCACGACATTTATACATACATACATAAACGCACACACATTTGTATACACAGATAGAAGAGCCATAAATACGGTAAGCATTAACAGAATAATCGTTCACTTGGTAAAATGCATAATTGATGTAATTTGTGCAAACTTAATGAGAAAATGTTCAGAGCAGTAGGAAATAATTTGAATGGCAATAAATTAGCAAACTGGGCAATTTACTTTGGTCACTAGATTAAAGACAACATCTAGCACAAACGAATTCATTTAACCAGTTAGCAAGGGCAATGCAAGCAATTTAACTTGCACTAACTCTTAGCAAAAAAAAATAACTGAGATCCATAATCTGATGACATAAAATATGCACCTTTCAGTAAGTACGTACCTGGGTGTTAATCGATTGGTATGAGTCGCATCCTGGGGAATAAGATGGAAGGATCACATTGGAAATAAGACAGACAGTCCTCGATGATGCACTGACTTTCTTGGACTATCCTGGGTGCATAACCCCTTTCGGTTAAAAATTCGAACAAACCTTATCTTATCTTAATGCTGTCGTGACCACAGCTGAGCGGACATAACACTTGTCTCAAACCACATGGAGTGGCTTAGGCTGAAAAACACTGCGAACACAAATCATCGCTAAATACATAGGAGTATCTTAATCATGATTTCACTGAGTAGACATATCACGTGACCTTAAGTGGTTTGGTCGAACACTTTAAAAAATTGTACGAATTTTTCTCTGTCCATATAGATCACTGGAACCACACTGGTTTTTCTCTCAAAAGACTTAGCACACTGGAACGTGCGGAACACAGCCAATTATGAGTTGAGAAACGCAGGGTAATAATGCAGACGATAAAGGTGTAGATGGGGTGTTGGTAAGGCGTCGTAATGAAACGACGTGACTTGCTACCGTAACGAGCAGAATTTTTGCAGGAGATTGTAGAAAACTTGTAGGTGACTCACACATGCAATCTTGTAGATGGAACTAGACATGGTACGCACAGGTTTGGGTGACACGGAATCAAAATATCGTCTAGTTCAACTTGAGAAGAAAACAAACTTGTTCCAGTGTTCTCTGAGGATGTGATTGTTTGCTCTATCAATCTAGCTATGCACTAGTCGTATGCTACATGCTGAAATAAATCTCTCTCTCTCTCTCTCTCTCTTTCAATCTCTCTCCCCTCCCATCCCTCTCCTCCCTTCCCTTGCCCTGCTCAAACATACTAATTAGGAACTGTTTAGCCATTCCTGCTTGGCTGTAAGCACTTGAATATTAGGTAGAAGCATGAGTAATATACAGTGGGTTGGAGGCAGAAACAGCCAGGCTTACTATAGTTTATTGATAGTGCGGAGGTCAGGTTGAAGGCGTTAGTAGACGAGCCATGACCAGGTGTTCAGGACAGTGATGTGAACATCGCTGATCTAGTGTGGCATGCGAAAAGTATGTTACATTTTATTCGGAAGGCATGCCCACACAGGCTTGTCTCCCGACCAGCAAACCAGGTGCTAAGGGTTTAACGAGAAGGGGCCCCATCGTTATACCAGTACCTTGGTTCAACCCACCAAGGCTTTGAAGCGACGTGAGACGATCGTCAAGAGCAGCGTTGGCAGTCTTGCTTTCACTGCTGGTTCGCTACAATTCTCAGGGCGTCTTGTGCTTGCATTTTTGCCTCATTGCACATAGCTGTAAATACTGTACTTATGCTATAAACACTGCAAATACCAGCTTATTTTGGTGAAGGAAATACAATAATTTATCCTCTCTGCTGCCTTTTTGCTCGTTCCTAATTGATTATGGTGCTACGACAAGGTGCGCAACCTCGAAATATCTAGGTGGTTAAAAGTTGAGATACGTGACTGACATGAGTGGGTACTCATGTCGACCCTGTCGATACGAAAATGCTAGACAGAGTACAATTACAGACAAGATAATATCACATTACTTACTCAGGGGACTTGAGAAGGACAGGGGTAGAGAGGCAAGACATCGGTACACGAGGTCATAGAAGCTAAAGACACAGGTGAGTAACAGAGATGTCAGGAAGTACTTCTTCTGCCACAGGCTGATCAAGAAATGGAATGACCTGGACCAAGAAGTAGTCGATGGAGGCTCCATGCATAAGTTTAAGGATAGGTATAACATTACTCACGAGGCTAGGGAGGAAACTCAGTATGTCGCAAGTTAAAAGGCTGAGTAAAATGCCAACAACCACCAACTGGTGAGTACACACACACACACACACACACACACACACACACACACACACACACACACACACACACACACCCACACACACGCCATCGCGCGCGTTTAAAACACCAGAATCAATAAACTTAGAAAGTCACCTCCACGTCTGGCGAGATTACTTTAGTTCCCTGGTATTGTCGCAGCCCAGCGGCTCCACCAGCTGACCCGCGTGTTGCTCTCTCTCTCTCTCTCTCTCTCTCTCTCTCTCTCTCTCTCTCTCTCTCTATGACGACGCTGGATACATTGTATCAAGGACTGAGAGCTATGTGCTTAGTTGACATGACGCAGTTGAATAGCAGCGCCTAGTAACACTATGCAAGGTCTAGGTCAAGAGCCCTTGTATGATGTAACAATAACATATGCTCTTAACCTTTCATTATAATTTCATTATCCTCCTCATGCTGAAACCGGAAATAAGAAATTTGAAATCTATGTGTTATATGAAAAGTATGATTTAAAGACTTGAAACGAGATTGTTGAGATATATCACATAAAGTTATAGAACAAGATATATGTGGATAAAAGGAGTTTATAGGAGTTGCCCTATGATCAATTTTAAGAAAGGTGAGGATGCGACACTGAATATTCTTCAGAAATGTTTGAGAGTAAAAGATCGTAAATGATGCCATTTTTTTTTCTTTTGCTGTGTGAGAATAGTAACACTGTTGAAGGATCTTAGTGAAATTTATTAGCTGGCCTTGAGTTTAGGATATATGGTATAAATGTTGTAGCTTGGTTGGCTGTCATTAGAATGTAAAGTTTGTCCTTCCAGATAGACAGAGAACAAATGATTTCGAATGTGTATTTCTGTAAGTCTCCCACACCAGCCGTCTCCCACACCGCCGTCTCCCACACCAGCCGTCTCCCACACCGGCCGTCTCCCACACCGGCCGTCTCCCACACCAGCCGTCTCCCACACCAGCCGTCTCCCACCGAGTCAGGATGACCGAAAAAAGGTGAAAACTCTCTCACAGTCAATTATTCAATCACCGTCTTGCCAGAGGAGTGTCGACATCATGGTTCAGGTGTCCCTCTGAACTGTAACATCTCCACTCCTTCTTTAGTGTGCAGGCGCTTTACTACCCACCACCAGGACTAACGTCCGGCTAACCAGTTTTATTGAATCCCTTCGTAAATATTACCGTGCTCACACTCCAACAGCACGTCAGATCATAAAAACTTGTCTCCACTCACTCCTCCCTAACAAGTTCACATACTCCTATTGGATGCCCAAGTTCCTAAGCACTCACAAACACCTTTATTCCGAGAACAACCGCCTATCCCTTCTAATCCTTCATTTTTTACACAAATAGCCCCCCACAGAAGAGAGAAGTTTTCCTCTTTCTTCTTTCTCCTTTGGGTTTTCTTTCTTCTGCCTTGTGTATATGTCCTTTATTATTATTTTTCCCCCTCTCTGTGTTCTTCATCCTACCCTATGTGAGCCACTAGCTCCCTTGCAGTGCTCCTCTTTCTTAGTATATGACTGACTCCACTATTACTACTAACTACTACTACCTCCACCACTTCTCTCTTGTTCCCGTCCCTATCTGCTAGCCTATATATACTCCCTCTTTCTCTCCTGTACCGGCGAACATACAACAACAACAATCCTTTTTGTTAGTGTCCAAGTCGGACCGAAACGTCGGGGTAAGCTCCTCTCTTCTATGTGCGGGTTGTTTGTGTATTGTGCCTTTATTTGCTATCCATTTTTTTCCATCCTCCCTAAATGTCCGAACCGCCTCGAAAACCTCTCCTAAGACACCTTCTAATTTCCATACTACGAATTCTCTGCATAATATTAGCAGAACACATAGGCCTCAAACACGACATCACTGCTTCCAGCCACTATACCCTTGTACATTCCCTTTTTTCTTCCATGAATAAGGGTCTTTTTCTGCACAGATAATTCAATGCACTACCCACATTTTTTCCCCTCACGAATTATACGATTCACCTCATCGAATCTTTCATTACCAATATTTATTTTTTTGCTCTCCTCACCTTGCTCTTTCTAATGATCACTTTTAATTTCCTCCTTTTAATTACCCTTACAAATTCGTCTATTATCTTTAGCAATTATACTCTGTAGGATCTCCCAAGAGAAAAGCCTCATCAGCAAAAAGCAGCATAGCCAATTCCCACTTTATATAAAATTCGTTATCTTTTAATCCAACACCTCTCCCAACACCTTAGCATTCATTTCCTTTACAACTCCTTTTATAAATACGTTAAAAACCATGGTGATAAACATATCCCTAATCTGAGGAATCTCTTATTCTCTATTGACGGGAGGAAGATCTCAGATATTTACTGGGTTGTTTCCCACATATGTTAGAACTATTACATTTTCTCTCCCCCGCTAGTGTATTTCCTTCTTATGTTAGTCATTTTATGTTATGATTGTGATAACATGAATGTCAACATGTTTGTATCTGGATGCTGCTTTTTTGTGATTTGGGAAAGGATCACGAGGTAAATGTTTCTGACGTGCTATCGTTGCGATTGATGGTAATAATTTCTTCATAACATTTACCAAAATCATATTCGACAAGTTATTCATTCCTTGTTGCATCATCTTGAGTTTCTTTCTCAGCGCCTGGAATTTTACGACTCGCTCGCCGCGAATTCAAGCCCCACCCACACCGTGGTTTGTTTCCAATCGTCTTATTGGGATTTCGCGAGTCATACTACTACTACTACAAGTACTACTACTAGTATTAATACTACTACTATTACTACTACTACCACAAGTACTACTACTAGTGTTAATACTACTACCACAAGTACTACTACTAGTGTTACTACTACTGCTACCACAATTATTACTACTACTGTTACTACTACCACAAGTACTACTACTAGTGTTACTACTACTGCTACCTACAACGATTATATTATGATTTGAACCTCATTCTAATGTATTGTTTGTAGCGGCTTGACAAAGCTCCTGGAGAACGAAACTTTGCCACAATAAAAATGTCGCATTAGCTGCATATTGTCGGTAATTCTATCTACATTATTACAACACCCAACTTGAAGCCAAACTGAAGAGGTGCTCTTTGCTTATCTCGGAGAGATTAATATCCTAAATATACCAGCATATTAAGTTAAGAATCGCTTAGTGGTATTGAGAGGAAGGTTAAAATTAATTTTAAACTTCGTTTGTCCCAATTTTCCATTTTTATTTTTATCGACTTAGCTTCAAGTTTTCATTATTTAACCACATTAGTTACCTCTGTTGCTCTGTGAACTGTTCTTGTAGCTTGCTCTGGACACAGGGGGCAGCGTACGAAATATTTTTACTTAGTGTTCTGAGTCGCGCCTCATGTCATACTTTTTTGGAAATATATGATTAACGCCTTAATAATATTGTATATACCGATTAAGCCTTAAATGTTCTCGCTCGACATGAACGAGATTCATGTTCTACTTCTGAAAGGTTACCGTTCTACTTATAGGTGGTTAGCAAACTACTTCTAGATTAGCCTTTTACTTGTAGGATCTGTTCATTCAACTATTAGAAGATTATTATTATATTCGTGGATAATTATTGTTCTACTTATTGGAGTGTTAGCGTTCCACGTTCACGAGGTTAACGTTCTACGTTTAGGACACTAACCTCATACAAATGAGAATCAGGTGTAAGAGAGCTCCAAAGTTAAGAGTATGGCTGTTGACTGGAATGGGGTCATTTTCCTGAAGGTTCAATACCCTGACGTGAAGGTTCAATACCCTGACGTGTTCAGCAGAGAAATGAGGCGAAAATCTCTGGCAGTGACGTGTTCGTTCATCAATATTTAATTTTGCGTTTGACTTTTTTTGTTGTGTGTTTGTCTGGCTTTTATTTCCAGTGTGGATATTGTTTCACATTACCTGCATGATGATTTGAATTTCTTACTTTTGAAGAAGTTTCTGTAAAATTCGGACCTATACAAGACGTTGTCTGCAGAAGACGTGTCTGTAGAATATATGTTGCTAGAAGACGTATCTGTAGAAGACATGTCTCTGGAACATGAGTCTGTAGAAAACGTGTCTCTGGAACAACGTTTACAGACGCGACTATAAAGGTCGTGCCTGTAGAAGTCGTTCCTATAAAAAAATGTCAATCGAAAACATCCCTGGTGAAGACAGAATTGTCTGCAAAATAAGTCTACAGACAACGACGTCTGTTGACGTCGTGACTGTGGAGGCGCCTCTGGAATACATTTTATCTGTCAAAGCTGTATATGAGGAAGTTCAGATTGGTATAAGTCGCTCGGTAAAAGGCTAAAATACGTGAGATCAGAAGTTTTATCTATAGAAACAGGCTTGATTAGAGGAACGGGAGGCGTATTCTTGTATAGGTTCCTGTAGGAAGAGTGCCTTCAAAAGACAGCACCGCTGAAGGCTTTCTCTATAAGAAATAACAACTGGGTGTTTACAGTGGAAGATGAAGTGTTTGCCATCCTAATGGCACTAAAGTGAAATTTTCTCGCTGAGTTTGATTCTTTGATTATAGGTGATTCTGTCATCAGTGAAGGCGCTTGACTCATATAATAAATTTCAACATGCAAACTGGAGAAGCCAGATGTACTTACTCAAAAATAAGTGAGCAAGGAATTAATGTCCAATGTTTATGGATTCCATCAAACACTAAACTACTCTTTCATGATAAAGTTAACTAGTTTGCCAAACAATATACCCAGAAGGAAAATGTAGCATATAACTTTGGAACGTTAGTGTCTAGCTTCAGAAATAATATCAGCAGAGAAGTAAATAATGAAGGTTACTGTAATAGAAATGCAGTTAGAAGCCTGAGTTGATCAATCACACGCTATTATAACATGAACTTTTATAAGAGTCTATTTAGGGAACGACATGCAGTGTGAAGACTTTGATTGATATTCTAGCAAGACTTCGTCTTGGCCACAAGCACCAGAGGTTGTTTAGCATTTGTGTAGATGTTTAAACTAAACGCAAAGTATGTGGTCAGTTCTATGGTCACTTTCTTATACAATATGTGCTTAGTTGTCCTCGTATTAAGGAATATAGTGACAGACAGTATAATAACCTACGTGATTTACCAAGGTATCTTAATCAAAGTAAGATAACAGATTTATTTGTTTGCAGCAGATGACGGCTTTGAGGGGACTTGAGCTAGAGTTCGTCATGGCCTCGCTGGCGGGAGATTCGTCTGTAAAAAACTTGTGGTCACAGTGCTAAACTTCCTATGGTCTATAAATATACCTAGCTGGATGAATCTTTTTGTAGGCAGCTGGCCCAGTGGATAACGCGTCGGTCTGGAGTTTCATGACTCTCTAACAGCGAGTTCAATCCCCACCCGGGGTACGGTAAGTCAATTGTAGATTTCAATCCAGATATACTCCAGCTAACCCATCTTAGGCCTAATTCCAACGCTTTTTTCTGTATCCATATGTTTTGGTGTCTTACCGTCCACTTGATGGAAATAAGGCGCACAATAATTAGCCTCTTTGACGGTAAAATCTAAAAATCTAATAATTAGAAATTACTGTAGAAACGTGTATTGAAATGAAAATACTGCAGAAGTTACTTAAAACGTGAAAACGTGCCTCTAAAAGACGATAAAGTAGAAGTTACCTTAGGAGTTATTGTAGAAAATATACCAGTATAAACCAAACCCTCAAAAAAATCTTAAAGATATTCCTGTAGAAGACGTTTCTGTAGAATACGTAACTATAGAATACGGGCCCAGAGACGACAAAACTGTAAAACAAATTTCCTGTAGAGCATATTCTTTTAGAAGACATTACTGTAGAATACATAACTGTAGAAGACGTGCATAAAGCTGCCTCTTTAAGTTGTTGCTGTAGAGTATGTGACTGTAAAAGACGATTTTGTAGAAGAGTTCACAATGTTGCATAAGATGCTGCTGTAGAAAAAAATAATGTGGAAAGCTTTTCTGCAGCAGATGTGTTTGTGGAGGTTTCCAGTGAAGAAGATATACCTGAAGAAATTTCTGTAGAATGTATAGGTATGTAGTATGATCGTGTAGAAGACACCCATGTAGAAATTCCTGTAGCAGGCGTGCCAGTAAAAGTTACTCTAGAAGACGTTTCTCTAGAAGTGCCTGTATAATTTTTTTCCTGAGCAAAACAACTCTTGTGAGACTTCTGTAGAAGACTTTGCTGTACAAGACTTTGTTGTGCAAGACTTTCCTGTAGAAGACTTTCCTGTAGAAGACTTTCCTGTTGAAGACATTCCTGTAGAAGACTTTCCTGTAAAAGACTTTCCAGTGATAGAAGACTTTCTGTAGCTCTGAAGACTTTCGTGTAGAAGACTTTGTTGAGCTTTGTGATACGCTGACAAAGTCCACCGTGTACTGGTGCCGCCGTCTACCTACGCTGTGTAATGTGCAGGTGCTGTACATGTTGCTGTACAGAATCTGGCAGCCTGCTGTACATGAGCTGCACTTCAGCTGGCAGCCTCCACAGACTCTGGCATGCCTGTACATGACTAGCTCTGACTGAGCAGCCCGCCTGTACATGAGTCTGGCACCTGCCTGTAGAGCTCTGCAGCCTGCCTACTGAACTACATGAAAGCTACTATGCCTGTACAGAGCTCTCGCCTGCTGTACATGGAGCCTGGCAGCCTGCCTGTACATGAGCTCTGGCAGCCTGCCTGTACATGGAGCCTGGCAGCCTCGCCTGTACATGAGCCTGCAGCCTCGCCTGTACATGAGAGCTGGCAGCTGTGTCTGAGCCAGCTGTACAAGAGCTCTGCGCCTCGCTCGTGAGCACTGGAAGCTCTGGCAGCCTCGCAGCTGTTACTGAGCCTAGCCTGTGCAGCCTGCAGCCTGTACATGAGCTCATGACAGCCTGCAGCTCCTGTACGAGCCCATGTGTAATAACTGGCAAGCCTCACCCTGTAAGGAGCTCTGGAGCCTCGCGCTGTAGCGATGACTGAGCGTTCTGCTCTGCAGCCTCGCCTGTACATGGACCTGGCAGCCTCGCCTGTACATGAGCTCTGGTCGAGACTCCTGTACATAGCTTGGTCACATGACTGGCACTGCTGTACATGAGCTCTGGCAGCCTCGCCTGTACATGGAGCTCTATGGTACAGCCTGCAGCCTCGTGACATGGAGCTCTGGCAGCCTCGCTGTACATGGAGCTCTCAGCCTGCCTGTACATGAAGCTCTGGCAGCCTCGCCTGTACAGAGCCACCCGCTGTACAGGGGAGCCTCTACGAGCTTGGCCCTCGCCTGTACATGAGCTCTGGCAGCCTGCCTGTACATGGAGCTCTGGCAGCCTCGCCTGTACGAGCTCTAGCCTCGCCTGTACATGGAGCCTGGCAGCCTCGCCTGTACATGGAGCCTGGCAGCCTCGCCTGTACATGAGCTCTGGCAGCCTCGCCTGTACATGGAGCTCTGGCAGCCTCGCCTGTACATGAGCTCTGGCAGCCTCGCCTGTACATGGAGCTCTGGCAGCCTCGCCTGTACATGAAGCCTGCAGCCTGCCTGTCAGAGCCTGCAGCCTGCCTGTACATGGAGCTCTGGCAGCCTCGCCTGTACATGGAGCTCTGGCAGCCTCGCCTGTACATGGAGCCTGGCAGCCTCGCCTGTACATGGAGCCTGGCAGCCTCGCCTGTACATGGAGCTCTGGCAGCCTCGCCTGTACATGGAGCTCTGGCAGCCTCGCCTGTACATGAGCTCTGGCAGCCTCGCCTGTACATGGAGCTCTGGCAGCCTCGCCTGTACATGGAGCTCTGGCAGCCTCGCCTGTACATGAAGCTCTGGCAGCCTCGCCTGTACATGGAGCCTGGCAGCCTCGCCTGTACATGGGGGAGCTCCTGAAGAGCCTCGCCTGCCTGTACATGGAGCTCTGCAGCCTGCCTGTACATGGAGCCTGGCAGCCTCGCCTGTACATGAGCTGCCTGCTGCAGGCCTCAGCCGCTACATGAAGCTCTGGCAGCCTCGCCTGTCATGGAGCTCTGGCAGCCTGCCTGTACATGAGCCTGGCAGCCGCTGCATGGAGCCTGCAGCTGCTACATGGAGCTCTGGCAGCCTCGCTGCAGGCTCTGGCACTCGCCTGTACATGGAGCCTGCAGCCTCCGCATGGCCTGGAGCCTCGCCTGTCATGGAGCTCTGGCAGCCTCGCCTGTACATGGAGCTCTGGCAGCCTCGCCTGTACATGGAGCTCTGGCAGCCTCGCCTGTACATGGAGCTCTGGCAGCCTCGCCTGTACATGGAGCTCTGGCAGCCTCGCCTGTACATGGAGCTCTGGCAGCCTCGCCTGTACATGGAGCTCTGGCAGCCTCGCCTGTACATGGAGCTCTGGCAGCCTCGCCTGTACATGAAGCTCTGGCAGCCTCGCCTGTACATGGAGCTCTGGCAGCCTCGCTGTACATGGAGCCTGGCAGCCTCGCCTGTACATGAAGCTCTGGCAGCCTCGCCTGTACATGGAGCTCTGGCAGCCTCGCCTGTACATGGAGCTCTGGCAGCCTCGCCTGTACATGGAGCTCTGGCAGCCTCGCCTGTACATGGAGCTCTGGCAGCCTCGCCTGTACATGGAGCTCTGGCAGCCTCGCCTGTACATGGAGCTCTGGCAGCCTCGCCTGTACATGAAGCTCTGGCAGCCTCGCCTGTACATGAAGCTCTGGCAGCCTCGCCTGTACATGAAGCTCTGGCAGCCTCGCCTGTACATGGAGCTCTGGCAGCCTCGCCTGTACATGGAGCTCTGGCAGCCTCGCCTGTACATGGAGCTCTGGAGCCTCGCCTGTACATGGAGCTCTGGCAGCCTCGCCTGTACATGAAGCTCTGGCAGCCTCGCCTGTACATGGAGCTCTGGCAGCCTCGCCTGTACATGAAGCTCTGGCAGCCTCGCCTGTACATGGAGCTCTGGCAGCCTCGCCTGTACATGGAGCTCTGGCAGCCTCGCCTGTACATGGAGCTCTGGCAGCCTCGCCTGTACATGGAGCTCTGGCAGCCTCGCCTGTACATGAGCTCTGGCAGCCTCGCCTGTACATGGAGCTCTGGCAGCCTCGCAGCTTCACTAGTCACGTAAATGTCAGTTCACTCCATGTGTCAATAAACTTTCATCCTTTGAGAATTACTAATCCACTTAACGCCAAACAAAACACAATTGCATTTCCCATAACAGGTTTTTCAATAAAAACATTATATATATATATATATATATTCTTGGGAAGAGTTTCAGGTCCTTTCTTATGTTCCTCTTCACAGAGTCGTGAGATGTTACGCTACTGTGAGGTGTAGTCTTTGTTAGTGTGATGTGACTGTGAGGTGTAGTCTCGCCCCTTATATAAGCCCTTCTTGTCATGTTTCCTGTTATAGTTCCTTGATAATGTGAGTAGTCACGAAAGCGCTTGGAATTCTTCTATTTTTTCATAGTGGTTTTCTTGCATATATATATATATATATATATATATATATATATATATATATATATATATATATATATATATATATATATATATATATATATATATATATCGTAGGACATTCCCTTAGCTCTGGAACTAACCTTGTCGCAAACCTTACACTTTCTCTAACTTCTTGACGTGCTTGACCAGGTGTGGGTTCCAAATTGGTGCTGCATACTCTAGTATGGACCTGACGTACACGGTATACAGTGTACGGTGTACGGTGTACAGTGTGTGTGTACTCACCTAATTGTACTCACCTAATTGTGTTTGTGTGTGTGTGTGTGTGTGTGTGTGTCAGGGATCATTTATTTAAAAATCACAAACCTGGATACATTAGCACAATAAATCTAAGATTATGGATCTCCTCCAGCTTCTCTTAAGCTGGATGCGAGCCCAGTATGCAGCAAGAATTTCCCCTCTGGATGGCTACGTTGAAGCGCTGGAATATAAAAGTGGCTGCCCTTGGATCCTTGGTGGTGTCAATGAGTCTGGAACTGAGTTATTTGAGGAAATATGTGGCGTTTTTTTCCCATGATCCCAGAGTCTATATATACCTATATACATTAAAAAAATCCTAAGGAAGTTATAACTGAGAATTATGTAACTATAGCTCTTGTTGGCTTAAAATTTTGTAGCTAAGTTGTTTAGCTTTTATTATGTCAAAATTATTTAACAAAAACGAGCACTCTGTACTTTAATGAAGAATTGGGTAAGAAATGAAAAATGTTAATTCTGTTTCAGATGTGAGAATAATATAAAAAAATAGAATTATTATAAATTAATATTTTAGTACCTAGCTTGTAAGAAATAACATAATTTTTAAGTAAACACATGTCACATAAATGCGCAGCATATGATTATTACTCTAAGTGGCTAATATAAAAACAATTCTAAGAATTAGAAAAAAGGAAGTTTTAAAATACTAAAATACCTATACTTAAAAACTTTATAATCATTGCATTGTTGCAAGCCAGATTCAGGGATGCAATACGCTTTAAATATAAACAATAGTATATCAAAATTAATCCTTTTATAATTGCTAAAAACAGAATTAAACTTTGCATGAAATATATGTAATCTCAGGACCACTTCCTTGTTATCTAACAAATCACTTTATATGTAATAACCTAAATATTTAAAATGTTCTACAGTTTCATACTAATAATTTTATTCAAATTATTAGAAATACAATATATTTTATGTTGTGCTAATTTCTAATTATAAATAATGTACTTTTTTTTATCCAAATAATGAATTAATTTTATTAAATCTTCACTTGAATCAGCCAAAAGAACAATATCAGTTGCATATGCAATGATATTCACACCATCAGTAAATAGTTTAAAAAGCAATGGTGAGAGGATGTCCCCTTGTCTTACACCCTTGTTAAGTATTTAATTATTACCTTTTCTTCCACCTCACAGAATTCTTGTCTCCTGGTTTCTTAAATAATACATTATAAAATATACAATATTAAGATTCCTCTATCAATAAGCATATCTCCTAGAAAAAAGTTGCCTCTATTATCAAATGCCTTACATAGGTCCATGGAAGCCAGAAATGGCCTTCCTACCTTCTTCAAGTAATGTCTAACAAGTGGTATGTGTTAAGAGGTCACTTTGGATTCTAGCAGAATAAATGTTGGGTGAGTTGAGACGTTTGGCCAAGAATTCTTGCACTTGTTTTCCCTCCTAGGTTTTCACCATGTTGGGAATACGGATCTAAGTAGATTAATAAATATAAGGTACAACACCGTGACTGAAACAATACACAGATAACCTGTACATTAGAGACTGAAACTTATGACGACGGTTCGGTCCGACATGAACCATTAACTAGTCGCACGGATCAAAGTGTTAGCCGGGAATTGTGAGTCGCATCCTGGGCAAAAGATCAAAAGAACCCCAACGAAAAGAGTTCGCATTTCTTAGCTTTCTTCTGGTATCTCGGGTTAATAGTCCTGAGGGGTTAATTATCCGAAGAAAGTTTTCTTCTCCTTATGAGAGTCTCTTACGTTGCTCACTCCCACAGTGTTAAAAGCTTGCAACGCAGCGCGCTCTTACCCCAACGTACTGCAGGCAGCGCGCTCTTACCCCAACGTACTGCAGGCAGCGCGCTCTTACCCCAACGTGCCGCCCACAGCGTGCCATGCAACTCTCATACTTGTGTTTTGTCTGTCACTAAAATACATTGCGGCTCTTGTGGAAAATGTTGGGAGAACAAATGTGTGAACCTTAACTGTTTCTCTGTCCTATTTTTGGTCCTTTGTGTACGCACACACACACACACACACACACACACACACACACACACACACCAACACAGGCTAGGCGGACAAAGACTACAAACCTCGGCAAAGGAGAAAGACCTTGGGGTGAGTATAACGCCAAGCACGTCTCCGGAGGCACACATCAACCAGATAACTGCGGAAGCATATGGGCGACTGGCAAACCTAAGATTAGTGTTCCGTTACCTTAATAAGGAATCGTTCAAGACACTGTATACCGTGTACGTCAGGCCCATACTAGAATATGCAGCACCAGTCTGGAACCCACACCTGGTCAAGCACGTAAAGAAACTAGAGAAAGTGCAAAGGTTTGCGACAAGGTTAGTTCCACAACTCAGGGGTCTGTCTTATGAAGAAAGGTTGAGGGAAATAGGACTAACAACACTATAGGAAAGAAGGGTCAGAGGAGACATGATAACGACATACAAAATACTGCGGGGAATCGACAAGGTAGACAGTGACAGGATGTTCCAGAGAGGGAACACAGAAACAAGGGGACACAACTGGAAGCTGAAGACTCAGATGAGTCAAAGGGATGTTAGGAAGCATTTCTTCAGCCACAGAGTAGTCAGGAAGTGGAATAGTCTAGAGAAAGATATAGTGGAGGCAGGAACCATACATAGTTTTAAGACGAGGTATGATAAAGCTCATGGAGCAGGGAGAGCAGAGACCCAGTAGCGGACAGCGAAGAGGCGGGGCCAGGAGCTGAGTCTCGACCCCTGCAACCACAATTAGGTGAGTACAATTAGGTGAGTACACACACACACAGGGAGAGAGAGGAGCTAGTAGCAATCAGTGAAGAGGCGGGGCCAGGAGCTATGAATCGACCCCTGCAACCACAAATAGGTGAGTACACACACACACACATAACTCGTGCAAAACGGCAGAAACTTAGAGGATACAAAGGCGCAAGGAGCAAAAGAGAGACAAGGCTAAAGACAGCAGGGACACCCAGGTTCAGGAGGACCAGCAAACATTTCCACCCAAAAAAAACCCATAGATCACCGCAACCCGACTAACCCAAATCAAACCACACTCCGTACTCAAGAGACTCTCCTCCCAGGCACCAACTCCACCTACACAGCAACATCCCATATCACGCAACGTCTCCCACTTCCTCAGCCCCCACAAACACCTCACAATACAATCCTGGAAAAGAAGCAAACAGAATAATGAATAAATGTGAGGAGTGGCACGAAACAATCATGGAGGCATCCCCAGACATAAAAGTACTCACGGAAACCAAGCTGTTGGGAATGATAACAGACGCGATCTTTCCAACAGGATATCAGATCATTAGGAAAGACAAAGGGAACAGAGATGAAGGAGGAGTTGCACTGCTCATTAAAAACCAGTGGAGTTTTGAGGAATTGGGAAGGAGTGGACAGAGGGGAAGCCTTGCGGTCCCAGGGCGGTGATTACAGTGATGTACAACCGGCCACTGAATAAAGATATAGAGAATACAGACAGTATGTAAATAAGATACAATCCATTTTTATGCGAAGACGTTTTGTCTTCACAATGCCATTCGAAGAAGTTGGGGAGAAATCTCCAAGTGAAAGATAAGGATATGAAGTTACATTTCAGTAGCCAGCAGAGTGAGGATGTGTCGACGCTCTATCGAATATTAGCTTCCTCAAATAGGAATTACTGGGAAAAGAGAACCTCATATGGTGCTAAAATGATCTGATTTTACATTTTTAAGTGTATATTTTGAATCAGGGTTGAAAATAGTACCCCTGGTGTGATATTAAGTAATTTTTAAAATTCTGCCGAAAATGGCAAAAAAACTCTGAAATAAAGGTCAGGGATTTTTTCGGGCGAAAAAACTTTTTCTCTCAAAATGGAAATTGGTCATGATGATAATGTTTGTTGGATCAATTGCTCCTCAAAAACATGAAAAAATCCAGAATAGGGATTTTTTCGGGAGAAAAAAACTTTTTCTCTCAAAATGAAAATTGGTCATGATGATAGTGTTTGCTGGATCAATTGCTTCCCACAAACATGAATAAATCCAGAATATACAGCTTAATGAGAATATTAACTTCCTCAATAAGGAATTACTGGGAAAAGAGGGCCTTGCATGGTGCTAAAATGATCTGATTTTACATTTTTAAGTGTATATTCTGAATCAGCATAGAAAATAGTACACTTGGTGTGATTTTAAGTAATTTTTAATATTCGGCTGAAAATGGCGAAAAATGCTGAACGATAGTTGAGATTTTTTCGAGCAAAAAATATTTTTCTCTCATAATGAAAATTGGTCATAATGATAGTGTTTGTTGGATGAACTGCTCTCCACAAACATGAAAAAATCCAGAATATACAGCTTAATGAATATATTAGCTTCCTCAATAAGGAATTACTGGGAAACGAGGGCTTCATATGGTGCTAAAATGATCTGATTTTACATTTTTTGGTGTATATTCTGAATCAGCATAGAAAATACTACCACTGATGTGATTTTAAGTAATTTTTAATATTCGGCAGAAAATGGGATTTTTCCGAGAGAAAAAACTTTTTCTCTGAAAATGGAAATTATTCATGATGATAGTGTTTGTTGGATCAATTGTTCCCAACAAACATGAAAAAATCCAGAATATAAAGCTTAAGATAATATTTGCTCCCTCATTTAGAAATTACTAGAAAAAGAGGGCCTGGTATGGTGCTAAAATGATCTGATTTTACATTTTTAAGTGTATATTCTGAATAAGCATAGAAAATAGTAACCACGGTGTGATTTTAAGTAATTTTTAATATTCGGCAGAAAATGGCGAAAAAAGCTGAACCATAGTTCAGGGATTTTTTCGGGCGAAAAAACTTGTTCTCTCAAAAAGAAAATTATTCATGATGATAGTGTTTGTTGGCTCAATTGTTCCCAACAAACATGAAAAAATCCAAGATATACAGCTTAATGAGAATATTAGCTTCCTCATTTAGGAATTACTGGGAAACAAGGGCCTTATATGGTGCTAAAATGATCTGATTTTACATTTTTTGGTGTATATTCTGAATCAGCATAGAAAATAGTACCCCTGGTGTGTTTTTAAGTAATATTTAATATTTGGTCGAAAATGGCGAAAAACAATTTTTTCGGGGGAAAAAAACTTTTTCTCTCAAAATGGAAATCGGTCATGATGATAGTGTTTGTTGGATCATTTGTTCCCAACAAACATGAAAAAATCCAGAATATACAGCTAATGAGAATATTAGCTTCCTCAATTAGGAATTACTTTGAAAAGAGGGCCTCGTATAGTGCTAAAATGATCTGATTTTACATTTTTACAATGCTAGGAATTCGCAAGAGCAGTGTTTGTGAATATTTCGCCTGCTCTTGCGAATTCCTAGCATGGTAAAAATGTCTAGTTGTGTCGATGCATGCAGGGGATGAGATGAAAAGCTGTAAGCCACCTGCCTGAAAGCTGGCTGCCTTGGATCAACGTCTAGCGTGAGTTGGACGCCAAGGTATTGGTCCAGTGTTGTACGGTCGGCAAAGCACTGCGTACCTTGTCATGAGGTTCGTAGGTTCGAGTCTCCGTCGGCCAGAGATCAGTGTTTGTGAAATATATATATATATATATATATATATATATATATATATATATATATATATATATATATATATATATATATATATATATATATATATATATATATATATATAAAATATATATATATATATATATATATATATATATATATATATATATATATATATATATATATATATATATATATATATATATATATATATATATATATTATATATATATATATATATATATATATATATATATATATATATATATATTCAACAAGTCGGCCGTCTCCCACCGATGAAGGGTGACCCAAAAAGAAAGAAAATCCCCAAAAATGAAATACTTTCATCCTCCTTCAACACTTTCACCTCACTCACACATAATCACTGTCTTTGCAGAGGCGCCCAGATACGACAGCTGAGAATAAGTCCTCCCAACTGTCACTATCCCAGACCCCCTCCCTTCAAAGTGCAGGCATTGTACTTCCCATTTCCAGGACTCAAGTCCAACTAAATCAGTTAACTGGTTTCCCTGAATCCCTTCACAAAATGTTATCCTGTTCACATCGGCCGTCTCCCACCAAGGCAGGGTGGCCCGAAAAACAAAAACTTTCACTACTATTCCAACCATGAGACGAGAGTTAAAAACGTGTATTTCTTACTGTGTTTCTGAAAGCCTATTGAGTTTGCAGTCCGGAGTTCCTAGATGAAGAAATTAGGAAAATGTTTGACATTGGCATGAAACTGCGATATCCTAAAGTATATGGAATCTGCCTTGTTGGCAGCTAAGAAAACTTATTATATAACAGAACCTAGGATAACACCTCAGACCAAGAATGTGCTGGTCCTCCCAAATAACGAAAATTTATATATCCTACCGAATTCCCTTAAAATATTTAATATACAAGTAGTATTTAAAAAATCACAGATTGTTAGAAGCATTCTGATAAAGAATTCACCCCAACAGCGTGCTGGTGGTGTCTACATAATTGGTTGCAACAGTTGCAGTCTCTCCTATTTGCGACAGACGGGAAAACCATTGGAAGTGATAATATCACATCACCTTTATTCGATACGTATAGCACAGGAGTCGAACGCGATTTTCAACCATATTAGAGCTTGTAATAACCCAGCAAATTGGCAGGAAGCAAGAATCATCTTCCCTTGTTCCTCTTGGCTTGAAAGGAATATTGTAGACTCGGCAATTATTAAGCATGATGGGCATTCATTATACAATATCAGTGACGGATTGTTCAAATTAGATGCGTTTTTAGTTAAGGCAATAGTACACAGTCAAAAATTGGGCTCTTATACGAATGCATTAGACTGTCTTAAATGCAATGCCACACCGAGGAATTAGGGCCTATTTTTCGTGGTTTCTGAAGGTTGAACCAGAGTTTGCCTCAGAGTCATGTGGGATTAATAACTATTGCCATCTTCCTTGTAATTGCAGATGCCTTCCACTTTAAATGAATATATTTTAATGAACCCCATTTCCTTTGTATAACTTTTAGAAGTCTCCCTTTTAAATGTTCTCTTTCTCGCCCTTTTAAATGGACACACTTTCTCGTAACTTCTACATCAATGGCAATATAATTTTGTTTGCAAAATTACTTAAATCATAGCAGAGTCTGAACGAATTTCTTATTATTGTCACTTTACTTTCTTTTAGGATACTATTACAATATCAATGTTTGTGAGATTTTTCTAATGTTATAATATTCAATCTTCTTACTATAGGCACTGGTATGCCTGGGGGCACTTCCTGTTCCCTTCGCTCTCTCTCTCTTTCTCTCTGTCTCTCTCTCTGTCTCTGTCTGTCTGTCTGTCTGTCTCTCTCTCCCTCACTTCAGTGAAGACGTTGTTTGGGATCGTATTTGCTTGGATATGCTCCTCTTTTCTGCAACTTTGCAAGCTCCTGATTATGTATTGATTGCAACACGAAAGACCTAGAGCTATCATTCTACTCCCCCCGTGGTTGTTTTGCATCCTGTATCGCTTGGTTTGCGATATTTGCATAATATATATATATACATGCATAATATATATACATACATGCAAAGAAATAAATATTCGAGCCATTATGATTGGAACCCACGTTGGCACTCTCCACGAGTGTGGCTTAGCTCTAAGCTGGTGCCTCAAACAACTCAACTACAGATGCCCACATAAAATTAGGTAGCCTGCACATGTTCGAGATAAATATTTATTTACAAGAAAGATTTTTTTCTTTCTTCGCCCTCCTAATTTTTATTTGATATAATTAGTATAATTCACAAGGCAATTTGAAAGTATTATACGAACATATGTTGACGTGTAATGTAAACCCCATTTATAATTAATTAAAGTACAAAGTTAAATACTTAAGTCTTTACCTGAGATCCTCATAAAAATTGTAAAGATCAGATTCATATTTTTGTGAAGGGTGAGGTCAACAATAAGGGAGAGGGAGTCAGGTGACTGCCTGGAGATAAGCTTGTGTAATCTCTCACTGGATCCACGTATCCACTTTCCTGGGAAATTTTCAGAAATATTTATACAGCAGATTCATTTTTTTAAACTTATGCACTATTGAGATATAAAGTTATAGAAATATCCCTGTTTATTTGATATTCTTTCTCATTTTTATTTTTAATTGCTGGCTAACAAATGAAAAACTACTAGGTATATGGAGAAATCCGCAACATTTTGAAATTTTGTATAAGCTTCGATTCGTTCGTCGGGAGCTTTAATAAGCCTCAGTGAAAGCTTTATGAAGCTGCCTGCGAATTAAACATAGCCAAAATAAAATATGGAAATGTTGCAGTTCTGTTTATTTACTAAAATTCATAATAGTAGTAGTAGTAGTAGTAGTATTACTACATTAAATGGATCACAACTTTCTTTTGCATACAATTATGTACAGACAAGGTCTATAATGAAGATTGAAATCTCAACAACAACAACAACACTGACCTCTCAAGAAAATGTTCACATGTCTCTCACAACCAACAGAAAGAGACAGCATCTCTTTATTCCAAGATTTACCCATAACAGTGATCTTTAAACATACTGTCAAACTAACATCTACCAGAATGTTGCTCCTCTTCCCTAAAACAGCCTACCCTCAGGATGCCACAAAGCTGAACATCAGATTGGAGGGAAAGAGACTAGGAGAAGAAAATATATGTTGATATTTGGGAGTAAATATGTCCGCAGATACGTATATGACTACACGCAAAGCTGACTAAACGCAAAAAGGTATTTTTGACATTCTTTTTATGAAATTAAAAACAATGCCAGGTGGAATACGTAACCTGTGAAATATATTTGTTTATTATTTATTAACACCTCGGCCGTTTCCCACCAAGGCAGGGTGGCTCGAAAAAGAAAAACTTTCATCATCATACACTCCATCACTGTCTTGCCAGAGACATGCTTACACTACAGTTATAAAAATGCAACATTAACACCCTTCTTCAGAGTGCCAGCACTGTACTTCCCATCTCCAGGAATCAAGTCCGGCCTGCCGCTTTCCCTGAATCCCGTCATAAATGTTACCTTGCTCACACTCCAACAGCACGTCAAGTCCTAAAAACCATTTATCTCCATTCGCTCCTATATAACACGCTCACGCACACTTGCTGGAAGTCCAAGCCCCTCGCACACAAAACCTCCTTTACCCCCTCCCTCCAACCTTTAATAGGCCAACCACTACCCCTCTTTCACTCTACAGATTTATACACTCCCGAAGTCATTCTATTTCGCTCCACCCTCTCTACATTTCCAAACCATCTCAATAACCTCTCCTCAGCCCTCTGGATAATAGTTGTGATAATCCCACACCTCCTCCTAATCTCCAAACTACAGATTCTCTGCATTATATTCACACCACACATTGCCATCAGACATGATATCTCCACTGCCTCCAGCTTTCTGATTGTTGCAACTTTCATCACCCATGCCTCACACCCATACAAGAGCGTTGGTATATCTATACTCGCATACATTCCTCTCTTTGCTTCATAGATAAAGTTAATTGTCTCCACAGACTCCTAAGTGCATCACTCGCCTTTTTCAACTCGTCAATTCTATGATTCACCTCATCCTTCATAGACCCATCTGCTGACACGTCCATTCCCAAATATCTGAATACATTCACCTCCTCCATACTCTCTCCCTCCAGTCTGATATCCAATCTTCCGTTACCTATTTTTTTTATCCTCATCACCTTTTCTCTTTCCTATATTCACTTTTAATTTTCTTCTTTTACATACCCTACCAAACTCATCCACCAACCTCTGCAACTTCTCTTCAGAATCTCCCAAAAGCACAGTGTCATCAGCAAAGAGCAACTGTGACAAATCCCACTTTGCGTGAAATTTCTCCCTGTAAAATTTCTCAATGGGTGGAGTAAAAACACCACCCCTTTAAGGCCATTTTTTTGTATGAATACAAAGAAGTCATAGAGGGCTCGGCTTGTTCTTGGGAGTAGGGAGGGTGGGAGACGACCGCCATGTTGGTTTTGGCCAGAAAAAGATGGTATTTCTGGTCTTGAGTAGGCAACCCGGGTACAAATTTTGCAGCCAATCACCTCATGTTTGAATATTCCTTCAAAATGTTTTGACACGACCCATGTGAAATTCCCGCAACACTTTCACTGTCCTGGATACTCTGACGACGATCTTAATGAAGACCTTCCTTACTTTTTCAATATTAGCATCTGTTTTTGAAGTTGATGGACGACGAGAGTGTTCATCATCCTCATCTGACGTTGATCTGCTTTTAATCGAGAAGACCAATTGGATCACTGTGTTCGATCCATTTCTTTGTCGTCAAATGCTTGCTGAAGCATTTTGTGAGTTTCTCAAGCAACTTTACACATCGTGACACTGAATTTTAAACATACACTGTTCTTTCTTTGAAGGAGTTCATTCTCTTACACGAAAGATCACAACAACGCACTGACAACACGACAGAAAAATCCCTTCTAACCTCAATGGAATGACTGAAACTTGCCACGCTAATTCAGAAAGGAATGTACTGTGCAGCGTGATCTATGCCACTTCCATATTACACCCAGAAGCCCCAGAAAATTCGAGTACGGGAAATTTTTGTTAGCACCTCGCACAGTGACTGGAGTCAGGTGGCAAGCTGCTAGATGATAGTATTATTATTATTATTATTATTAGTAGTAGTAGTAGTAGTAGTAGTAGTTCAACTGTGGTGTGGTGAGTTGGGATTGAAAATGACGTGCAATATCATGTTACAGTGGTCTGCTAAAATGGTAATATCCTGTTGATCAACAATTTGTATACGGTGTAACTGTTGGACTTTTTGAAGGATAGTGTTACAGACGACAATTAGAACAGTCTCTATACACTTTCGTCTCTATCATTACTAATTAACCTGTCCTCACTGAACTTAATAAAGTATCAAATATTGTCTCTGTGTGTGACGCAATATCTTGGTGTTTCCCCAACATTTATCCTCTCACTTCCTCCATATTTTATTATTTACTGTGTTTATATATACTCCTTCGCTAGTGCCAGTTTTTTCTTCAATCACGTATGAAGAATAGGGGAAAGTATAGCAAGCAGAATGAATTTATGATATATGTGAATTCTTTGTCGAAAAGAAGTATGGAGAGAAACGGCAAATGGTTGTCCTTCTCTAGAATGAAATTAATTGTAGGTTCCAGAGTGTTGACTGTGTTGAGGATATTGAACATTCTTTATCACTTTATGGGATTCATGGACGATATATTGGCCATGGAACTGAAAAGTCTTGAAGTGCGCGACATCCTCAACACCATCAACACTCTGGAACCTACCGTTAAAATTACTCTACAAGACAAGAAGGACAACTTATCGTAGATTTCTCTACGTTAAGAAGGATCTGCTGCTTGTCTTCTTCCACCAGGACTAAAAGAAGAGTAGCTATAGGCTTCTTTCTAAGAGCTTACATAATTTCTAGTCTACAGTTCCTCAAGGAAGAGTGCATATTCATTACTAATTCATTCAACTCGTTACACTTGCCCCTACATTCATACGTGATTGCGGGAAATGTGCGACAAACCTTCCTAAGAAAACTAACATTAGTCCCGTTACAAGAGAACGTCCTAGTTACATCGTTCTGCTGGTCAGCGACGTTCAGTTAACATTTCCAACATTAATTGTTTTTTTTCTAAAATTACCACCAATTCTTCAACTACTGTTAAAAACTTGATGCAAAAACAAAAGAGCGACTGTATCACTTGCGCAGGAGTGTTGCGATGTGGCAAGATATACGCATAGCAAACAGCAAACAACTCTGGGTAGTAGAATACCTGACCACAAATACTCCTGCAGGCGTGATGCCTTTGATAACCCGTGTGACTATCAGAGACGACGAGGCTGCGCTAATTGCCTTCAGTAACACAATCCATCAAACGTCTGGTAGTTACACCGTATGTAAATTGTTTATCAACAAGATATTGTGAGTTTTGGAGATTGTTGTTGCGTGATGCTCACAGACCATTCTCCAACCCAACCCATCTCTCCACAGTTGTACTACTACTACTACTACTACTACTACTACTGCTACTACTACTACTACTACTACTGCTACTACTACTACTAGTTATATCTGCATTAAGACTGAAGAAGCCACTCGTGACTAAACACTTCCATTAACACTAATACATGAACCAATCATCAGGAGGACTATATGGTCCTGCATATGAAGAAATATATGATCCAGGAATCAGAAGGAATTTGTGATCCATGTATCAGAAAGAATTCATGACCCAGGAATTAGAAATGCATGATCTAGGCTACTTCCATGACAAGGAATGAATAGTCGAGGCATCATAAGGAATGTTTCATGCAGTATTGCAAGGCATAATTAGTCTGGGCTTCAGAACACATGTACGTATGATAATGGCACGTAATACCGAGACACATGTGCAACAGTTAGGTATATTTATTCCGAAACGTTTCGCCTGCACAGTAGGCTTATTAAGTTGAATCAGAGACAGCGAAAGCAGTGAGGATGCAAAGACGATGTAATCAGTCCATCACCCTCGAAGACGTAGTTTTGAGGTGGTCAGTCCCTCCGCCTGGAGAAGAGTTCTGCTCTATAGTCTGAAACACTGTGAAGTTGAAGCATCAGAACAGACTTGTATACTGCCAAAGGTCCAGGCATAAGAAGGAATGCATGGTGAAGGCATCAGAAGGAATATATGGTCCAGACATCAGAAGAAATGTATGGTACAGGCATCAGAAATAATGCATGGTGCAGGCATCAGAAGGAATGCATGGGCCAGGCATCAGAAATAATGCATGGTTCAGGCATCAGAAGGAATGCATGGTCCATGCATCAGAAGGAATGCATGGTCCAGGCATCAGAAAATGCATGGTCCAGGCATCAGAAGGAATGCATGGTCCAGGCATCAGAAGGAATGCATGGTCCAGGCATCAGAAAGAATGCATGGTCCAGACATTAGAAGGAATGCATGGGCCAGGCATCAGAAGGAATGCATGGGCCAGGCATCAGAAGGAATGCATGGTGCAGGCATCAGAAGGAATGCATGGTTCAGGCATCAGAAATAATGCATGGTCCAGGCATCAGAAGGAATGCATGGACCAGGCATCAGAAGGAATGCATGGTCTAGGCATCAGAATGAATGCATGATCCAGGCATCAGATGGAATGCATGGTCAAGGCATCAGAAGGAATGCATGGTGCAGGCATCAGAAGGAATATATGACTCAGGAATCAGAAGGAATTCAGTTTGAAAACATGAGACAGAATGTATGAGCCAGTCATCAGACAGATGGAATGTAAGACCCAGTCATCAGATGAAATGTATGAGCCAGTCATAAGATGAATGTATGAGCCAGTCATAAGATGAATGTATGGGCCAGACATCAGATGGAGCGTATGAGCCAGATATCAGATGAAATGTAAAAGCCAGACATAAGATGGAATATATAAGCCAGACATCAGATGGAATGTAAAAGCCCTCATCTGATATGTATGAGCCAGTCATCAGATGGAATGTATGAACGATACATGAGATGAAATGTATGAACCAGACTTCAGAAGGAAGGTATGATCTAGATGCCATAGCGATGCAACAAATAGATACACATATAAGATATATTTTAGTAAAATTTCGATCAATGACTAGCATATGACCCTCACAGTTAACTATGAATGACCCTGCATATTTCTCGTAACCTCATACGTATGAAGGCACATTGCCCTATACCAATGTAAGACAATGATGTCTTGCTACCTGAATCACTGATATGGTTCGGTGTGTCTGAGTTGTGTTGGCCCAGCATGACAGGGATCACTGATATGGTTCGGTGTGTCTGAGTTGTGTTGGCCCAGCATGACAGGGATTTTAGCGTCACCAACTGTATCGTCATTATTTAAAGGCAACGGACCAAGACTTGGCGGGGTAGTATATTTCCTTTTGCAGCTTGCCGATTTAGAGGACAGTGACGGTGCCTTCCGCTGCTTGCAACAGCACACATATTACGTAAATCTTTCTTTTGTACGCGGCATTTATTCTTCCGGGTCCATCCCTTGCTTCCCTAACGCTCCATTTTGTTATGTTTTTTTTTAGATATTTTAAACAAATTCACTCCATTAAGGAACATCATATTGTGTCATTTTCTCATTATTTTATGCTTCTTTCCCGATGCCAGACGTTCTTTTGAAGACATTCCAATAATACTGAGAATCTTTTGCGATGCATTTCGGAAGTATATACATAGTTAGGTCCACAAAATATTGAGAACAAATTTAATGTATTACAATCGGATTGAACTGTTTCCTCTCTTTTTTTTTAATTTGAGAAAGAAAATCTACAGAATACATGAGTGACGTCCTGAGACAGAGGGGCTTTATATTTCAATTTGAGTAAATTAGATGTATGTGGAATGTTTGGGCATGTTTACTGTTAAAACTTTCACCTGCACACCAGACTTCTTCAGTCGAGTGCAGGCGAATATGTCTTTGGATATATTAGAAGAAATAATTCTGAGGTGATCAGTTCCTCAGCCTTGGAAAGAATTGGTCAGTCTGTCAAATGTAAAGCATTTATATAGTGGATTGGAACATGAGTATAGCAGCTGAAGGCGACGTCATAGGTGAGTGTGGCCTACTAGTGGAAGTCATGCTAAACAATTATCTAGCAAAGGAGTTGCAGAAGAGTTTCCCTGAACCAAGACACCACAGTGTTGCTGTGTCATGCAAGTGTCAAATTACTGATGGAATATTATGAATAAGAGACAATTGCAACATTGGGTATCTTTACCGTCAAAACGTTCAGCCTGTGCAATAGGCTTTCTCAGTCTAATGCAAGTGAAAATAAGACTGGTAACAGCAGAAATAGTTTTCAAGTGAACAGTCCCTCACCGTTGGTAAGAGGTGGGCAGTTCCTCAAGCCTGGAGAAATCTCTACCTTGAGAAACTGACCACCTTCTACTAAGACTGAGCACTGATCACCTCAAAACTACTGCTTATATTGTCTTCTGAGTTATATTATTTTGTATTCGACTGAAGAAACCTGTTGTACAGGCGAAATATTTCGGCAATAAAGATACTTAAGTGGTGCACATGTTTATCATTCAACAACTGGACAGTACTTTCCACTATCAATAGTATGACAATAATTTCGTGACATATGTATGAAGTGAGGACAGAACCGAAATGTTCTGAGATACAAATATCAGTTCAGTGTTTATCCATATATGCAATTAACAGGTAGTAAGTTCTTCTTCCAAAAACACTTAAAACTTTTATAAAATCTTGCATCATACCGCATTATGCCCAAGCACTTATGCTGAACAACCGACTTCCATAACTCTTGAGTGAAAATTATAGCTGAGGTACAGGACATTCTTCTTATGAACCATTTCTCTGCTTAAGGTTGGTGACCAACATATTACTAATGTGTCATATGTTTGTAGCAGTGAACTTGACTTCCATCCTGCGTATTTGACTTGTGTTCAATGTCATCATTTACAATAAGCAGAGTTTCACCTCCATGTTCAAAATCACATGTTCAGTCCATAATCAACAGCAGGTGTCTGGGTGGAAGATAAACGTAACTTACATGCGTTGATCTTTCGAAAGTAGAATATATCACCTTACACGCAACCTCTTTGACCTCTGCTTCTCTATCAATAGTTCATGCAGCTCCTCCAACATGCAGCTCCTCCAACATGCAGCTACACTTTCTTACAGTTTCAGCATCCCCTGCTCAGGTGCAGCTTTTGAGGAACATAATTTTAGAAGATGGTCTTTTATTAATAAATGAAAGACCATTTTTTAATGAGGTGGTTGTCCCACGTTTAAAAAAGTGTACGATTACAAGGGACACAATGAGTAAAAAAATCATTCTACGCCTCTGGCCCATTACTTCAATTCTCTTTCCTCTGATAGCTCAACCTGAATATATTGGAAATGGTGAGGTGCCATACTGAAGTTTACTGTAGCTTCGCGTGTGCGCTGGTTCATGTGTAACGAGGGAGGATTTACCAGCAGTGGGCAGCCTCACTTCCCTCTTGTAAGCCAATATTTCCTGATTCTTCACCAGTTGTGTATTAAACACCATTTCCATCATTATAAAACTTACCCTCTAGTGGATTATTTCTAAATGACACTAATGCATCTTGCACACAAGCACAAACTATCATACAGGTTGTGAGACATGAATTCATACCATTGGGTTTACACACATTTTTTTCGGTCACTTCCAACAAGAGGCAAAGAATTTTTTTCCTCGGAATCCTAAAGAAGAAAACAAAAAACTGCACCTCAGCTTCTTTAATGAACCTAGAATGTAGAAGCTCAGCTCTCCCATGAGGTAGGGAGCTGTAACCATAACTAACAACATTGCACCACGACAACATTGTCACCACTACACACCAGTAAAACTATGACAACTACACACTAAAAAAAGACTATCTCCACTTTACACTAAAAGCTATTACCACTACACACTAAGCAAAACTGTCTCCAATTAACATTTTATAAGTTATCACCATTACACACTAGACAAAACTACCACCACTGCCAACTATATCAACAAAGAGAGAGCCCTATACTCAGCCGTACAATAGTTTAAAAAAAATAAAATATGTGCTTCTCGTGAGAGGTTCTTAGACGACGGTGAGATGATATTTTATCCCATGATTTGCGCCTTCTCTTAACTTCCTTGATTTGAGGCTAAATACCGACTTTCTTCCAGGCACTGTATGACTCCCTACAAGTTTAGCGCTCCCTTGTAAATACATTGTGTAAAAAAATTAATATTTTAATAAGTTTCTATTTCAAATTTGTCCATTTTTTTAATTAAAAACGCTATGAAAGGTAACTTTGCAGCAGCATTACTTTTAAGTTATCTATAGATCTTTTAGTTAAAATGAACTTTCTTCTCTTTAAAAAATTGTCAGCTTTGTACTGCAACATGCATTAATGCCTAAACAGGAAATTATTAATAAAATATAGGAAATAGGGGTTTTACACCACCCAAAGATATCAGAATCTTCTTATATATGAAAGTTTGAAGCCAACCAGAAGAAACATTCTCCAGGTATCACATGCAAACTAATAATCTTCATTGTTTGATATATTAGAAAATTATCAGATTTGACCATGCATAGTCTACACCTCTAATAAGTCTTCCATTTAATAAGGTGCATCAGCCGTATATATATATATATATATATATATATATATATATATATATATATATATTGATGCAACATTTGTTGCAACCAGAACCTTGCATAATTCATAATATGCAACAGTTAGTTCAACCTGAAGCTTGTATGATACATGTGAGGCATCAGTTGTTGCATGCCCCAGCTTACAATTCTGTGCACCTAGAGGACCTTGGTTCATTGTCAACATAATTCAGGAACTAATTAATCTTCATTGAATACACAAGACAGTGCTGTAAGGATTCAATCGTATTAGCGCCTGTGTCTTGGACCATTGCCTGAGTGAGGTGCTCAGGTTTGAGTGTGGGTGAGAGAGAGATAGAGAAAGAGAGAGAGAGAATTTATCCAACTACGACGATCCTCTGATCAGAATTAGATGACGCTGGAAACCTGCTCTATTCTGTCCTCAGTCGGGAAAAGTAGACCAAAAAAAAGTAAGAATTACGACACGAAACGTTTCATATTTGTTTCTGACTACATTCATGGGAGCCTAAGATAAAATGAACGACATGATTCGACCTACACTTATCGATCCTATGAAAAAGTGACGGTTATAAATGACAGGTAAAAATACCAGTAAAAATGGAACAGTTAATAGGCAGTGGATAAACGGCTTCAAGGAAACAGAATATAAGACTGTCATATTCTAACTTAACGAACATCCATGCCTAACTTTCTTTAACATAATTTAGCCAATATACATACCTAACCTACCCTAACCTAATCTAACACTTATGCGAACACTTATGCACTGTTGTCTTGAGTTCTTGCTAACTGACCAATTTTACGTATTCGGCAAGTTTGTTAATGCTTACCACAAGTGTACCACATTGCTTCATCTTTGGCGGACTTGCCTGTGATTCGCCAATGAACCAAGATACTGATTTAACGACGGGTACCCTATTGATCGTTAAACCCTTAGCAACCGGTTCGCTGGTTGGGAGGCGGCCTATATGGGAGTGTGGCATAAGCCGAATAAAATGTAACATACTCTTAGCATACCACAACTGTGCTTGTCTTTTTCCATATACAGTGGTACCTCGGTTAACGATGGTCCCGAAAATCGCCCTTTTATGTAAGTTTATTTTTTTAAATGCTTTTGTAAGTGTGTTTTTGGGGGTCTAAAAGGACTACTCTATTTTACATTATTCCTTATGGGGATAAATTCGTTTGGCAATGGCACTTGAATAGCATTCTGGAATGAAAAAATATCGTTAACCGAGGTACCACTGTACCTGTCAAGCAAATTTAGCAAGAACCAATCTCTACTAACAGTATGGATTCAGACAGGCAATACCCCAGTATTTGAATATCCATGTCGCTGATAACATAAACCATCATGCTCAAGTTCCAACAAATCCAGAACAAAGCTCGTTGCTCGTTGCAGGTAGAATGACAGAGTTAGAATGGGAGGTTCTGTATGTCTCACGGTATAGGTACTATAGTCAGACTAGAGGAATTAAAGAAACTCCAGCTCTACTGTGCAATGTGAAGGAACTTTACTTATCCGACAGGAAAAGCCAGCCCATCTGATCCACCCAGCAGCCAATGTGATTAGAAGAGCATGGGAAGTGTGACATCACATGTACGGCATCACATATACAAGGATGAGTTCCTAAGGCCTAAGATACTGAGTAACCTTCCAGGAGACGATGAGGATTGGATGAAACCTTATCTAGTGTAGTTTAGTTAATACCTACATCACTGATGCAACACTCCAGAGCACTACCTGAGGCTGGCGTAGACGGAACCTGGGAAGTGTAGCAAGTTACTTGCGCTCCCACAAGTGCCTACAAGAGTCTTGAGCAATGTCTTTCTATATTATTTTACGTCAAAGAAAATATCTTTAATTAAGAAAAAAAACATACACATACCACGCTTGTATGCATGTGTATGCTAGCTGGGCCCTGAGGTATGCAGCCTAAAAATACTTCATGTTGACGTGAAATGTAAATCACATATCCAATATCACGTTCACATTAAGAGTAGATGCGCCACTTATCCTTTTTTTTTATCCCTTTCCTACTTTCTTCTACCAACTCAATCCCTTTCCATACTTTCCCATCCTCTCTGCTTTACCCTAAAGACACAAAGAAGTACACCAGCGTTGCAGATTTGAAGGCGAGGTATTGAAACCTCTCCATTCATGGGTACGTAATAATTGCTGCTGCTGCAGTGGTGTTTCTTTGTTTATGAGCATATGAGTTCTATTTAGAGCACACATCACATAAATTATAAGCTATCACTCAAATTGTATCGAATCATAATAATTTTACCATATTTTAATGTGTCCATAGGAGGTATTATGACCGGTCCCGGACAATGATTCTCTCTCTCTCTCTCTCTCTCTCTCTCTCTCTCTCTCTCTCTCTCTCTCTCTCTCTCTCTCTCTCTCTCTCTCTCTCTCTCTCTCTCTCTCTCTCTCTCTCTTTCTCTCTCTCTCTCTCTCTCTCTCTCTCTCTCTCTCTCTCTCTCTCTCTCTCTCTCTCTCTCTCTCTCTCTCTCTCTCTCTCTCACTTGAGTTTCCACAGATCCTTGTTTTGGTCCACAAATGTGCCCAACTTTACGTCCTGGAGATGAACGGATCGACGTGTGCTAACTCACTGCATGGCCTCATTGTGTTACTGACGTCTCTCAGCTGAGGCTGACAGATTTCAACACACTATGAACCCCATACTGTGTGGTGGAATATGAGAGAGAAATATAGTTAGCATATGTTTTCGCTGTGATTCTTTCAAATGGAGTAAGGTAGCAGCACAATGTGGATGTATCCAATCCCCCCCCTTTTACAAAAAAAAGGTATACTATATGAATGCTTAAGCTGTAATTCCATTTTATTAAGAATTTCTTCACTTCCGTTGATGCTGATAATCAAAAGAGGTTCATATTTCCTTATTTTTCACAATTTAGCTTTTGGCCAGGTCACCGCGAGGTCACTATACATGAGGATTCTGGTTGACTGGAGTATGGCATTAACGATGGTCAATGTGTGTAAGGGAAGCTTCCATCAGATTTATACTAGTGAAACAGGATTAATTCCAGTGAGCCTGGACTAATCCTATCTGTGTTGGACCTCATCTCCACCCTCCCCATCCCATGTGGAGAAAATTCTCCAGTAAAGGGGGTATCTCTCAGCCTCCTCTCAGCCCTCTTAGGGACTTACCCCTCTCAGAAGGGGCTAGTGGACTCTTCCTTCCTCGCTTTATTAAAATCACATGTGTACAATAGCATCACAAGGCACGCTTTCCTCTCCTTGCTTGAGCTCCTGGTCAACTACACAACGAAATTAAACGAGAGCAATGATTATTTTCTCCATAGCAGGAAAGTTAAGGGAAAACCTGCGCCCCACTTCATCTACAAGTTGGGAGTATTAGGAATTCTAGTCTATAGCTAGATAACAAGAAACCTACCCTCTTGTATTGTATACTGTTGCAATGTGTAGTAAGGAAGAGATATAAAGCTGAACTCAGCAGTTCTTTGGTGTGGAGGGTGACTGGTGGGCGCTTGGGCAGGGCGACAAGCTAGGTAGAATTCAGACATGAGAGCGTGAACACGTCAAAAATCTCCCGCTGAGAACAAAGAAAATAATGACTTTGGGCGGTAAACTCTGAAATACTGTCAATCTCCACCAGGAAAACTGGTGTTAAAAAGAAACACTAGTGTATAATTCGCGGTATTATCCCGATAAAGTGTAAAAGTTTGTGTCGTGGTATGCATTCAGGTGTTATGAACAAAGTGACATAATTACGCATCAGTAGCAGATTATTCAAAAAAACAATACCGGGGTATACTTCCCCTACCACAAACTAGGGAAAATTGGGTCAGTTACAATACCCAGGTAAGTCCAGCCATACCCACACCTAATTACGTTAGCTGCATCTAATAGGTAGGGGTCAGATTTGATTGGAATTACCAATAGATCCCGTGATTCACCCAAACCCAAGTATCACTACGCATTTGAGATGAGATATACGCTCCATGGGGGCAAAATAAATGAATAACACACTTGTTAATCAACATCCACTGTGGAATCTGGAACGGCACCCCTAAAGGATTTCCAGGGAGAGGCTGCTGCACATCGTGCTGTTAAAAGATAAATAACACTTGTCTTATGTTTGTTTCATGCAAGAAAGTGTACTTATCTCTTCAGTTCTCCACACCCCATTTTCTTTAGATAATATTCCACGGGAGAAATGTTTCAGAAAATTCCTCTTTATTTAAATTGAAAAATCGAGAAACAAACTTTTATTCTTAGTTTTATTATTTTTAACTATTCAAAAAAGTCTTTAAGGAGCGAATCGAAAATACTCAACATATAAAGCAAGAACAGTTTTAGTGAGATTTTTGACACTGTTTCTAAGAGTCAGCAAGTGCAAGTCTAATTCAAAATGATAAATTAGACACTTGTGCAACACTTAGGAATTTTTATTGTGGAAGCGTTTCGCCAAGTGGCTTCCTCAGTCCAGTACAGAGATAAATGGTGACAGATGAGAACGAGTTTGAGGTAGTCAGTCCCTCTTCCTGGAGTCGATGTGTTCAGTCCAGCTTATATAATACTGACAGATGAGGTGGAGCAGTGGTAGGAGTCACCATTATAAAAGCCCACTAGTGGAAGAAGGTCGTGCCTATAGGTTAGACAAGCTTTGAAGATTCCCTGAGGAAGCCACTGGCGGGCGAAACGTTCCCACAATAAAGATTCCCAAATGTTGCACTAGTGTCTCATTTATCAACTTGTCTGTTTTCTAAAAAAAAAAATTCTAACCCTATATCATTTATTATTTTTTTAGCATTACTAGTTATTATTATTATTATTATTATTATTATTATTATTATTATTATTATTATTATTATTATTATTATTATTATATAATTATATTATTATTATTATTATTATTATTATTATTATTATTATTATTATTATTATTATTATTATTACTACTGCCAAGGTTTGATGTGGATGTCTGTACACTCGATAATATTATGGGTTTAAATTAGAGACTTATGTATTTTTGTGACAAGATCGTGACCTATATATAGTTTCTACCTAGACGTGTCTTCATATAGGATCGGTAGCTTTTTCATATATTGTAGTTTAGTTCAGATTCTCTCTGCAAATAACGTTAGTTTGGACCAAAACGATTTTCCTTGTAAGTTCATGTTGTGTATTATCATGTGTGTCAACGTATTCCCATGTACTTTGAACCTCAGTATACAGCCATTCAGTCCTGTGTACTCTCATTAATTCCTATACATTTCCTGCACTATCATGTGTAACTATGTGCTACCTGACGTTTCAGTGTACTAGAACATAGTAATATGTATTCCTGTGTAATATGTGAGCTCTTGTACTCCGACGTAGTCTTTCTCTTTGACTGTACTCCTAATTTTGTTACAAAGTGAGCAATATAATATATCTTAATGTGAAATTACAGTCAGAGGAGAGTAGGCTACAGAAATGTTCATATATGGAGTTGAATTCTTCTTCAGGCTGAGGGACTGACCGCCTCAAACTACGTCTTCAAGGGTGATAGACGAAGCATATCATCTTCACCCGTCCACTGCTTTTGCTGCCTTAATATTTAGCCACCTCTGTATGCGACTAAAGAAGCCTTCTGTATAGGCGAAACTTTTATGAAATATAGATATATAACTGTTCCACATGTGTCTTACTCATGTACTTGTCGTTACTGAATATAATTTTTATAATGCGCAAAATTGTTAAGAGGTTCGACAACTTTGTATAGTTTGCACTGCGGCGAAAATGCGCAATACGTATCTCAAGCTCATGATCCTTCTGGGAGAGCTGAATTGTATCTGCGCGGTCTCTGGAAGGCGTTGATCTGCAGCACGTCTGCTGCAGTGTTCTGAGATACATTTACCAGTCCCCTGGTGTTTTGGTGGGTTTATTTGATACAAGTGACAGATCTCTCGACTGGCGAAACGTCCGGAACAAGCCTTGTATTACTATTATTTAGAATTTTGAAACATTTAAGCAGTAAGACAAGGTGATTTTCCCCCTGCAGATATTTACTAATCATTTTTTTTTATTTATTAACAACACATCGGCCGTTTCCCACCAAGGCAGGGTGGCCCGGCAAAGAAAAACTTTCATCATCATTCACTCCATCACTGTCTTGCCAGAGGCGTGCTTACACTACAGTTATAAAACACCCCTCCATCAGAGTGCAGACACTGTACTTCCCATCTCCAGGACTCAAGTCCGGTCTGCCGGTTTCCCTGAAACCCTTCATAAATGTTACCTTGCCTACACTCCAACAGCACGTCAACTCCTAAAAACCATTTGTCTTCATTCGCTCCTATCTAACACGCTAGGAGCGAATAGATAACAAATGTTTTTTAGAAGTTGACGTGCTGTTGGAGTGTAGGCAAGGTAACATAATATTCGTCTATCTCCAGTAATTATAAGGTTTTAATGCAGACTGAATTTGATCAGAGCTTCATAAAGCTCAAGCCTGAGTGAAACGTCTGAAATACTATCTTGATTTACATTACATATAAACCTGATAGTAGGCAGGTTTATATGTATTAGTAGTGCCAGACTACTAAGACATCGAAGAGTGGGAGGCCTTCAGCAATGAACTCGACTGATCTTTGTTATACACAACCTGTTAGACATTCACTCTGTAAATTAGACAGCTTCTGGTGCTACTCAGCAGCCGGGGACCTTATTGACATTGGTTGCTTTTCCAACTATATTAATCAGTCTTTGATTTAGGCTTCCCATCTGCTGCCAACTATTCACCGAGTTACGCTGCCTATATTCACAAGTTAATTACGTTGGAGATGAGAGGTGTCTAGGTGAGGAGGAGGTAGAAGAGAAAATGGATAGGTGCTGGAGGAAATGATAGATGCCGGAAAGGGGTGACGGAGTACATGGATAGCTGATGAGAGGGTAGAGGAGATAAATAAGAAATGGTTAAGTGTAGAAGGAGTAGAAGAGATGGTTAGGTACTAGGGAAAAACAGGAAAGCAGGGAATACAGATCAAGGACCTTCAACCGTTCCCAGTAATTTAGGTGCTTTATCGTACTTATGTGTGCCGTGAAAGTTCTTTGTACACTCTCCAGGTCTGCAATGTCGCCAGCCTTGAAGGGGACTGTTAGTGTACAGCAGTATTCCAGCCTACAGAGAACAGGTGATTTGAAGAGTGTCATCATGGGCTTGGCGTCCCTATCATTTTCCTAACCGATGAGGTTGATACATTGTTGTGGTCTTTAAAGGCGAGATCCTCTGACATTATCACTCCCAAGTCCTTCACATTTCTTTTTCGCTCTATTGTATGGATAGAATTTGTCGTATACCTTGATACATTTTTTTTATTTCCTCAAGTTTTCCATATCTGAGTAGTTCATACCTCCCCTCCCTCTATAGATTTTCCTGGTGTCTACTCTATTTCTTGTTCCTCCTGTCCTCTTCAGTACTTTGGAGAAACTAGCCGATCTCTTTCTGACAGACTTAGGGAGCACAAAAATAGTGTTAGGCCGACACCAATAATGCTCTTTTCTGTCATGTCAGAGATCACAGTCATTCTATTGATTGGTCTTCTGCTAAAACTTTCTACCCTACGTCCAACTTTCATAGTCGCCGTCTGGTTGAATCCTCCCTTATACACAAGTTTCCCTGTATGAATCTTAGCCCTGGCTTTGTCTCTGTAGACGCTTTCCTCTCCCATTACAATGTTAAATGCTCAAAACTTCAGAACACCCGTGACTTAACTTGATTCCTTCCCCTTCTATCTCTTCCCCCTTCTCCTCTTTCTTCTTTCTCCTCTGTATTTCTCCTTGTATTTGTCCTTTATTTTATTTTCAGCATTT
The DNA here is from genome assembly GCA_009830355.1 of Cherax destructor. Lineage (NCBI taxonomy): Eukaryota > Metazoa > Arthropoda > Malacostraca > Decapoda > Parastacidae > Cherax > Cherax destructor. Next base: position 149,692 of record WNWK01000178.1, on the reverse strand, counting down.
TCCCCCTCTGTGTTCATATCCTTACCCTATGCGGGCCGCCAGCTTTATTGCAGTGCTCCTCTTTCCTAGAATAAGACTGACTCCACTACTACTACTTCCACTACCACTACTACTTCCACTATTACTCCACCACTTTATTGTGCCCTCCCCTGTCTGCTGCCTATAAATACCCCTTTTACCTGTTCTTTGTGTTAGTGTGACTTTGTAAATGGTCCAAGTCGGACCGAAACGTCGTCGTAAGCTCCTCTCTTCTATGTGCGGGTTGTGTGTGTATTGTTCCAGTCACGGTATTGTGCCTTTTTTGTTATTTACACACGCAAACACAAACACACACACTGTAAGAATGCCTTCTTCACAGTTCCTCACAAGAGATTAGTGCAAAAGCTATAGGATCAGGCATGCATAACAGGAAGGGCACTGCAAAGAATCAGGTAATATCTGACAGAGGCAACAACGAGTCATGGTATGTGACGAGGTGTCAGAGTGGGCGCCTGTGACGAGCGGGGTTCCACAGAAGTCAGTCATAGGACTAGTGCTGTTTTTGGTATATGTGAATGACATGGCGGAAGGGATAGACTCAGAAGGGTCTCTGTTAACAGATGATGTGAAGTTAATGAGGAGAATTAAATCGGATGAGGATCAGGCAGGACTACAAAGAGAACTGGACACGCTGGACACGTGGTCCAGAAACTGGCTCCTTGAAATTAACCCCGACAAATGCAAAGTCTTAAGATCGGGGAAGGGCAAAGAATACCGCAGACAGAGTATAGGCTAGGTGGCCAAAGACTGCAAACCTCACTCAAGGAAAAGGATAATACCGAGCACATCTCCTGAGGTGCACATCAACCAGATGATCGTTGCAGCATATGGGCGCCTGGCAAACATGAGAACAGCGTTCCGATTCCTCAATAAGGAGTCATTCAAGACTCTGTACACCGTGTTCGTCAGGCCCATACTGGAGTATGCAGCACCAGTTTGTAACTCACACCTGGTCAAGCACTTCAAGAAATTAGAGAAGTGCAAAGGTTTGCAACAAGACTAGTTCCAGAGCTAAGGGAAATGCCCTACGAAAAATGGTTAAAGGAAATCGTCCTGACGACACTGGAGGACAGAAAGGTTAGGGAAGCCATGATAACGACAAATAAAATACCGTGAGGAATTGACAAGGTGGACAGAGACAGGATGTTCCAGAGATGGGACACAGAAACAAGGGGTCACAATTAGAAGATGAAGACTCAGATGAGTCAAAGAGATGTTAAGAAGCATTTTTTTAGTGAGAGTTGTCAGGAAGGTGAATAGTATGGCAAGTGATATAGTGGAGGCAGGAACCATTCATGGTTTTAAGACGAGGTTTGATAATGCTCATGGAGCAGGGAGAGAGAGGATCTAGTAGCGACCAGTGAAGAGGCAGGGCCAGGAGCTGTGACTCGACCCCTGAAACCACAAATAGGTGAGTACAAATAAGTGAGTACACACACATACAGTGAGGTCTCCATTCCTTCAAATACTATCTAGGGAAGGTGCTAGTCTTAGCTGTTTGGAGCGACCCTGCCCTTCTCTGAAATAACGGCGGCACCGTGTCTATTGTGATGCTGATGAGATCCGTGCTGAGAAACCCGTCCTAACAAAAGGCTTCTCGGGCGGCCGGAACTAGACAGAGCAAGGGAGGGAGGGAGACGAGGGACTTTCCCTCCAGTACAACTCTCACGTACTCAGTTGTAGTAGTTTCTTGTTTTAAGTCTATCTGATACACGAGGGTCATTAGGCATCCCTAAAAGTGATACCTGAGTCTAATCTGGAGTACTGGCATTAGAATATTACACCCACAAGCGAGGTTTCTTTACGTCGGTGATCAAAGGAAATTTACCTGCCTTCACTTACCATGGAGCAAACCTGATTGCTTCCCATTCCTCAAAACGCTATATGACTCCTACAGAGCCATTAGAGCAAGTATCAGCAATAATACAAACCTTAAAAATTTCAATTTTCTCTAGAAGTGTACCAGTGAGCTTCACACTGGTTCCACTTATTCTAAGACTGGTCATGCCTGTGTTGTGTATAAAGGGTGAAATTCCTTGGTTTAGGTTCCTCAATAACATTCACATATGTGTTGGTTTAGCAATTAACGGCGATGTTAATTGCTTATGTGTTCTTCTGTTGAAGCCATGAACTTGCTCATTGGTTTATTTGGTAAGTTGCTTTATTCCCATTTGATGATGTTTCTTAGGTCTCATTGAACCCTTGCCTTGAACCCTTGCCTTGAACCCTTGCCTTGAACCTTTGTCTGAACCTTTGCCTTGAACCCTTGCTCGTTGTCATTATTTTACATAGGTGTTGTTGAATGTTTTGTTGAACATATTTTTGACCACACCTGTGGCAGAAAAAGTTCGTCCTGAAGTGTGTACTCACCTATTTGTGGTTGCGGGGGTCGATTTGTAGCTCCTGGCACAGCTATTAGGTTCACTCTCTTCCTGCTCCAAGAGCTTTATCTTACCTCTTCTTAAATCTATGTATGGATCCTAATTGCACTACATCAATCTCTAGATTGCTCCACTTCCTGACAACTCTGTGACAGAAGAAATACTTCCCAACATTCCCGTGACTCATCTGAGTTTTTATCTTCTAATTATGACCCCTTGTTGCTGTCATGTAACATCTCTGACGCATTATGTCACTATCCACCTTGTCAATTCATCTTAATATTATATGTGTCGTTATCATGTCCCTTTTATCCCTCCTGTCCTCCAGTGTCGTCAGATTGATTTCACTTAACCCCTTAGCTCCGGGACTAGTTTTGTTGCAAACCTTTGCACTTTCTCGAATTTCTGAATGTGCTTTATCAGGTGTGAATTCCATACTGGTGCTGTACGGTGTACAGTGTCGTGAATGACTCCTTACTCAGGAGTCAAAATGCTATTCTTAGGTTTGCCAGGCGCCCACATGCTGCAGCAGTTATCTGGATGATGTGTGCCTGCTGCGTATTATATTCACCCCAAGATACTTTTCTCTCGAGTGAAATTTGCAGTCTTTGTCCCTCTAGCCCGTACTCCATCTGCGGTCTTCTTTGACCTTCTCCCTATCTTCATGGGGTTAAAATCCAGGAGCAAGTTGCTTGACAAGGCTTACAACCTGTCCAGTGTGGGTGTGTGTTCTCACCTAATTGTGGTTGCAGGGGTCGATTCATAGCTCCTGGCTCCACCTCTTCACTGTGTGTGTGTGTGTGTGTTTTCTTGCGTGTGTATGCATGGGTGTATGAATGCACGTGTCGAGTGCATACATGTGAGCTGGTCTACATGAGTGTGTGTGTGTGAGTGTGTGTGTGAGTGCGTTGTAAGTACATGCAGACATAACCTCGAGTGCGTGATACACAATTCTCCCCCGAGTGGCGGTAGACATTGTCTGAAAACTCTCCTAATTACTATAATTGCTCAAAATCCATAACTTAAAATTGTAATCTGGCCAAAGTTTAATGAGAAAAAGATTTAATGAGAGAAACAAGATCGTCTCCCTCATAATTTCTCTTTTCATGTTCTATCTCTCTCTTACACCACATTCCTTTATTTCCTCTTTCATTTTTAACAGAGTCCATTTTAACTTTTGCACTCTGTCGCCGGCTCTATTTACTTTTCACTCGGTCATTTTTTTTCGATTCCTCTTATGTTTCTTTTATTTCCTCTTTTCTGTTTAAAAAAAGAAAAACTACTCAATAATCTATGCCTAGTTCTTGGGTAGTCTGTAAGTATTAGGAATAGTCTGCCTGAAATTATGTGATTAAAAATATTTTATTACATATAAACTACATTACGAATACTACAGAAAAGAATAGAGTTGTTTCTTTGCTTTAAGAGTTCCTTTTCTTTTTCGTTATTTTACCTTCAATCATCGTCAGTCTCTCGCCTACTTTCTCTCTCTTCATACATATATTTGTTTGCCCTTTTCAAGAACAAATTTAATTTATTGTTCCACTGTTCTAATGAATTCAAAAGATACTAAATCAAAGTATAGGAAAGAAAATCATAAGTTTGACATAATATATATTTGTTAGGGATACCAGAGACTGTTTTTCCCCACGGTCCTGTCTTAGGCCTGACCTCCTAGGTTAGAATGGAAATATTTGCACATAGAAAAATATTCTTATTCCTAATGCTACAAGAAGTTATTGTGATATACCTGATGTCTTAGGTGTTACCAGAAAAGATCAGCAATTCTGCTAGAGTGCAAAAAGTTTAATAATAATAATAATAATAATAATAATTATTATTATTATTATTATTATTATTATTATTATTATTATTATTATTATTATTATTATTATTATTATTATTATTATTATTATTATTATTATTATTATTATTATTATATTATTATTATTATTTTTAACACATCGGCCGTTTCCCACCAAGGCAGGGTGGCCCGACAAAGAAAAAAACTTCCATCATCATTCACTCCATCACTGTCTTGCCAGAGGCGTGCCTACACTACAGCTACAAAACTGCAACATTAACACCCCTGCTTCAGAGTGCCGGCACTGTACTTCCCATCTCCAGGAATCAAGTCCGGCCTGCCGGTTTCCCTGAAACCCTTCATAAATGTTACCTTGCCTACACTCCAACAACACGTCAAATCCTAAAAACCACTTGTCTCCATTCGCTCCTATCTAACACGCTTACGCACGCTTGCTGGAAGTCCAAGCCTCTCGTACACAAAACCTCCTTAACCCCTCCCTCCAACCTTTTCTAGGCCGACCCCTACCCCGCCTTCCCTCCACTACAGATTTATACACTCTCGAAGTCATTCTATTTTGCTCCATCCTTTCTATATGTCCAAACCATCTCAACAACCCCTCCTCAGCTCTCTGGATAATAGTTTTGGTAATCCCACACCTCCTCCTCCTCCTAATCTCTAAACTACGGATTTTCTGCATTATATTCACACCACACATTGCCCTCAGACACGACATCTCCACTGCCTCCAGCCTTCTCCTTGTTGCAACATTCACAACCCATGTCTCACACCCATACAAGAGTGTTGGTATAACTATATTCTCATACATTCCCCTCTTTGCTTTCATGGATAAAGTTCTCTGTCTCCACAAGCTCCTCAGTGCACCACTCACCTTTTTCACCTCGTTAATTCTATGATTCACCTCATCCTTCATATACCCATCTGCTGACACATCCACTCCCAAATATCTGAACACATTCACCTCCTCCATACTCTCTCCCTCCAATCTGATATCCAATCTTCCGTTATCTAATTTTTTTGTTATCCTCATCATCTTACTCTTTCCTATATTCACTTTTAATTTCCTTCTTTTACAAACCCTACCAAACTCATCCACCAACCTCTGCAACTTCTCTTCAGAATCCCCCAAAAGCAAAGTGTCATCAGCAAAGAGCAACTGTGACAACTCCCACTTTGTGTTAGATTCTTTATCTTTTAACCCCACACCTCTTGCCAACACCCGAGCATTCACTTCTCTTACAACTCCATCTATAAATATATTAAACAACCACAGTGACATCACACATCCTTGTCTAAGGCCTACTTTTACTACGAAATAATCTCCCTCTCGCCTACATACTCTAACCTGTGCCTCACTATCCTCGTAAAAACTTTTCACCGCTTTCAGTAACCTACCTCCTATTCCATACATTTGCAACATCTGCCACATTGCCCCTCTATCCACCCTATCATATGTCTTTTCCAAATCCATAAATGCCACAAACACCTCTTTACCCTTATCTAAATATTGTTCACATATATGTTTCACTGCAAACACTTGGTCTACACACCACCTACCTTTCCTAAAGCCTCCTTGTTCATCCGCTATCCTGCTCTCCGTCTTACTCCTAATTCTTTCAATAATAACTCTACCATACACTTTACCAGGTATACTCAACAGACGTATTCTCCTATAATTTTTACACTCTCTTTTGTCCCCTTTGCCTTTATAGAAAGGAATTATGCATGCTCTCTGCCAATCCCTAGGTACCTTACCCTCTTCCATGCATTTATTAAATAAAAAAACTAACCATTCTAAAACTATATCCCCACCTGCCTTTAACATTTCTATCTTTATCCCATCAATCCCAGCTGCTTTACCCCCTTTCATTCTACTCACTGCCTCACGAACTTTCCCCACACTCAAAACTGGTTCTTCCTCACTCCTATAAGATGTTATTCCTCCTTGCCCTATACACGAAATCACAGCTTCCCTGTCTTCATCAACATTCAACAATTCCTCGTAATATTCCCTCCATCTTCTCAATACCTCTAACTCTCCATTTAATAACTCTCCTCTCCTATTTTTAACTGACAAATCCATTCTTTCCCTAGGTTTTCTCAACTTGTTAATCTCACTCCAAAACTTTTTCATATTTTCAGCAAAATTTGTTGATAACATCTCACCCACCATCTCATTTGCTCTCTTTTTACACTGCTTTACCACTCTCTTAACCTCTCTTTTTCTCTCCATATACTCCTCCCTCCTTGCATCACTTTTACTTTGTAAAAACCTCTCATATGCTAACTTTTTCTCTCTTACTACTCTCTTTACAACATTATTTCACCAATCGCCCTTCTTCCCTCCCGCACCCACTTTCCTATAACCACAAACTTCTACTGAACACTCTAGCACTATATTCTTAAACTTACCCCATACATCTTCTACCCCACTGTTTATATTCTCACTAGCCCATCTGTAATCCAACAGTTGTTTATATCATATTATTATTATTATTAGTAGTAGTAGTATTGACACCGTCCATCTCCAGAGGGGCGCCGAAATCGCAGTTCAGATGACCCTCAAAACTGGAGATATCTCCACCTCTCTTTCAGCGTGCAGACACTGTACTTTCCACCTACAAGACTCAAGTCCAGCTAACCAGTTTTCCTGAATTACCTTCAATAATGTTACTCTACTCTCTCCTACAGCAAGTCAAGTTAAGAAAACCACTTGCCCACACTCACTCCTATCTAACACGCTCACACACCTGCCGGAATTCCAAACCATCCTCACATACAAAACCTCCTTTAGCCCCTCCGTCCAAATTTTCTTAGGACGGCCCCTACCATGCCTTCCCTCCATTGCAGATTTATACACCCTTCAAGTCATCCTATTTTGCTCCATCCTCTCTAAATGTCTGAACCACCTGAACAACCCCGTCCTCACACCTCTGGATAATACTTCTAGTAACCCCACACCTTTTAATCTGCTACGTACTAATTCTCTGCACAATATTCGTACCACGTATTGCCCTTAAACACTGTCTCCAGCCTTTTCCTCGCTTCACACTTATATAAGAGTGTTGGCACACTATACTCTCAAATCTTCCTCTTTTTGCCTCTTTGTCTCTACAGATGTCTCATTGTACCACCTTCTTCCTCTCAACATATCTTTGGTTCACCTCGTCTTTCATATTTCGAGCCACCGACAAGTTCTTCCCCAAACACCTGAACACATTTACTCCTCCATACTACTAAACCATGTCCAAAACTTATTTTAACATTTCTATCTTGGCTCTTTTATTCTCAGCTGCTTTACTCCCTTTCATTCTACACACAACCTCACACACCTTCCTCACTCTCACCACTGTTTCTTCCTCACTCCTAAAAGATGTTTTACCTCCATGGTAAATGCATGAAATCACTTTCCAAGAGTCTGGGTCCGGGGCTGAGTGCATGGGCATGTTGTCAATGGCTTTTTCAAAGTTTATCGGAGTTAGGGTAATGTCGGAAATCTGGCATACATTGTTGGTGTTTTGAGGCTCATTCATGAAGAAATCATTTGGATTGTCGGTCTTCAGACTGATTAGTGGCTCGCTGAACACAGAGTCGTACTGGGATTTCAGTATCTCACTCATTTTCTTGTTGTCATCTGTGTAAGTCCCATCTTGTCTGAGCAAGGACCCGATACTAGATGTGGTATTTGCCTTGTTTTTGGCATATGAAAAGAAATATTTCGAATTTCTTTCAATTTCAGTAATCGCTTTAGGCTCGTGTCTCTGCAGGTTCCTGTAAGAGTCCTTGTATTTGTTTGAGACTGAGAAGCATCAACACTGACTGAGAAGCATCAACACTGACTGAGAAGCATCAACACTGACTGAGAAGCATCAACACTGACTGAGAAGCATCAACACTGACTGAGAAGCATCAACACTGATGAAACATAAAACATTTCCTTCAATTATATTTCTTTACCGAAATGATTTACAGTATATTTTTAAATAAATTTCCACATTGTTAAACCTATTTAATTAACAATTTAAACAGACAGTACTGATCAGGATGAAAGAACTTCCCTGGAACGCTAAAAAGTTGTTCACAGCAGCTTCTTCTGCTGATGAGGATAAATAATTGATATGTAAATTACCATACTAAAATTAGATCAAATTAGTGATCACCAGATTTTGTATAAATGAAGGAATTATAGTAATGTTTTTGAACAGTATTTGGAGAAAACATCAAGTATAGCCATCAAATATAAGAAAAATACAAAAAATAATAAATCACAATAAATTAGGTGAAAATAAATGCCGAATACAACTCTTAGGAGTTGAGTGTGAACGTCCACTTATAAAATAACTGTCTCAGCCCGTTTTTTTCTTTTCATTTTCTCCTTGTTGAAGGTTTGGAGAGATCAGGGCAGCCCTGTATGACCCTGGTAGCGGTAGTTCTTCTCTATGCTTATCATAATCTTCAGAGAGCTCCTCTTCAAGTTGCTCGCTCCACATCACCTTAGGGGCGGCTTAATCTGACATTAATTTCTTGTTTTTTACCTTTTTCTTTTTATTTTTGTAGTATTTGTCATAGTCGTTTTTTAGGTCACCATTGATCACTGAGCCACCTGCGACCAATGGGCCACCAGCGACCATTGGTCCACCAGCGATCACTGGGCCACCGGCGACCACTGGGTCACTGGCGACCACTGGGTCACTGGCGACCACTGGGTCACCAGCGACCACTGGGCAACCAACCATGGGGTCACTATCGACTCGACTGGGTCGACCAGCTGACCATCTAGTCACCGGGACTCCCTCAGGGCTCACTCCGGCGATCATTTTTCACCTTTCTTTATTTGTGTATTCGTCATGTCTCTGGTCACCATTGATCACTGGGCCACCGGCGACCCCTGGGCCACCGGCGACCACTAGGTCACCGGCGACAATTGAGTCACCGGCGACCATTGGGTCACCGGCGACCATTGGGTCACCGGCGACCACTAGGTCACCGGCGACCATTGGTCACCGGCGACCATTGGGTCACCGGCGACCATTGGGTCACCGGCGACCATTGGGCTATCAACCATGGGGTCACTATCGACCAGTGTGTCACCAACGACCCCTGGGTCATCACACTGGCGAGAAGTTTCGCCGAGGTTGTGTTGTGCTTTCGAAGTCTTAAGTTTAGTTCCAGTATCAATATCACACTGTAAACAATAATTTCAATACTTAACACACAGTCACCTGAGGTATTACTTCCCTCAACCAGACGCCTTTAATGTTCAATTAATTTGACTTGGTGGTGACGATGCATTAGCGTTAGGAGGGAACCCAACAGTGGCACATGTTGCCAGAATGTGTCTGGATCCAGTTCTAAGGGAAGAAGCTGTGGAGGATCCTGGATGTCGTATGAGAGCGGGCTGAGCTGCACGAAGTTTTCAAGATAGTAGTATGAAGACCATTGGTCAACAAGTTTACTATATTCAGCTAGGAGGGACTTTTCCGACTAGTAATTTAACTTACACAGCCAGTATTGAAGACCGCATAGTAGAAATATCATCACAAAACCGCTTATGAAAGTTCTTAAAGTCATTTTGCACTAATATGTTCAAATCTTTATGAATGTTCAATGCGCTATGACTAAGTAATTCACTAGGCTGTGCCTCGACCTAAACTAAACAAGCAAGATTCTGTATAATAGTCAACTTAGAATATTTATTAAATTTCACTGAAGAGGATTAATTAAAAAAACGTATGTTATATACACTATTCTCCACCACTGCTAAGTATACATATGATGATTCTGTAATATAGTGACGTTTTCACGATATTTCAAAGAACGAAACCGAAAAAACCGGTTTAGATTTATGTAAAGTCCGTGAAGTATTTATTAATGTATATACTCACTAAAATACTCATGATAAATTCATCATCCGACATATTGTTCACATAAGGAAGTTAAGTGAAAATATTCAGTAATGAGTTGTGAACATGAGCATGTGTAGTGATGAGTAGGGTTGTGTAGTGAAGATGAGTAGGGTTGTGTAGTGAAGATGAGTAGGGTTGTGTAGTGAAGATGAGTAGGGTTGTGTAGTGAAGATGAGTAGGGTTGTTTAGTGAAGATGAGTAGGGTTGTGTAGTGAAGATGAGTAGGGTTGTGTAGTGAAGATGAGTAGGGTTATGTAGTGAAGATGAGTAGGGTTGTGTAGTGAAGATGAGTAGGGTTGTTTAGTGAAGATGAGTAGGGTTGTTTAGTGAAGATGAGTAGGGTTGTGTAGTGAAGATGAGTAGGGCAGTGTAGTGATGAGTAAGGTTGTGTAGTGAAGATGAGTAGGGTTGTGTAGTGAAGATGAGTAGGGTTGTGTAGTGATGAGTAAGGTTGTGTAGTGAAGATGAGTAGGGTTGTGTAGTGAAGATGAGTAGGGTTGTGTAGTGAAGATGAGTAGGGTTGTGTAGTGAAGATGAGTAGGGTTGTGTAGTGAAGATGAGTAGGGTTGTGTAGTGAAGATGAGTAGGGTTGTGTAGTGAAGATGAGTAGGGCAGTGTAGTGAAGATGAGTAGGATTGTGTAGTGAAGATGAGTAGGGCAGTGTAGTGGAGATGAGTTGGGTTGTTTAGTGAAGATGAGTAGGGTTGTTTAGTGAAGATGAGTAGGGTTGTTTAGTGAAGATGAGTAGGGTTGTGTAGTGAAGATGAGTAGGGTAGTGTAGTGAAGATGAGTAGGGTTGTGTAGTGAAGATGAGTAGGGTTGTGTAGTGAAGATGAGTAGGGTTGTGTAGTGAAGATGAGTAGGGTTGTGTAGTGAAGATGAGTAGGGTTGTATAGTGAAGATGAGTAGGGTTGTGTAGTGAAGATGAGTAGGGTTGTGTAGTGAAGATGAGTTGGGTTGTGTAGTGAAGATGAGTAGGGCAGTGTAGTGAAGATTAGTAGGGTTGTATAGTGAAGATGAGTAGGGTTGTGTAGTGAAGATGAGTAGGGCAGTGTAGTGAAGATAAGTAGGGTTGTATAGTGAAGATGAGTAGGGTTGTTTAGTGAAGATGAGTAGGGTTGTGTAGTGAAGATAAGTAGGGTTGTATAGTGAAGATGAGTTGAGTTGTGTAGTGAAGATGAGTAGGGTTGTGTAGTGAAGATGAGTAGGGCAGTGTAGTGAAGATGAGTAGGGTTGTGTAGTGACGATGAGTAGGGTTGTAGTGAAGATAGAGGTGATAGGAAGATGAGTAGGGTTGTGGGAGATGAGTAGGTTTGTAGTGAAGATAAGTAGGGTTGATAGTGAAGATGAGTTAGTTGTAGTGAAGGTGAGTAGGGTTATGTAGTGAAGGTGAGTAGGGTTGTGTAGTGAAGATGAGTAGGGTTGTGTAGTGAAGATGAGTTGGGTTGTTTAGTGAAGATGAGTAGGACAGTGTAGTGAAGATGAGTAGGGTTGTGTAGTGAGGATGAGTAGGGCAGTTTAGTGAAGATGAGTAGGACAGTGTAGTGAAGATGAGTAGGGTTGTGTAGTGAAGATGAGTAGGGTTGTGTAGTGAAGATGAGTAGGGTTGTGTAGTGAAGATGAGTAGGGTTGTGTAGTGAGGATGAGTAGGGCAGTGTAGTGAAGATGAGTAGGGTTGTGTAGTGAAGATGAGTAGGGTTGTGTAGTGAGGATGAGTAGGACAGTGTAGTGAAGATGAGTAGGGTTGTGTAGTGAAGATGAGTAGGGTTGTGTAGTGAAGATGAGTAGGACAGTGTAGTGAAGATGAGTAGGGTTGTGTAGTGAAGATGAGTAGGGTTGTGTAGTGAAGATGAGTAGGGTTGTGTAGTGAAGATGAGTAGGGTTGTGTAGTGATGATGTGCAGGACTGTGTAGTGAAGATGTGCAGGACTGTGTAGTGAAGATGTGCAGGACTGTGTAGTGAAGATGTGCAGGACTGTGTAGTGAAGATGTGCAGGACTGTGTAGTGAAGATGTGCAGGACTGTGTAGTGAAGATGTGCAGGACTGTGTAGTGAAGATGTGCAGGACTGTGTAGTGAAGATGTGCAGGACTGTGTAGTGAAGATGTGCAGGGTTGTGAAGATGTGCAGGGTTGTGAAGATGTGCAGGGTTGTGAAGATGTGCAGGGTTGTGAAGATGTGCAGGGTTGTGAAGATGTGCAGGGTTGTGAAGATGTGCAGGGTTGTGAAGATTAACCTGCAAAAGTATATCTTGTGTTATTAAGATAGCGAGGAGGATCATTTACGTTATTAACCCCATGAGGAGTATAGGAGGATATCTTATCATATTAACTCTTAGTATGAGACTTATTACATGTGTTGAGATTGTCACCATGTGTAAATTAATGTTTTATTAGAGTGGGTTTTTTTACATTTATTTGAGTGATGTGACAGTTACCATAGTTGTGAAAAATAGTGATCAATGTGCCCTCCAGAAATGGGTAAATGGTTGACAACAATTTTCTCACTTGTGGAGTGTGTTCTGGTATGTGTGATAGTGTGAATAATTAAGATCATATACCACATTTCCTAGTCTCAGGAAATAGCCAGATGATTTGCGTAGAATGCTTTTGTGTTCGCTTACAATTTTCAATGTCTTCCTGGTTGATAAATTAGACACATATGCAACACTTGGGTATCTTTGTATGGACTGATGAAGCCACTGTGTGGCGAAACGTTTCCTCAATAAAGATACCCAAGTGTTGCATATGTGTCTAATTTATCAGCCTATATAGAACAAGCGACCTGAAGAGTGTCGTCATGGGCTTGGCATCCCTGGTCTTGAAGGTTCTCATTATCCATCCTGTCATTTTTCTAGCAGATGCGATTGATACAGTTTTATGGTCCTTGAAGGTGAGATCCTCTATCATGATCACTCCCAGGTCTTTGACATTAGTTTTTCGCTCTATTGTGTAGTTGGAATTTGTTTTATACTCCGATGAGATTTTAATTTCCTCACGTTTTCCATATCGGAGTAATTGAAATTTCTCATCATTGAACTTCATATTGTTTTCTGCAGCCCATTTAAAGATTTGGTTGATGTCTGCTTGGAGTCTTGCAGTATCTTCAATGGTGGACACTGTCATGCAGATTCGGGTGTCATCTGCAAAGGAAGACACGGCACTGTGGCTGATATCCCTGTCTATGTCCGATATGAGGATGAGGAACAAGATGGGAGCGAGTACTGTGCCTTGTGGAACAGAGCTTTTCACCGTAGCCGCCTCAGACTTTTCTCTGTTGACTACTACTCTTTGTGTTCTAATTGTTAGGAAATTATAGATCCATCTACCAACTTTTCCTGTTATTCCTTTATCACGCATTTTGTGTGCTATCACACCATGGTCACACTTGTCAAACTCTTTTGCAAAGTCTGTGTATATAACTTCTGCATTCTGTTTGTCTTCTAGAACATCCAGGACCTTGTCGTAGTGGTCCAGTAGTCGGGACAGACAGGAGCGATCTGCTCTAAACCCATGCTGCCCTGGGTTGTGTAATTGATGGGTATCTAGATGAGTGGCGATCTTGCTTCTTAGAACCCTTTCAACGATTTTTATGAAATGGGATGTTAGCGCTATTGGTCTGTAGTTCTTTGCCAATGCTTTACTGCCCCTTTGTGGAGTGGGGCTATGTCTGTTGTTTTTAGTAACTGCGGGACGACCCCAGTGTCCATGCTCCCTCACCTAATTTTTGTTGCAGGAGTCGATTCACAGCTCCTGGCCCCACCTCTTCACTGGTCGCTACTAGGTCCACTCTCTCCCCGCCTCCACTACATCACTCTCCAGACTGTTCCACTTCCTGACAACTCTATGACTGAAGAAGTACGTTTTAACATCCCTGTGACTCATATGAGTTTTCAGCTTCCAGCTGTGACCCCTTGCCAATTCCTTTCATTATTTTATATGTCGTTATCATGTCCTCCTATCTTTCCTTTCCTCCAGTATTGTCAGGTTGAGTTCCCTTAAACTTTCCTCGTACGACATACCCTTCAGCTCCGAGACTAGTCATGTTGCAAACCTTTGCACTTTCTCTAATTTCTTGACGTGTTTGATAGGTGTGTGTTTCTTACTGGTGCTGCATACTTCAATATGGGCCTTACGTACACGGTGTACAGTGTCGTGAATGATTTCTTACTTAGATGTCGAAACACCATTCTCAGGTTTGCCAGGTGCCCATATACTACAACAGTTATTTGGTTGATTTGCGCCTTAAGAGGTGTGCTCCATATGTTGCTCAGCCAGTCTCTTGTGTGGTACTGTGTCGAAAGCCTTCTTGCAGTCCAAGAAGATGCAGTTTACCCATCCATCCTCTCTCTCTCTCCTACCTTACTTCTGTTACTTTGTCGTAGAACTCCAATAGGTTTGTGACACAAGATTTCCCTTCCCTGAAACTATGCTGCTTGTCACATATGATCCCGTTCTTTTCTATGTACTCCTAATAATCTTCTCCATAACTTTACATGCTATATATGTCAGCGACACTGGTCTGTAATTTAATGCAACCTGTCCCCTTAAAAATCGGGATTACATTTGCTGTCTTCCACAATTCAGGCATTTGTTCTGTTTCCGTAGATTTATTAAAGATTGTTGTTTGTGGCAGCACAGACCCAAGGAAAGATATTATTAGGGCTCACTGCCTTCGGGATATCTAGTTCCTCTAACAGTTTCTTCACCTCCTCGGAGGAGGAGGTAAATAACTGCTAGTGGAGTGTACAGTGTGTCCAGCACTTGCTGCTGCACCCTACCACCTCGGTTTGCTGGAAACCTCTCTGTCTACATGTGAAAATCCTCCCTGAATTTTGAGCTGAGCTTCTCACATACTTCTTGGTCGTTCCCTTCCTCAGCCTGATTACCTGATCCTTGACTGTAGTTTTCCTCTTGATGTGGCTGTATAATAACTTTGGGTCAGATTTTGCTTTTGATGATATGTCACTCTTGTATTGACGCTGGGCTTCTTATCCATGCATATTCTTTTCTGGCTCTTCAGCTCAACTCTGTTTTTCTGGGTACTTTCCTTTCTGTACTTTTTCTATGCTCTAGCACCCTTAATTTTGGCTTCTCCACAATTCCTGGTAAACCATGGACAAATTCTGGTCTTCCTGTTGTTTCTGTTGCTCATTGGTACAAACTTCTCTACTGCCTCCCTGCACTTTGTGGTCACGTGTTCCATCATTCCATTTACTGTTGCTCTCGTCGTATTCACATCTTGGCCTCCTTCTGTTTGGTGGTGGGTTGTACATCACTGCTATCATCACTTTTGGAACCCCAGTTTGAAGTGTTCCTACTGCATAGTCATCTGCTACTCCTCTGAATAGTGGAACTCCTTCCCCTCTGTTCCCCCTGTTTTTCTCTCAGGATCTTATATCTACATGGGAGGACCACGTCTGTTATCACCCCCATGAGCTTTGTCTCTGTGATTGCTATAATGTCTGGGGATACCTCAGTGATTCTTTCCTGCCACTCCTTACTCTTATTTGTAATTCCATCTGCACTGGTGTGCCACACCAGTTCTCCCTCAAACACCTGAACACATTTACTCCTCCTTACTACTAAACCATGTCCAAAACTTATTTTAACATTTCTGTCTTGGCTCTTTTATTCTCAGCTTACTCCCTTTCATTCTACACACAACCTCACGCACTTTCCTCACTCTCACCACTGTTTCTTCCTCACTCCTAAAAGATGTTTTACCTCCATGGTAAATGCATGAAATCACGTTCTCCTTTGCTCATTAACATTTAACAGCTCCTCAAAATATTCCCTCCATTTTTCCCAATATCTCCAGTTCCCGTCTACTTAGTCCCCTATTTTGTTTTTAACTTTCAAATCCATATTTCTTTCCGATTCTCAGCAAAATTTGTTGACAGAACCACACCATCTCTCATTTTCTTTCATTTTACACTCCCTGAGCACTTTCGTAACCTCTTTTTTACTCTCCTTATACTCCACTAAATTATATTACTTCTGCTTTGTAAAACCTCTCATATGCTAACATTTTCTCCCTTATTATTCACTTTTCCCCATCCTCCCACCAATGGCTCCTCTTCTGCCCTGCACCCACCCTCCTATATCCACACTTCTGTACACTCTAACACTACACTCTTAAATTTATCCTATAGTTCTTCAGCCTTCTCATTACCTATACTCTCAATAGCCCATCTTTCTCCCAATATCTGTTTAGTTCTCACATTAACTACCTCATCCTTTAGTTTATAAACTTTCACCTCTCTCTTATTCTCACCTACCTCTTACTTTCACTCTAGGTACAACTAAATAATTATCTAAAAATTTGTTGCCCATCTATAAACATGCGCATTCAGAAGTCTACCTATCCATCAATACAAACTGGAGTCATTGCTCTCTATAATATGTGGTTTATTTTATATTGTTACTATTATTATTTAATAATATAAATAATAACATTGTCATTATTTGTATTATCTATATTATATATATTATTTATATTTATATTCTTGACATTTTTTTGTATATTTTGATATTATTTATATTATTGTTCAGGTTATTATTTTTATTTTTATTTTATTACTATCTATATTATTGTAATGATTAATATTATTATTTATTATCATTATTCTTAAGATCATGAACTATAAGTCATTATGTAAGATCCTTATTATAGCGGAAATGATTACGTAAATTGAGAGAATAAATATCTTTTCACCTTACAATCGCCACATCAATAAACATTAGTCACTGAGTTATTGCTGTGGATGTTAGATGTGTAGGTGATGTGAAACAACTGTGTTTGGTGTAAGAACCTTTGTAATGGCACGGTGCTGCCATTACAAAGGTTCTCAAACAGGCAATGTACCCGGATCTTGCCACCTTGCGCCATGATGACCTATGTATGGAGTGCTGCCTCCATATGGATCTAAATTTAGTGGATCAGGTACACAATCATCGTAATGGAGGTGCTCGGCTTGGTGCACTTAAGTGTGGAAGATAAAAGCAACTCTCTTCTGCTCTCTGCCCTCGAGGCCGACGCTCGAGGTCGTCGCTCGAGGGCGACGCTTGAGATGAAGAGTGATGCACGTTTGTCATCTCTAGTGAAATCGGGATAAATAGTTCGCATGATTTTTTTTTTTTTGAATAAATATCAGTACGTTACGTCTCATTTTCTTATCTCTTCAAGGCAATTTTTCAAAAGCTATATGGTTAATTTTCAAAGAAATTAACCATCTGTTTTTTGAAAAAAGATGGATGGTTAATCTGACCATTAACTTTTGAAAAAAAAGTTAGGTATTAATTTCTTTGGAAATTAATCCTTTAACTTTTGAAAAATTGCCATAAAGAGATAGAAAATGAGACATAATATACTTATTTTTATTCATTTATTTTCCGAAGAAAAGCTAGATGGTCAGATTTTTCCCAAAATTTAAACCCGTCTTCTGACTGGTTTAATTTTTTTTTTTTTTTGAGTAGTTCACTCAAAGGAAAGTTCTGATATATTTATTGGTGGCGTACGTGTCAGTTTTATACATAAAAAGAACAAAAAAAGGCACAATACCGTGACTGGAACAATACACGAATAACCCACAAACAGGAGAGAGACTTACGACGACGTTTCGGTCCGACTTGGACCATTAACAAAGTCACACTAACACAAACAGTGTACGACTTATATGTGTTTTATACCTGAAGATAGTGCAACAGGTTTCGTGTGACAGCTTGAGAACTCTTCTTCTGATAAAATTGAAACTTTCCACCCTGATATATGAAACTAAAAAAAAAAAAGAGTAGTTCAGATTAATATTAGACTTGTAGGTACAAATTTACCAATTTTATTAATAAAATTAGGCAATGGCTCGAATAGCCCTATCTGAATCTCAAATTCTGAGAAGAAATAAATCTAATTCAAAGACAGGTCCTTATGTT
The DNA here is from genome assembly GCA_009830355.1 of Cherax destructor. NCBI lineage: Eukaryota > Metazoa > Arthropoda > Malacostraca > Decapoda > Parastacidae > Cherax > Cherax destructor. The sequence goes on along the minus strand of WNWK01000178.1, from coordinate 131,612 downwards.
CTTAGATTCTTTAGAGCCAAATTTACAAAATTTCTAACAATACTAAATATGTGGGGATCTGTGGTTCCACGAAATAACTGGGGAAGGCCTCTTTTGATGGGATTCAAACTTTTAGAATACTGCATTTTACTCCAAAAAATTTTGAAGGATATGGCAGTGTAAATCAACATTTTCTAAATTTATTAAATATTATTAGGTATCTTCGAAGATAAATCTTTAATTGAGTGCTTTCCAGATATTTTATTTCTCCAGTTTTTCCTTTTTAATTCTCTCACAACACCATAAGGACTCATTCGGTCGGCTTTAGTTTTTCACTGCTGATGTACGGTAATTAGGGCAAGAGTCTTGGAACAATTCCATCTTTTTGGACTGTCTCTGATAACGTTTGAAGCTGTGCCGTAGCTCCTCAGCCGTATACTGCTCAGGTTTGTTCTCCATATTATAGAATGAACATAAAAGCACTGGGAAATGCACAAAGAATGATGAAGTTTATCCTAAGTATCAAAGCCTTTCCTATGAGCACTTGGGGAATGGGATTAAAGTTTCCAAACAAAAAATAAGAATAAATATAGGGAATTTAAATGTCCTATATATATCTAACACAGACAAGACTCGTAGTTATGGATTCGAGTTGGACATATTTAGATTTAGAAAGAATACAGGCATGTATTTGTTTGGCAATAGAGTTGGAGATAGGTGAAATACACTCCCAGTAACGTTATTCAAGTAAAAAAACTATGGATAACTTTAAATGTAGGTTGTAGTGGTTGTGCTATGGTAAACTGGACCGGTCTAGTCATAGGGCAATAGGTCTTTAGTGCTTCACTGTTCTTATGTTCTAAAGAAAAGAAATAATCAACAATCACTCTAGGTTCTCCACTTTAGAAGATAATTAATAATTATTTTCTACACAAACTTATTCGGCACCACCATACAGCTGTGACATTTTCATTATTTTGTTTTTCAAAGTTTTCACCCGTGACTTTAGGACACCTCATCTATTGAAATAAACTGTTGTCATTTTATCAACTTAATAAATGATTATGTAATTTTGGTTTCAGGAAGAAAACTTGAGAAACTCTCTTGCCATTATCTCTGCACTTACAACACGGGTAAATCCTTCTCTGAAAAAGTTTTAGGGAAATCACTTGAAAATGCTCATAATATCAGCTTCACGTTCTCAACAGAGGTGTCTTAAGATTTCTTTTATAATTCCTTAAAGTTAACCTACGCATGTTATTTGATATCCCCTCAACAGTGAAAATCTATAGTGGTCATTAGAATTTATTTCCTCTAACGTTTTTGTTTATAGCTTCATTAAATTCCCTGGCCAACCTGCTTAAATTCTGGTGTACCATAAGTAGAGAATCTTTAATGAGATGGTTAATGATACTTGAAACCATATGCAAATAAAAGGTTCCTTTCATTTATCTTCGACAACTTTCTGCATATTGCAGTGTTCTCCACTTGTTAAAGTCTCGTCTGATCGATTTCTTAGCTTATTAGAAGAGTTTTATTTCTTTTGTAGTGTAAGGTTCCAGATTGCCGGAGTTATTTTTAAAGCTATGTGGTTATTTTCCATGAAAAAAGCTTAAAGAATGACTCTACTGGAAAGCATGAGACTTTAAGCTCTGATACATCTAATGCAAAGTAATATTCAGTACAGTTTTAGGCTCTGTAAGGAAATTTGTCAATTTTCAAAGAGGTAGTTAAAATAAATATCAGTGGTTTCTATGCAATGCTTCTTCAGATAGGCTTCATACTTTAATGCTGGTGTGATTTGTTCGAAGGGAGTTTCAAATTATCATTACCTGATATAGGTATCAATTTGCCAAATATTTTAATAAATTTAGTTTTCAGTTTCCGTTTAATAACTAAAATATATATTTTGTAATTTCTTTTTTAACTTCTAGTATTTCAGTGTCTTGGTTAGTAAAAGGATAACAACTGGTTTTGGACTGACTTTTAGTTTAACTTTATTAAATAAACACTATTAAAGCTTTGGAGAATCAAATCTAACCTTCTGAAGAATTAGCAAATTAATCTATAATGCTGAAGAATTAAATACACTTTTATACTATTTTAAATCTGCCTCCTATATTGCTTTTACACAATTCCTTTCACCGTTCAGATTTTTTTTATCCAAAACCTAAATACACCTTTACACTATACTATTTTAAATCCACCTCCTATATTTTTGCACAATTCCTTGTGACCGTTCAGACATTTTTTTATCTAAAACGTACATGTTAAAAAATCAGCTTTAACCAAAATTTTAAATAGTTATTTACTAAGTTATGGTCTAGTTGGTCAGAAAGGCGTGATGTTCTATAGGATCACCCGATTGGTTTCCGTGATTAAAAGAGCGAAAATATGATCTGGCCATCCAGTCATCCCTGCAGGAGATTTCCGTAGAGCATCACTTGGCCATCTATCTTTATTATATTAGTATTTCCAATAACATTTTGGCTGTCGATCAATAGCCCATGTATAGGGAGCGGCTCAAGCCTCGCTTGTGCATCGTTACATGCAATAGCCTGAGAGAGCTTTTTATGATTGGTATTAAACACTCAGCGTTGGTATACCTCACTTAGATTTTGGTTTCAGTTTTATAAGTCACTGTAGATGCCTTATAATAATTCTAAAGTTATTGCATCTTCAATGCAATAATTCTAGTATGCCTCTTCTAAGAGACTTGAAACTTTCACTGAAAGTTTTTCCACTTAGATAATTCCTACCGTTATTGTGCGCACTCTATAAGTTTGTTACTTTTACTTAAAATTTGTATGACATTATTTCTAGTACAATAAAGTTAGAATGGTTCTTCTAATCGCTTTCAAATTTTTCATCGCGGTCTATTTTATTGAAAGGATGGTTGGCAATGTTAGTGAACTGTGTAAGTCTAAACTTGCTAATTACAGTAAACTAATTGCGACGTTGGTCTCCATTTATTAAGAAGACAATGTGTATCAGTGGCATATAATACCTACAAGATGAAGAATTAAATAGGTGTGCAACATCTGGGTTGCACATGTTGCTAATTCTTCTGCTGGATAATGTTCTTCTGTTTGGCTTCAAATTAACTTAAGCAAGGTTCATATCGTCTTGGGGTGTATAGGTGCTAAGTTATCATTTTTATTGAAGAAATTGTGATATTGGTTTCCATGAGATAACTTTTTAAATGAATTTAAGGATTGACCTCGAAGCTTCAACGCTGGCGTATGTTAGGCTGGCGTATGTTAGGGCTGGCGTATGTTAGGGCTGGCGTATGTTAGGGCTGGCGTATGTTAGGGCTGGCGTATATTAGGAAAGTGAAGCTTGGTATTATTACAGTGCTTGGCTTCTCGAGGGTGTTAATCATTTTGAAGATGTTAAGCTTCAGGTGCTAAACTTCTGAGGGTGTTGAGTTATAACTCTTGGAGTCTCTTCAAGATGTTGGAGAGTTGAGCTATAGCTCCTAGGTCTCTTGAATGTGTTTAGCTGCAGCTCTTGTATCTCTTGAAGGTTGGAAGGTTTATCTACTGTCTTTGGCATGCTCTGAGGCACTGTGTGCTGGGATTACTGGGGATTCTTATGTGGATAATAATTAACTTACGTTAATCCATTTAGCCTCCTAAAAGATCATTTCTGTGTGAAGTCTACAACCAATTAAAAAATAAACTTAACTGAAACACTTATTTTTCATAATTAATTAAGTTCCCTGACATAGAAGACCTGTCTATATGATTTAAAGGGAGAGCAAACTCTTCCTGGTCACCAGTCTCCATGGATTTCAGGTTTCATGAATATATGCGAGTCAATAGACATAACGAGACAAGTTTCATATACATATTTCTTTTCGTAGGTAGTGGTGATAGCCGGTAACTTACTACTCGAGCTGTGTGGAGGATGGGCTCCAACGATAACATGGAATGTATGGTTCGCTACTACTTAGCTTATTGATGAATCCAAGAAGTCGCAGCCATCCCCGACTCTTCAGGACCCAACTATGGCCTCATTCTCCACAGGGCTGTATGGAAAAATACACGTGGTTTATTATAATATATTGCCCCAAAGGAGCGTATGTCCATATTTCAGTCTTAAATGGACTGAAAGGCGATGTACTCACGTGGTTGGACTTAAAAGTCCACGCATAACCGCCGTCAATAGGTAAAATTTGAATGTTCTTGACTACAAGAACTGCGCAGTCCCCTGCATGACCAGAACATCAAATCTACGTGTCGTAGCTTGAGCGATGGTGTTGGTTCCATCATATACGGCGGGAATGCTGTCTTGATTGTAGAATGCCGCTGAAGTCACCGTCTTGTTTCGATGGAATTCACTTGTGATTGTCTCTACGTTTGTCTTTTTGCAGTAAGAAGCTGCGCACCCTTCTGAATATACTGCAATGTTGATGTTATTCACTAAACGCGCTGGAACAGAGTTCTTATCTTATTTCCCGACGTTAGTGGAGATCAAATTAAAATAACGGACGTGAACGACTAATGTCTCTGTTGATTTACGTCGCCTCGCGCCGCATGACCCCTAGAGTCGTATGACCTCTACAGAGCCTGTATTCAATCTGACCGCTCGTGCTGCCTTTTGCAGTCTCGTGCAGCCATGTGGTGCCACGAGGTGCCTCGTGGTGCTCTGGTCAGCACAATTCTTGACACACTGTTGACAGTACATCTGGCTTGAATTAAATTGTTTTTCTCAGCCAGACGCGCCTCCTCTGACCCTTTCCTAAGGGCAGAAAGGGTGAGGGCCCTTACCAAGGGTAGTAAGGGCGCATACCCCCCCTTTGGAGAATTTTCTCCACAAGCTGAGTGTTGGTGTCTGCCTAACTTTGTGTCGACTGAGTGTCTAACTTTGTGTCGACTGAGTGCCTAACTTTGTGTCGACAGAGTGCCTTACTTTGTGTCGACTGAGTGTCTCACCTTGTGACAACTTGAGAGCGCCTTTTCTGACTGTCTTCCAACTTTCAACATTGGTGTACCTTAAAGGAAAGTTGGAATTGTTATTGAGGTGTGTTGGTGCCAATTTGCCAATTTTATATATGCAAATAATGCAGGAGTTTTTGCAGAGTTACTTTCCCACCTTTCCCACCAAGGCAGGGTGTCCCGGAAAATAAATTTTTCATCATCATTCACTCCATCACTGTCTTGCCAGAGGCGTGCTTACACTACAGTTATAAAACTGTAAAATTGAAACCCCTACTTCATCTACTTATTATTATTATTATTATTATAAAATAGTTGTGAGTACTGCTGCAACAACAACTATTCAGCTCAGGCATTTTCAGAGAATACAGGAAACATTTCGTCTTGCCCCAGTAACTTACACCTCTTCAGAATGCTAAACAAACAAAACAGAATCTACTTTTTCTAAATCATAACTCTTATAAAGGGAATCAATTTTAAAGCGGCATAGGCTAGAAACCCAGATCAAACATGAAATATTTTTTTAATTGTTTGCGCTGTCTGGAGAGAGGACATTTATCAGTCATTTTTCGTTATGATTCTGATAATTTTCCTACAGTTATAATTGATGTCAAAATGCTAGTCAGAACCCATGTCATGTAAAATTTAGGAGTTACATCAGACAAATGTAAATTTGTCAACGTTGCATTTAAATTTATCAAATTTAATGAATTATGATTTTTTTTGTTTTATTAAATCCTGGACCGATATTCAAAATGTAATCAGTGCTATTATTTTTTATAAAGCTTGATTCCATTGAATTCCCTTTAACCATTGACTTGCTTGTTACGACGTCGTCAGCCTTCAGAAAATCATAGGAATATTTAAAATCTCTCACAGGGTAAAATAGAACTTAAGCGTTGGACAAGATTCTAATGTAACGTGATCTTATCTAATATTTATATACTAGAATTTAATATTTTTCAAGTTTAGTGAAGCATTGATGAGACTCATTCTCAAATATCCCTAATATTAATGTTGAACTTTTTCGAGAGGTCTAATGGGGTTTCAAACTGACCGCGAAATGCTGATCATTTATATTCTATTTTGCGTCATGTTTTCCTAACTCCTTTCATAAATGTCTCCATCCTCTTCTTCCTCCATTAGTTCGCACGTCGATCTTTCCCTCTCATCCTCCTTCCGATCCTGTAATTCTCCTTACCTCCCTATCTTCCTCACTCTCTTATCACAGGCAAGTTTAACGCACTAAGCCAGAGTACAAACTGATTCAAAGTATTATGGTAAACTTGTTATCTTAAACCAAAGTTGTAATTTGCATGGAATGTTTACATTCGAGTTAATCTCTAAACTTCTCTTCAGAAATGTTGACTTCGTTATTTGGTTCACGAAGATGTTTACTTGTTTCACAATACAAGTAGACTGTTCCTTCAAACAGTCTACCTAACCAGCTTTCCTATTTAATTCTTCTCTTGAATATTTGTTTAAGTTCATTGTTTATTCATATATATATAACTACCTGATTGGACTGACTAGAACATACAGTGCAGTCATCGAGCACAGGTCAATACTGACAGCTTGCTAACTTACTCAGCAGCAGCTCAGGCAGAGGCACAGCTTTCATTCATCCTGATGCATGACACACTAGAGATTTTACTTAGGAATTGCAGAGCAGCAATATTCACAAACACGATCTTGGCGACGGAGACTCGAACCTACGAACCTCATGACAAGGTACGCAGTGCTTTACCGACCGTACCACACTGGTCAATACCTTGGCATCCAGCTTTCGCTAGACGTTATTCCAAGGCAGCCAGTGTGGTACGGTCGGTAAAGCACTGCGTACCTTGTCATGAGGTTCGTAGGTTCGAGTCTCCGTCGGCCAGAGATCAGTGTTTGTGAATATTTCGCCTGCTCTTGCGAATTCCTAGCATTGTAAAATCTCTAGTTGTGTCGATGCATGCAGGGGATGTGATGAAAAGCTGTAAGCCTTCCTGCCTGAAAGCTGGCTGCCTTGGAATAACGTCTAGCGAAAGCTGGATGCCAAGGTATTGACCAGTGTGGTACGGTCGGTAAAGCACTGCGTACCTTGTCATGAGGTTCGTAGGTTCGAGTCTCCGTCGGCCAGAGATCAGTGTTTGTGAATATTTCGCCTGCTCTTGCGAATTACTAGCATATATATATATATATATATGTCGTGTGTCTTCGGATCACGGTACAACACCTAGCTCTGCTGGGTCCGTGATGCTTGTAGGATTGTATGGTCCCGTGGGTTAGAGGCTTGGAATTTTCGCTCACCATGAGGCGGTCTAAAACAACACGGGTTCGATCCCCGGCTAGTCGCAGTGTTGTTATTTATATATATATATATATATATATATATATATATATATATATATATATATATATATATATATATATATATATATATATATATATATATATATATATATATATATAACGTACATACATACAGAAAGGTGGCCGGGGTTTCGAACTGTGATCCCGAAATTGACAGGTCCAATGCTTTACCGCTGAGCTATGAGGCTGATAAAAAAGCTTCACAGAAGGCACTACAGTGAAATAAATGCTCATTTACTAAACGTAATGTTCCTTTTTTTAAGACGATTTGTTCTTTAGTAAATTGAATAGTGTCTTAAAGATTTATCCCTTGTAGGACGAAAAGTATTTTTGCTAGACGGAAAGATTTTTGAAAGACGAAGGGATTTTTCTGTGTTTTCTTGTATTTTTTAAGACTAATGAATGTTAGCAAGACAAAACTAACTTTTAAAGACAAAAGTCCTTTTACATGACATTTGTTTTTAAAGAATGGTCTTTTGTAATGCCTCTTTTGTAACATTTCTAATATTCATTTAGGTATGTTGTGCAGTGTTGCAAGAGCCTAATATTTTTACGGCATTTTCTGTCAAAATTTAAAAAAAAAATTATATACTCAGATTAAACACAATTTCATTTCAAAAACATCTAAGAAATCAAAATTCTACTGTATCAAAATTTCCCGAAATCATACATTGCTCAACACTTTTTTGGGGGGGGATCAAACATTTGTTCTTCCTCCCGTTTCATCGGTTAAACTTGTCCTGTAGACATCCCTTCTTCGTAATGCCTCGCCCATTCTCGCCCAACTTTCTCCGGCCCTTTTCCTCATCAACAATAGCAATCTAATTTGGGGAACTTTCTCTGGGCTGAGTCATGGGAAATAGAGAAGAAGGAGAGAGAGAGTGCAGGCTCAGCTGATGCGGGACACGTAACCCACAGTTTTCAAGGGATTTGCACAGGTATGTTCCCAGTGAAGTCTGATGAACTCGGCTCAATGAGACGTGAGAATGCAAATGAAGAGAAAATTATTTAAAAATGTTTACTGATCTTAGTGACTGTCCATGAAAGAAAAAGTTGGATATCACAATATACCGAAAATTCAGTTTTCTTGCTTTTACTTAGAAAATAAATTTACTATTCACAACTAAGCCACCATTAGCAGAGGAAACTTTTTGGAACGTTTCAGTTGGCCCTGAATCAAACCGTCCAACAGTAAATTGAAATGTCGTCTATTAATTCTTCTTCATATTGTGTACTAGGTGTGAATTACTTTAGCCAAGTCATGTTCAGTGAAAGTTCGATATATATATATATATATATATATATATATATATATATATATATATATATATATATATATATATATATATATATATATATATATATATATATATATATATATATATATATATATATATATATATATGTATATAAATATACACACACACACACACACACAGTCAGGCCCATACTAGAATATGCAGCACCAGTCTGGACCCCACCCCTGGTCAAGCACGTGAGGAAACTGGAGAAAGTGCAAAGGTTTGCGACAAGGTTAGTTCCACAACTCAGGGGTCTGTCTTATGAAGAAAGATTGAGGGAAATAGGACTAACAACACTGGAGGAAAGAAGGGTCAGAGGAGACATGATAACGACATACAAAATACTGCGGGGAATTGACAAGGTAGATAGTGACAGGTTGTTTCAGAGAGGGAACACAGAAACAAGGGGACACAACTGGAAGCTGAAGACTCAGATGAGTCAAAGGGATGTCAGGAAACATTTCTTCAGCCACAGAGTAGTCAGGAAGTGGAATGGACTAGAGAAAATATAGTGGAGGCAGGAACCATACATAGTTTTAAGACAAGGTATGATAAAGCTCATGGAGCAGGGAGAGCAGAGACCCAGTAGCAGACAGCGAAGAGGCGGGGCCAGGAGCTGAGTCTCGACCCTGCAACCACAATTAGGTGAGTACACACACACACACACACACACACACACACATATATATATATATATATATATATATATATATATATATATATATATATATATATATATATATATATATATATATATATATATATATATATATATATATATATCGAACTTTCATGGTCTCGTGTGTCTCACATCAGAAGGGAAGTATGCTAGACATGAGGAGGTCAACGATATCATAAAGAGAAGCCTCGCCACGGCCCGTTGCCCAGCTCAACGGGAACACCAAGTGCAGAGGTCTGATGGAAGTCAAAAGCGTCCTGATGGAGCCACTATGCTACCTTGGAAGGATGGTAAGCAGATTGCTTAGGATTACACCTGTGCTGCCACAATGGCAGACACCTACTTGCCATACTCCGCAGCCGAAGGGGGTGGTGCTGTCAGCCACAGGGAGACCCAGAAGACTCGCAAATATGAAGGCCTTCCCCCTTGCTATAACTTCATCCCAATAGGGTAAGACACCCTTGAAGCGTGGGACAAGTGTGCTCTAAAGTTTCTCAAAGAGCTGGGTGAGAAACTGATCATAGAAACCAGGGACCACAGGGCGACCACCTTCCTCTTTCAGAGACTCAGTGTGGCGACCCAGAGGGAAAATGCCTGCAGCGCTCTGGGCACGCGGCCCACTGCCGGGAAGCTGGACGAAGTATTTGACATGTAGCTCTGAGTTGTTATCTATGTTATTTTACTCCCTATTGTATTCTTGTCAATGTATTTTGTCTTGAAATAAAGTTTATGTATAGAAGATGGGATGGTAGGGGAAGTGGAATATTCAAATGGCCTCAGAAAGAAATCTAAATATTCTTCCTTGAAGCCTTTTCATCCACTTCTCCGAGGCAATGGGTCCCACAATTTACACCAGAGGTGGACCCCATCATATATATATATATATATATATATATATATATATATATATATATATATATATATATATATATATATATATCTTTTCTTCTTTCAACAAATCGGCCGCTTCCCACCAAGGCGGGTGGCCCAAAGAGAAAAACAAAAGTTTCTCTTTTAACTTTAGTAATGTATACAGGAGAAGGGGTTACTAGCCCTTGCTCCCGGCATTTTAGTCGACTCTTACGACACGCATGGCTTACGGAGGAAGAATTCTGTTCCACTTCCCCATATATATATATATATATATATATATATATATATATATATATATATATATATATATATATATATATATATATATATATATATATATATATATATATATGGTAGGATTGCTGGTGGGTTTTTTCTGTCTCATAAACATGCAAGATTTCAGGTATGTCTTGTTACTTCTACTTACACTTAGGGCACACTACACATTCATGTACAAGCATATGTATATACACACCCTCTTGGTTTTCTTCTATTTTCTTACTAGTTCTTGTTCTTATTTGCTCTTATCTCCATGGGAATGTGGAACAGAATTCTTCCTCTGTAAGCCATGCGTGTCGTAAGAGGCGACTAAAATACCGGGAGCAAGGGGCTAGTAACCCCTTCTCCTGTATATATTACTAAATGTAAAAGGAGAAACTTTCGTTTTTCCTTTTGGGCCACCCTGTCTCGGTGGGAAACGGCTGACGTGTTGAAAGAAAGATATATATATATATATATATATATATATATATATATATATATATATATATCAGGGTATTTTTGTTATAGACGTTTCGAAATCCAGTAGCAATGTTCTCCAAGTGATGCTCTAGACAACTCGACCACAGGTGCCTCAAAAGCTGGCCAGCCTTGTTTAAAAGCCATGTTCTTCCCAGCCAGGTTTATCAATGCGCCTTCAAGCGTCTATAATAAAGATATCCAGATGTTCAAAGTGTGTCTAATTTTCATCTTGTTGTTATTGTATACCATTCATGTAGAACGTGTCAGACAGTGCAACATCAAGGAATCTTGATTCTTAGGACATCACAACCTTCTTTACTACTACTAACCCGTCCCTCGGGAAAGACAATATTTTAATATGTTTTAATATAACATAATATATTTATTTACTGCAAGTACATGTGCAAGGTATACAGGCTTAGCTGACATCAATGACATACTACTATATAGAAAGCCGCTTGTTATGCAGAGCATTTCGGGTAAATTAGGTCAATTTTGTCCCAGGATGCGACCCACACCAGTCGACTAACACCCAGGTACCCATTTTATAATGATGGGTGAACATGGACAACCGGTGTAATGAAACACGCCCAATGTTTCAACCCTCGCCAGGAATCAAACCCGGAAAACTCACTGTGTGAAGCGAGAGCTTTTGCCATATCCCTTACCACCTGACTCCAGACTCAAGACTACGATGCTGTTCACCAACTCTAAGGCTGAGAGACTGATTACCACATCTTTTGTACATAGTTCCACTGTCTTCCTATTATGTCCTAGAATCTGTATTGATAAAGCCACTGGAGGGCAAAATGTCTCCAATAAAGATACCCAGATGTTGCACATGTGTCTAATTTTCATCTTGTCGGTATTTTATACCATTCATGTATACACACACATGGCTACCCTGCATTTGAGGCATCTGTGGCCAAGTGGTCTAGAGCATCACCTGGGAAACCTTGACAGAAGGAGAATGAAATAGATTGACACCATGCTAGAGGAACACTGCTGTACCCAGGCTGAGAAAGAAACATGACTCGTAAACAAGGCTGCTGCCCAGGTTTTGAGGCATCTGTGGTCGAGTGGTCTTAAGGGTCACTTGGGGAACCTTGAAAACCTTCCCTGACGTGGATTCGAACTTTCCCTTGATGACTTCAATCTTTGTATATACCCGCTCGCATCTATATATATATATATATATATATATATATATATATATATATATATATATATATATGCAAGAAAACCACTATGAAAAATAGAAGAATTCCAAGCGCTTTCGTGACTACTCACATTATCAAGGAACTATAACAGGAAACATGACAAGAAGGGCTTATATAAGGGGCGAGACTACACCTCACAGTCACATCACACTAACAAAGACTACACCTCACAGTAGCGTAACATCTCACGACTCTGTGAAGAGGAAAATAAGAAAGGACCTGAAACTCTTCCCAAGAATTAAGATTAGTCCAATTTATTATTAAATTCTTACCAAATTTTATTAATTATAAATGAATCCAATTTATATAAACCAAAAGAAATATTCATATTATTTTCAAAACTGCTTTTAATGAAACATGATTCTATTATATTTCTCTCAACCATGGACCTGCTTGATACAACCTTCTCAGCATTTTGAAAATCAATTGGATGGTTAAAATCTCTCACATGAATAAATAGAGCATTAGAATCTTGTCCAGTTCTAATGCTATATTTATGTTGTTTTAATCTTAGTTCAAGACTTTTACCAGTTTGACCAAAATAAACTTTATCGCATATTTTACAGGGAATCTTATAGACACATCCGTCAGCATTTTGGGGAATTTTTTATCAAAAGTCTTTTTACTGTATCAAGATTTTTAAATACAACTTTGATATTAAAATTCTTAAGAAAGGAAGGCATATCAACCAAGTTTTCATGGTAAGGAGAACCAACATATTTTTGGTTGAATAAGGTTGGTTGTCCCTTTTTGGATTGTAAAAGTATTCCTAGCTATTTTAAAAGATTTATCAATTATGTTTCTTGGGTATTTTAAATCATTAGCTATTTCATAAATTTTAGAGATTTCTTCATCTATGAACTCTGGACTACAAATACGTAAAGCTCTCAAAAACATTGAAGAAAAAACCGACACTTTAACTCTATCTTGATGTGAAGAGTAATAGTGTACATAGGAACAATTATTTGTAGGTTTTCTGTAAATTTTAAATTTAAAATCAATGTTACCCTTAATAATAAAAACATCTAGGAAGGGCAATGAGTTATTTACTTCGAATTCAACAGTAAAATTTATAGAATGAGCTAAGCTATTTAATTTAACAAGGAAATGGTTTATATCTACTTCCTTAGGCATAAGGCACAAAATATCATCAACATATCTATACCACTTAGCTCTATTGGGAAGGATAGTGTTAAGCAATCTTGTTTCGAAAAATTCCATATATAAGTTACTAAGAACAGGTGAAAGAGGATTTCCCATTGCCATACCAAACTTCTGAGTTAGTGTGATGTGACTGTGAGGTGTAGTCTCGCCCTTATATAAGCCCTTCTTGTCATGTTTCCTGTTATAGTTCCTTGATAATGTGAGTAGTCACGAAAGCGCTTGGAATTCTTCTATTTTTTCATAGTGGTTTTCTTGCATATTTTGATATCACCTGTTTACTGTGATCTTTTGCATATATATATATATATATATATATATATATATATATATATATATATATATATATATATATATATATATATATATATATATATATATAATGTCGTGCCGATTAGGTAAAACTGGTCAATTAGCAAGAACTCATCTAAAATTAAGTCCTTTCTAAAATTTTCTCTTATACGTTTAAAGATATATTTTTTTCATTTATGTTAATGTAAGAATTTATAATTTTGTACCAAGAGAAACTTTGAAAACCTACCTAACCTTATTACAACAAGCGCAATTTAATTTAGCCTAACCCAACTAAATATATTTTAGATACGTTAACATTAAATTAATAATAAAGAAACACAATTAAATATATTTTTTTCGTTATGCTCAGAATGATTTTGGCGAAATTATTGCATACACAAATTTTCCCTTGTCTTATATGGCAAGGTGAGCGTTGCTATTTAAGCCAAAATCGCAAGTTTTACCAAATCCGCACGACATATATATATAAACACACCGGCCGTCTCCCAGAAGAGTCTCGACATCACAGCTTAGATGACCTTCCAAACAGCATTATCTTTACTCTTCTGTGAGAGTGCAGGCACTCTACTTCTCACCTCCAGAACTCAAATCTGAATAACCAGTTTCCTTGAATCCCTTCATAAATGTTACCTTGCTCACACTCCAACAGCACGTCAAATCGTGAAAACCCTTTGCCCCCACTCTTGTGTAACACTCCCTCCAAACTCTCCCACTCCTCTTTGCCGCTTTATCTGATTTATACTCTCTTCTACTTATCTTATTTTTCTCCCCACTCTCTAAATGTCCACACCACCTTAACTGCCTGTCCTCAGCCCTCTGGATAATGCCTGTGGTGACTTCACATTTGGTGACCTCCAAACTTAGGATTCTCTGCAAAATATTAATAGTCTTTCTCTCTCTCCCTACCCTCTCTCTCTCTCTCTCTCTCTCTCTCTCTCTCTCTCTCTCTCTCTCTCTCTCTCTCTCTCTCTCTCTCTCTCTCTCTCTCTCTCTGTCTCTCTCTCTCTCATCTCTCTCTATCTCTCTCTCTCTCTCTCTCTCTCTCTCTCTCTCTCTCTCTCTCTCTCTCTCTCTCTCTCTCTCTCTCTCTCTCTCTCTCTCTCTCTCTCTCTATATATATATATATATATATATATATATATCTCTCCCTCTCTTTCTCTCTCTCTTCTTCTCCCCTCTCCCTCTCTCTCCTCTTTATTTTCTAGATAAAATACTGAGAGGAATTGACAAGGTGAACATGGCCAGAATGATTCGGAGATGGGACAAAGGAGTTAGAGAATATAACTGGAAATTAAAAACTCTTATATGTCATAGGGATGTTAGGAAGCATTTCTTCTGCCTTAGATTTGTCAGAAAGAGGTACGAGAAGGCTCTTGGAGCCGGGAGAGAGTGGACCTAGTAGCGACTATTGAAGAGGCGGAGCCAGGAGCTGTGACTCAACCCCTGCAACCACATATAAGTCGCTGCACGCACGCACACACACACGCACACACGCATGCACACACACACACACACACACACACACAGCAGGCAGCCAGGCATCTAGGAAGTAGGAATTCTAGGTAGAAGGATAAACATAGAAGGAACTAAAGTGTAGGCCACTGGGTCAGCATAGTGAACCACATGGGCATGGTCCACGCAAGCATTCTGAGCGCTCACTCGCACGCATAACGCGCACACACGTCTACACAGGACTTAAACCCAAACCTAATGCTCACACAAGTACACACGTACACACACATACATACATACGCAGACAGGGCAATTGACACCTCACTGTGACTAGGTCAAAGTACCACACTGGGCTCCACTTCGAGGACAGCGAGAAGCAAGCTTCTATACCACAAGACGGGCAGAAAACAGCAACTTCGCTCTGGCTGTACCCTTCTCCAGAACATCACTTCATCTGAGATCATTTATCCCCAGGATGACTCGAGTCTGGAACATATTCGTACAACATTATGATGTCAACGAGTGCTGGTCCACAGATGGCTCCAACTTCATCCTGTTCCCTACTTGTATGTTTCATAACAATGAAAATGCTTTCAAATGAGCTAGGGATCCTTAACCTAACCTTGTCAAACCCTGTGTAAAAAAAAAAAAAAAAAGGTGGTTTGTCGACAATGTTGCTCTGTCGATTAGATAGCACTTACCCACACACACACCCACTCGTTTCCCTACACCTCTCTCCTCTCTTTCTTTCTCTATCTCTCTTTCCCTTCTCCCTCCCTCCCCCCAATCCCCTCTCTTTCCTTACTCTCTCCCTTCCTCCATTCCACCCCTTCTCCCTCTAGCCCCATTCCCACTCTTTCTCTACAACCCATCACTCTCCCTGTCTCTCCCTCCCTCTCCCCATCTCTCTCCCTCTCCCCATCTCTTTTCCCCTTACAAATCAACACACACACACAAACTACAATACCTAACCAAAAAAAAAAAAAAATGGTGGCTCAGAAGGGAAGTCGAAGGCTCGGGGTTTCAGAGGAAAATGGTTCTCGTAAAAGGATGGAACAAGAGTAGAAGAGCAAAATAGGTTAGCTTTCTGCGAAAATGGAGAAAAGGATGGAGGCAGAGCTTTCTTCGAAATTGAAAAGAGGATGGAGGAGAAGAAGAAATAGGAGTCACAAGCTGAAGCAGCAGAAGCCAAGATAAGAGCCTTAGAATATAAGGTAAATAGGCTGAAATGAATTACAGGGCTATTACCCAGACGAGACAAAGCATCTGAAGCTGGTACATCTCTATTGAACAAGAAGCCCAATGGAAGGGAAGGAGACATAACTTATGATAAAACTCTATCAGCCCATCAAGCAGGGCCGAGGAATGAGCAGTTGGGAACAGGGATAGTAGTAAGGGAAAGGGGAGAAGGTGGAGAAGGGGATAGGTCACAGGCAGATGCTTGACAATGCCACCAAGAGCTACAGGAAAAAATTAGGCAGACAATGGCCATGTACAAAGAGGACCCAGAAGGAAAGGCAATGAGATGAGGAGAGGGAAACTCAGTGTTTATTCATGGGCTTCAGAAGAGCAAAGGAAGGACACACAATGAAAGACGGCAGGAAGAAAAACAGATTAAATACATCATCAAAAAAATAGATAAGGAGGACATGACTGAGATAGTAAATTTTCAGAGAATAAGGGGGTACATGAAAAGGAGACATCGGCCGGTGTAGCAGATTTCCAAGACAGAAACTGTGCGGAACAGGATCCAGCAAGATAAACCATGGCTGAAGGAATCGTCAATATACAAGATGCTGAGGAAAAGGACATAGAAGCAAAAGGGGCTAGGAAGAGAGACAAGGTCAGACAGAATCAGCAGAGGACGACCAGAGAAGGGCAGAGCAAAAAGCGAAAGCATGCACAGAACCACCCCTAGAAACCCACAACCAAACACGCTATCCCAACACAAACCACAATCCACTCTTACAGACCCCACCCTACAGTACACTGTAGAATCCCACAGCACACTGTCAGGTCCCCCACTCTCACAAACCACCCGGAACACAGCACTAGAGATGAAACTGAAGGTATCTGTAAACCAACGCTGATGGAATAAGGAATAAATGGGAGGAGTGGCATGAAAGAGTCATAGAATCATCACTGGACATCATAGCTCTCACAGAAACCAAGCTCACAGGAATGATAACAGATGCCATCTTTCCAACAGGATATCAGAACCTCAGGAAAGACAGGACACAGAATGGGTGGAGGAGTGGCATTTTGATGAGCTGGAGAGAGGAGACAGAGGAGAAGCAAGAAATTATATAATAGGAACACTTCAGTCTGGAGGTCACAAGGTGGTAATTGCAGTGATGTAGAACCCACTACAGAACAGCAGGAGGCCTAGACAAGAGTATAATGAGAGCAATAGAGCTCACACGAGCAGGGCAAAGCTCCTGATTATGGGTGACTTCAACCACAGGGAAATCGACTGGGAGAAGCTGGAACCACATGGGGGACCAGAAACAGAGGGCTAAGATGATGGAGGTGGTACTGGGAAACCTCATGTACCAACACATATGGGACACTACCAGAGAGAGAGAGAGAATGAACCAGCAAGACTGGACCTAGTATTCACGTTGAGTAGTGCAGATATTGAGGACATCACATTTGAAAGCCTCCTCGGGGCCAGTGATCATGTGGTTCTGAGCTTTGATATATAGTAGAGCTACACGTGGAGAGGGAAGCAGGAAGGGCAGGACGAATCAAGCCAAACTACAAGAAAGGGGACTACGCAGGCATGAAGAATTTCTAGCAAGGGTTTCAGTAAAGACAGGGAAGTCAGTAAATGAGATGATGGAATATGTGACAACAATATGCAAGGAAGCTGAGGAGAGGTTTGTACCCAAGGGTAACAGAAATAACGAGAAAGCCAGGATAAGCCCTTGGTTTACCCAAAGGTGTAGGGAGAATAAAACCAAGTGTGCTAGAGAATGGAAGAAGTATAGAGGGCAAAGGACCCAGGAGAATAAAAAGAGCAGTAGTAAAGTCAGAAATGAATATGCACAGGTAAGAAGGGAGGCCCAATGACAATATGAAAATGACAGCAGCGAAAGGCAAATCTGACCCTAAGCTGTTGTACAGCCACATCAGGAGGAAAACAACAGTCAAGAACCAGGTAATCAGGCTGAGGAAGGAAGAAGGGAAGATCACAAGAAACGACCTAGACGTATGTGAGGAGCTCAACATGAGATTCAAAGAAGTGGTCACAGAGGAGCCAGAAGGGACTCTAGAAAAACGAAGAGGCGGGGTACACCATCAAGTGTTGGACACAATACATAAAACCGAGGAAGAAGTGAAAAGGTTGCTAAGCGAGCTTGATACCTCAAAGGCGATGGGGCCGGATAACATCTATCCATGGGTCCTGAGAGATGGAACACAGGATCTATGTATACCACTAACAACAATCTTCACACATCTATCGAGACAGGGCGACTACCTGAGGTATGGAAGACAGCAAATGTAGTCCCAATTTTTAAAAAAAGAGACAGACACGAAGCATGAAACTACAGACCAGTGTCACTGACATGTATAGTATGCAAGGTCATGGAGACGATTATAAGGAGAAGAATGGTGGAGCACCTAGAAACGAATGAGCTTATCAACAATAGCCAGCACGGTTTCAGGGACGGGAAATCCTGCGTCACAACCCTACTGGAGTTCTATGACAGTGTGACAGCAGTAAGACAAGAGAGAGAAGGTGGGTGGGTAGATTGCATTTTCTTAGACTGTAAGAAGACGTTTGACACAGTTCCACAAAGATATTAGTGCAAAAGCTGGAGGACCAGGCAGAGATAACAGGGAAGGTACTACAATGGATCAGGGAATACCTGTCAAGAAGACAACAGCGAGTCATGGTGCGTGGCGAGGTGTCAGGGTGGGCACCTGTAACGAGTTGGATTCCACATGGGTCAATCTTAGGATCAGAGCTGTTTCTGGTATTTGTTAACGACATCACAGAAGGAATAGACTCCGAAGTGTCCCTGTTTGCAGATGATGTGAAGTTGATGAGAAGAATTCAATCAGACGAGGACCAGACAGAACTACAAAGGGATCTGAACAGGCTGCAGGCGTGGTCCAGCAACTGGCTCCTGAAGTTCAACCCCATCAAATGCAAAATCATGAAGACTTGGGAAGGGCAAAGAAGACTGCAGACGAAGTACAGTCAAGGGGGGCAGACTACAAACCTCACTCAAGAAAAAGGATCTTGGAGTGAGTATAACACCGGGCACATCTCCGGAGGCGCACATTAACCAAATAACAGCCGCAGCATACGGGCGCCTAGCAAACATAAGAACAGCTTTCCGACATCTTAATAAGAAATCGTTCAGGACCCTCTACACTGTATACGTTAAGCCCATATTGGAGTATGCAGCTCCAGTTTCGAACCCACACCTAGCCAAGCATGTAAGGAAGCTAGAGAAAGAGCAAAAGTTCGCAACAAGACTAGTTCCTGAGCTAAGGGGTATGTCCTACAAGGAGAGGTTAAGGGAAATCGACCTGACGACACTGGAAGACAGGAGAGATAGGGGGGACATGATAATGGCATATAAAATACTGAAAGGAATTGACAAGGTGGACAGAGACAGAATGTACTAGAAATGGGACACAGCAACAAGGGGACACAGTTGGATGTTGAAGACTCAGATGAATCACAGGGATGTTAGGAAGTATTTCTTCAGTCACAGAGTGGTCAGGAAGTGGAATAGTCTGGGAAGTGATGTAGTGGAGGCAGGATCCATACATAGCTTTATGGAACAGGAAGAGTGACCTAGTAGCGGCCAGTGAAGAGGCGGGGCCAGGAGCTGTGACTCGAGCCTTGCAACCACAACTAGGTGAGTACACACACACACACTTTCCTCGTACTATAAATAGTTTAGGTAAACCGACAAGTTGAAGGATGAGACACTTGTGCAACATTTGGGAATCTTTACTAAGAACATAAGAAAGGAGGAACACTGCAGCAGGCCTGTTGGCCCATACTAGGCAGGTCCTTCACAATCCATCCCACTAACAGAATATTTGCTCAACCCAATTTTCAATGCTACGTCTCGCCAGACAGTGGCTTCATCAGTCCAGTACAGAGATAGAACGGTGACAAGATGAGGAGGAGTTTGAGGTAATCAGTCCCTCAACCTGGAGTCGATGTTTTCAGTCCATCGACGTAAAGCTGAGGGACTAATTACCCCAAACTTCTCATCTTCCGCCGTTCTTCTCTGTAGTGGACTGAAGAAGCCGCTGACTGTCGAAACGTTTCCTTAATAGAGACTTTCTAGTGTTTCACAAGTGTCTCATTCTTTTCCGTTCTCTCTCCTATGTTGAACTTTTTACATGCCTCTTCCTCTTCCATTATTATTCTCTTCCTCTCACCCTATTCCTTGTCTTTGAATCGGCCTTTTATTCCCTTTCCTTTGTCTTGTTATCGGTTCCTTCCTCCCTCACATGTTGTTTGTTGTTGCTGCTATTTCTTTTATCCTTCATTTATTGTTATATGCTTTCAACTCTATTTCGTTGTTTACCTATTTCTATTTGCATTCATTATCCGCACTTCCTCATTTCCCTCTGCCTCTCTTTCTTCGACCCCTTCCCACACTCCCTCCGTCTCTCTCTCTCCCTCTCATTGTCATAGTTAGGGTTCCACAATATGCAAATGAGCTCTCTCTTCGAGGTCATTTGCAGCGCTAAAATTCAGAAAGCCGCAGTATTCGTGGGCGATCACCTAGTAATTCCGGTGCACATACGTGGAAATCACTTGTTTAACTGTACTTAAATCATACTGTTTCTCTTAGCAGACAAATATTGTTGATGAATTATCTCTTAAAATTAATAGTGTTGAAGCTGTCGCTGCCTCAATTCTTTTGCTACTGCTACTGCTGTTTCTGTTACTTTTGCTACTGCTACTGCTGTTTCTGTTACTTTTGCTACTTCTGCTGCTTTATCTGTTACTTTTGATACTGCTGCTGCTTTTCTGTTACTTTTGCTACTGCTACTGCTGTTTCTGTTACTTTTGCTACTTCTGCTGCTTTATCTGTTACTTTTGATACTGCTGCTGCTTTTCTGTTACTTTTGCTACTGCTACTGCTGTTTCTATGACTTTTGCTACTTCTGCTGCTGTTTCTGTTACTTTTGCTACTGCTACTGCTGTTTCTGTTATTTTTGGTGCTGCTACTGCTATTTATGTTACTTGTGCTACTGCTACTGCTGTTTCTGTTACTTTTGCTACTGCTGTTTCTGTTACTTTTGCTACTGCTGTTTCTGTTACTTGTTCTACTTATGCTGCTGTTTCTGTTACTTTTGCTACTGCTACTGCTGTTTCTGTTACTTTTGCTACTGCTGCTGCTGTTTCTGTTACTTTTGCTGCTGCTACTGTTATTTATGTTACTTGTGCTACTGCTACTGCTGTTTCTGTTACTTTTGCTACTGCTACTGCTGTTTCTGTTACTTTTGCTACTGCTAGAGCTGTTTCTGTTACTTTTGCTGCTGCTGCTGCTATTTCTGTTACGTTTGCTACTGCTGCTGCTATTTATGTTTCTTTTGCTACTGATGCTGCTGTTTCTGTTACTTTTGCTACTGTTGTTTCTGTTATTTTTGCTACTGCTGTTTCTGTTTATTTTGCTACTGCTGTTTCTGTTACTTTTGCTACTGCTGTTTATGTTCCTTTTGCTACTGCTGTTTCTGTTTCTTTTGCTACTGCTGTTTCTGTTTCTTTTGCTACTGCTGTTTCTGTTACTTTTGCTACTGCTGTTTCTGTTACTTTTGCTACTGCTGTTGATATCACAACTTGTTTTATTTTTAAGCAGTTTTTGCTGCTGGTGAAGTTACTGCTCCTGCTGAAACTCCCACTAGTGTTTCTGCTGATAGTTCCTCTACTGCTGCTGATGTTGGTTCTGATTGAACTATTATTACTATTAGTGCTGCTACTTCCACTACTTATATTGCTGCAATTACAGCAACTCCTACTGATGATTATCCTATTTTTACTTTTGCTACTATTACAGCAGCAACTCCTACTACTGCTGTTGCTACTACCTCAGATGTTGCTACTATTACTGCTGTAACTACTACTACTACTTATACTATTACTGCTGTAAATACTGCTACTACTTATACTATTACTGCTGTAACTTACTACTACTTATACCATTACTGCTGTAACTACTACTACTATTACTTATACTATTACTGCTGTAACTACTGCTACTACTTATACTATTACTGCTGTAACTACTGCTACTATTACTTATACTATTACTGCTGTAACTACTGCTACTACTTATACAATTACTGCTGTAACTTACTACTACTTATACTATTACTGCTGTAACTACTACTACTATTACTTATATTATTACTGCTGTAACTACTACTACTACTACTTATACTATTACTGATGTAACTACTGCTACTATTACTTACACTATTACTGTTGTAACTACTACTACTACTACTTATACTATTACTGCTGTAACTACTGCTACTATTACTTATACTATTACTGCTGTAACTACTACTACTACTTATACTAATACTGATGTAACTACTACTACTATTTCTTATACTATTACTGCTGTAACTACTACTACTACTTATACTATTACTGCTGTTACTACTACTACTACTACTACTTATACTATTACTGCTGTAACTACTGCTACTACTTATACTATTACTGCTGTAACAACTACTACTACTTATACTATAACTGCTGTAACTACTACTACTTATACTATTACTGCTGTAATTACTACTTATACTATTACTGCTGTAACTACTACTACTATTACTTATACTAATACTGCTGTAACTAATACTACTACTTATACTATTACTGATGTAACTACTACTACTACTTATAATATTACTGTTGTAACTACTACTACTACTACTACTTATACTATTACTGCTGTAACTACTACTAATATTACTTATACTATTACTGCTGTAACTACTACTACTATTTATATTATTACTGCTGTAACTACTGCTACTACTTATACTATTACTGTTGTAACTACTACTACTACTTATACTATTACTGATGTAACTACCACTACTACTTATACTATTACTATTGTAACTACTACTACTACTTATACTATTACTATTGTAACTACTACTACTACTTATACTATTACTGCCGTAACTACTACTACTACTTACCCTATTACTTCTTATACAATTACTGCTGTAACTACTACTACTACTATTACTACAAATACTTTTACAACTAATATTATTTCTACTACTAATATTATTACCACTACTACTACTACAACTAAAACTTATATTACTATTACTACCACTACTACTTTACTACTATTACTACTACAACTACTATTACTGTTGTTACTCTTTTTAATACTACTACTATTGCTGCTGCTTCTGCTACTACTGTTACTACTACTACTACTACTACTACTATTGTTATTTCTTCTACTAATATTACTTCCAATGGCGACTCTGCTGCCATTACTGCCGCAGCTGATATATTTTGCATTGACGTAATAAGTCTCCATCTTTTCTCATAATAAAAAAATGGTTTTAACTATGACCATAGTTTTTAAAGGGGTGGACCGGTAAGCCAGTGGAAGGCCTCGGTCAGATGACCAAAAGCTTCAACGGCGGGTCTTCATCAGACTAAGACCCGCGTCAGGAAACACTTGTTCTGTTTCCTACATTCAGGACAGTTCTTTTGCTTCTTTCAAAGTGACGACTTTCCCTGGCCTCTCACTGCTCACGATAAACGTGTAGATTTGAACGTTTTCTGGGTTTTTCTAGGTACTGTGCGGCGTTTATTTAATTTATTTATTTTTAGTTACAAGTTTTTGATGATACAAACAAGGAACTAACTAAATCTAGTGAAACTTAACATTAAACAAAATACATTTGCCAATAATTGGTGGATAGTGGAAAAATACACTTATGTACAGTTCAGGACATATTAGAGGAAACGTTTCGCCCTGAGTGTCTGTCAACAACACTATGCACCAGCAATTGGGAAGTTAACTGTTGATCAACAGGATATTACCAATTCTGGAGACCGCTGTAACATGATAACAGGATGTTGACAAGTCCTTCTCAAACCCAACCCATCTCACTACAGTTGTACAAATACTACTACTACTACCACTACTATTACCACTACTATCACTACTGAAGAAATCACTCGTGGTGAAACGTTTCCTCTTATAAAAGTCCTGAACTGTACATAAGTGTATTTTCCCACATCTTGACGGCATCACCATACCATTATTAAATTGCTGGATTGTTCAGAAACTGCTTAAGTTGGCAAATATAAACACAGCGTTTGTAATATCCTAGCTTATAGTTCTATATATGTATATTCGCGCCAGAAATATAGAGGTTATGTCGTGCCGGGAACGTCGCGTCTCGTCGACTGATTAGCATATTAAGAGAGGGAGCTGGGTACTTCTGCTCTGGTGCAGGCGGAGCCAAATGTTCCAAATGAATGAAGGAGTCCATTACTGCCAGCGGCATCACAGCGGTCTCCATCTCTGGCGGAATACTTATCTTCTAGGAGCTTGGTCATCAGGGCAGAGGGAAGTCTCTCAGTCTCTCATTCTTCCTTCGTCATCTTTACGATTCCTGGAGTCACTAAATTAGAATCTCGCTCCTAAATTCTTAGATTCTTACAGAAGCGTTTACAAAAGTTGCAGTTAAATCAACAAAATTCAAAAGTGGACGAGTGGTTTACGCACTGGCACTGGAATTTTGGGACTCGCTCGCCATGGGTTCAAACCCCACCCGATCCGTGTTTTGTTTGCAATCTTATTTATCTGGAGTTTACCTGGAGAGGGTTGCGGGGGTCAACGCCCGCACTGCGCGGTCTGAGACCAGGCCTAGTGGTGGATCAGGGTCTGATCAACCAGGCTGTTACTGCTGGCCGCATGTAAACCGACGTACGAACGGCAGCCTGGCTGATCAGGTACTGACTTTAGGTGTCTGTCCAGAGCCTTGTTGAAGACAGCCAGGGGCCTATTGGTAATCTCCCTTATGTATGCTGGGAGGCAGTTGAAAAGTCTTGGGCACCAGACACTTATTGTGTTGTCTCTCAGTGTACTCGAGTCACTCGTTGCCCTCTACTATCTCTCTTTGTTTGTTGATCAATTGCTTTGCCTTTACTAGCAACTTTATTTTGAATATTGTCTTTTAAACATATCCCTGAGGTATCCTGGTAATATCTGCTGTTTTCAGGCCTAATAGTACAGCCTGATTGTTTCCCACAAACACCCATACCTCTATAATCTATCAGTTTAAAGTACTAGACAAGTCTCCAATGACTCCCTCAATCGAATCGGCTAATGCAACCACTCTAGCCCCAGAGAGATGAACCCCATCCCTTGCATACATATCACGTTTGCCATAGAATTTGTCCCAGTTATCAATGAATGGAATTGCAAGTTCCTTGCAGTATCTGTCTAGCCAGCAATTTATACCAATTGCCCTAGACATCCATTCATTGCTCACTTCCTTTCTAGACAAAATGCTACATATGATTGGGATCCCTCCCTTAGACCTAACTACTTTTATGGCTGACCTGTACTTATCTAGTAGCTCCTGTCTTCTGCCCTTCCCAATGTCATTTCCACCAGCACTAAAACAGATAATGGGCTTGTTCCCATTACCTGACACAATATTATCCAACCTGCTGACTATGTCACCAACACCAGCTCCTGGGAGGCACACTCTCTGTCTGACCTTCCTGTCTCTGTTACAAAAAGCACGGTCCATATATCTTACCTGAGAGTCTCCCACAATCAGAATATTCTTACCTTGATTAGCAGGGAAGTCAGTGGTACCTTTACCCTCACTAACCACTGAAGTACACTCGTCCTGAAGAACAGAGAATCGATTTCCTATCTTCATATCGTGTCTATTAATCTTCCTTATCTTCCTTCTTCCTGAATTGTGAACCACTTGCCACTTAAAGCGGCTGCCACTCTCACTGTTGGTAACCATTTCCTCCTCACCAGCACCAACCACCTCACACTCACTCTCAAACCCTCCTAGGCGAAGCTTCAGCCTCCTATTTTCCTCCTGAAGAAGTAGAACCTCCTTCTTCAGCACTTTAACCTGAGATTCTAAAACACTGCAGCGAGCCATGTGCTCGGTAACACCCCACGCAAATTCCCAGACAGCTTAGGACAGGTATGACCACACGTGACCACTGACCTCAGTGAGAAGATAACTTCTATACCACAAGACGAGCAACAAACAGTAATTGCACTCTGGCTGTACCCTTCTCAAGAACATAATTCCATCTACGATCATTCATTCCTAGAATAACTGGAGTCTGGAACATGGTCATACAGTATAATGACATTAGTGAAATAAAGCCGTGTGTGTGTGTGTGTACGTGTGTGTGTGTGTGCGAGTGCGTGTGTGCATGCATGTGTGCGAGCGCTCGAGCGCGGAATTTAAAACTTCAGCTCATCATGTGATTTCTGATGCCTTATCGAAGTATTGGTCCCTATCCGATTAGCCAAATGTCTCATATATATGGTAATGAAAGCCATAAATTACCACAATCATTTCTGGAGATTGGCAGTCGTGTGCGTGGAGGGTAGGTCACGCTCTGCCCCTCTCCTATATCTGCTTCCTGCTCTCCTCCTCTCTCTCTCTAATATCTCTCTTCTCTCTCTCTTCTCTCTCTCTCTCTCTCTCTCTCTCTCTCTCTCTCTCTCTCTCTCTCTCTCTCTCTCTCTCTCTCTCTCTCTCTATCTATCTCTCTCTCTCTCTCTCTCTCTCGCCGTTTTTACCAAAATCGTTAATACTGATATGGGTAATTTAAATCTGAAAGTAGTTAAAGGTAACGACGATATTTTTTAGTAGTAATTACGCAAGATATGATTTTGTACATCAGTTCCTGAAGTCTTGCACAACCTCGCTAGTGTTGCATCAGTTCCTGAAGTCTTGCACAACCTCGCTAGTGTTGCATCAGTTCCTGAAGTCTTGCACAACCTCGCTCGTGTTGCATCAGTTCCTGAAGAAATCTTGCACAACCTCGCTCGTGTTGCATCAGTTCCTGAAGAAATCTTACATAACCTCGATCTTGTACACAAGGAAAACGTTCACATTACAACACCTTCAGCAAACTTTATACACCTTCACTGCAGCACAAAGCTTTGATATTAATGGAATTTTTCCTTAGGAGAACAGGGCGAGGAAAGGGTTTTGACGCTCTTGATCCATAATATTGGCGCTGCCCTTTCCTTCCCTGCATCAAACCTAAGTACTTCCTATTCTTCAAGCGCTGTATTAGCCATACGGGTTGAGTACTCATAAGGACAATGATAATAATCTTAATAAAAACAATAATAATAATAATAATAAAATGATGGGTCTGATCCAGGAAATTGTAGTTTGCATTCAGTTTTTTAATTAAACCTTATTACCTCTCATTCTGTGTTTATCCATCAATATTACGAATATTGCTTTCGTACTAGGTCTCTCAGCTTTTTATTCACATATATATTTCAGATCCTCTGTTGTGTTGTTTATACAGAACTATATACATAGAACTACTCCCTATATACATAGCTGCTAAAGCCACCACCACTACTACCACCAATACTATTGCTGCTACATACAACAATTATATTCTGCTGTGCATCTCACGCTATACATCTATATATATATCCTCTGTGTTCATGTATTGTTTGTGACGACTTGATAAAACTTCTGGAGAACGAAACGTTGCCACAATAAAATGTAGCATTAGTTGCACTTGTGTTCTTTTATCTAACATATCTATTTTGTTTGCACCGAGGTGGTCTGTTTACGCATGACTACTATGTTTATAACGTACTACCTTGCTCACTCCATACTTTGTTTGTGTTTCAGGTAGGTGAAGCAGAGGCTCCTCAAGGTAGGTCCTGGCTGGTAGGGTAGGTGAAGCAGAGGCTCCTCAAGGTAGGTCCTGGCTGGTAGGGTAGGTGAAGCAGAGGCTCCTCAAGGTAGGTCCTGGCTGGTAGGGTAGGTGAAGTAGAGGCTCTTCAAGGTAGGTCCTGGCTGGTAGGGTAGGTGAAGTAGAGGCTCCTCAAGGTAAGTCCTGGCTGGTAGGGTAGGTGAAGCAGAGGCTCTTCAAGGTAGGTCCTGGCTGGTAGGGTAGGTGAAGCAGAGGCTCCTCAAGGTAGGTCCTGGCTGGTAGGGTAGGTGAACCAGACTCCTCAAGGTAGGTCCTGGCTGGTAGGGTAGGTGAAGTAGAGGCTCCTCAAGGTAGGTCCTGGCTGGTAGGGTAGGTGAAGCAGAGGCTCTTCAAGGTAGGTCCTGGCTGGTAGGGTAGGTGAAGTAGAGGCTCCTCAAGGTAGGTCCTGGCTGGTAGGGTAGGTGAAGCAGAGGCTCCTCAAGGTAGGTCCTGGGTGGTAGGGTAGGTGAAGTAGAGGCTCCTCAAGGAAGGTCCTGGCTGGTAGGGTAGGTGAAGCAGAGGCTCCTCAAGGAAGGTCCTGGCTGGTAGGGTAGGTGAAGCAGAGGCTCCTCAAGGAAGGTCCTGGCTGGTAGGGTAGGTGAAGTAGAGGTTCCTCAAGGTAGGTCCTGGCTGGTAGGGTAGGTGAAGCAGAGGCTCCTCAAGGAAGGTCCTGGCTGGTAGGGTAGGTGAAGCAGAGGCTCTTCAAGGTAGGTCCTGGCTGGTAGGGTAGGTGAAGTAGAGGCTCCTCAAGGTAGGTCCTGGCTGGTAGGGTAGGTGAACCAGACTCCTCAAGGAAGGTCCTGGCTGGTAGGGTAGGTGAAGCAGAGGCTCCTCAAGGAAGGTCCTGGCTGGTAGGGTAGGTTAAGTAGAGGTTCCTCAAGGTAGGTCCTGGCTGGTAGGGTAGGTGAAGCAGAGGCTCCTCAAGGAAGGTCCTGGCTGGTAGGGTAGGTGAAGCAGAGGCTCTTCAAGGTAGGTCCTGGCTGGTAGGGTAGGTGAAGTAGAGGCTCCTCAAGGTAGGTCCTGGCTGGTAGGGTAGGTGAAGCAGAGGCTCCTCAATGAAGGTCCTGGCTGGTAGGGTAGGTGAAGCAGAGGCTCTTCAAGGTAGGTCCTGGTTGGTAGGGTA
>WNWK01000178.1:82500-97500 GCA_009830355.1 Cherax destructor | reverse complement strand
TATATATATATATATATATATATATATATATATATATATATATATATATATATATATATATATATATATATATATATATATATATATATATATATATATATATATATATAGATAGATAATGTGAAGAGGGTAAGGTACCTAGGGATTGGCAGAGAGCGTGTATTGTTCCATTGTATAAAGGCAAAGAGGACAAAAGAGAGTGCAAAAATTATAGGGGAATAAGTCTGTTGAGTGTACCTGGTAAAGTGTATGGTAGAGTTATTATTGAAAGAATTAAGAGTAAGACAGAAAGCAGGATAGCATATGAACAAGGGGGCTTTAGGAAAGGTAGGGGGTGTGTAGACCAAGTGTTTACAGTGAAACATATAGGTGAACAGTATTTGGATAAGGGTTAAGAGGTTTTTGTGGCATCTATGGATTTGGAAAAGGCGTATGATAGGGTGGATAGGGGGGCAATGTGGCAGATGTTGCAGGTGTATGGAATAGGTGAATGTATTCAGATATTTGGGAGTGGACATGTCAGCAGATGGATATATGAAGGATGAGGTGAATCATAGAATTGATGAGGGGAAAAGGGGGAGTGGAGCACTTCGGAGTCTGTGGAGATAAAGAACCTTGTCCATGGAAGTAAAGAGGGGATTGTATGAGAGTATAGTTATACCAACACTCTTATATGGGTGTGAAGCATGGGTGATGAATGTTGCAACGAGGAGAAGGCTGGAGGCAGTGGAGATGTCATGTCTGAGGTCAATGTGTGGTGTGAATATAATGCAGAGAATTCGGAGTTTGGAAATTAGGAGGAGGTGCGGGATTACCAAAACTATTATCCAGAGTGCTGAGGAGGGGTTGTTGAGGTGGTTAGGACATGTAGAGAGAATGGAACGAGACAGAATGACTTCGAGAGTGTAAAAATCAGCAGTGGAGGAAAGGCGGGGTAGGGGTCGGCCTAGGAAAGGTTGGAGGGAGGGGGTAAAGGAGGTTTTGTGTGCGAGGAGCTTGGACTTCCAGCAAGCATGTGTGAGCGTATTTGATAGGATTGAATGGAGACAAATGGTTTTTAATACTTGACGTACTGTTGGAGTGTGAGCAAAGTAACATTTATGAAGGGATTCAGGGAAACCGGCAGGCCGGACTTGAGTCCTGGAGATAGGAAGTACAGTGTCTGCACTCTGAAGGAGGGGTGTTAATGTTGCAGTTTTATAACTGTAGTGTAAAGCACCCCTCTGGCAAGACAGTGAATGATGATGAAAGTTTTTCTTTTTCAGGCCACCCTGCCTTGGTGGGAATCGGCCGATGTGTTAATAATAAAAAAAATATATAAGATCCGTACTCTTCGAAGATCTAGGTAATGTAAGATCCCAGATAATGCTATATAAAATCCTTAGTGTTAGTGTTGAGGTATTTCTTATGACGATATAGCCGGTTAAACATGTTAACCTAACACTCCCACTGTCTCGTTTAACCGTGGCCGGACACATGACCGACGGACACTTGGCCAACAGACATTTAACCGACAGACATTTGGGCGAAAGGGCATTTAACCGAACGGAAAATTAGGTTAGGTTTGGTGATGAATGACGTTTCGTCCGATCGGTGAAATGTCCGTCGGTGAAATGTCTGTCGGCCAAATGTCCGTCGGCCATTTGTCCGGGAACCCATTTTATAAGTGTAAGAGTAAAACTTATGTACACCGTGGACACAGCGAGGTAAGATATGTACCAAAGGAAGTCTGGCTGACTTTTCTTTTTTAAGGTTTCTGAATTCCAGTGAACCCTTAGCTTTAATGAGTATAAAAGTTTTATGTTACATTCTCTCTACGACTCAGACAAAACTCCTTTGGTGCTTTTTCCTGGTGGGAACATCCTTAACTTTTGCTGTTAAGAGGCTGTTGGTTAAGTGAACTGAACTGTCGACGACTAAGTGGCATTTTATATCCTCAAGAGGTTTTCTTATTCTGCCAGCGTCTTCTTCCTTATCCATCAGTTCTGTACCTCAGTCATGTCGCAGTCTATACATTTTATCATGGCATTATCTGTGCCACACATCAAGTGCCATGTCCAACTACTGTAACTCACACTTCAGTCCAAACTTCCGTATCCTATCCAATGTCTCAGGTCCTATCACTATCTACTCTACACTTCCGTCACATCATCTTTCTTACGACTCAATCATATTTCCTCCTATCCCACATGTCGGTAACGTCACTGTCAGTCCATCATCTCAGGTCACTCTACGTCACGTCATTATCTATCTAACTCCACACTCGCATTAGAAACTATCATACACATAACTAACGTCACCATCTATCCAACACCCCAGAGTCACTCCAAAATCTGTCCCACACTTCAGTCAAGTCAGTAACGTCACTATCTATCGCACACTTCATGTCACGTCACTATTTATTCCACACATTATTCACATCACCATCTTCTTAATCTCGAAATTGGAAGATTCTAGCTAGTTCTTAGTAGGTTGTCTGGATGCTAGTTATTAGGTGCTTTATTCTCTGCTTACACCATACGTTCCTATCTTCAGTATTTTTTTCGATCCCTTACCTAAGCAAACCCAAATAACCACCGTTGGAGTGTGAACAGGGAAACGTATGAAGGGATTCACGAATACCTTTTAGCCACACAAATCCTGGAAGGAAAAAGTACAGTGCCTGCCTTTTCCAGCAATACCATGAACATCAGCACTACCACTTCCCTCATCATTATCCTTTTCCGAGTCTTCTATATATTCCATTGCAATTCCACACACATGAGTATCATTCAACATCATTTCCCAAATGTAGCCTTTACGTTCTCTCATTTTCCCACTGCCTCATATTACATCCGCAACACTCTTTCCCTACCACTATTTCACAAAGAGAGAGAGAAGCAGAGAGAAAGAGAGAACAGAGAAACAGAGCAGAGAGAGAGAGAGAGAGAGAGAGAGAGAGAGAGAGAGAGAGAGAGAGAGAGAGAGAGAGAGAGAGAGAGAGAGAGAGAAGAGAGAGAGAGAGAGAGAGAGAGAGAGAGAGAGAGAGAGAGAAGAGAGAGAGAGAGAGAGAGAGAGAGAGAGAGAGAGAGAGAGAGAGAGAGAGAGAGAGAGAGAGAGAGAGAGAGAGAGAGAGAGAGAGAGAGAGAGAGAGCAGAGATAGATCAGAGAGGGCAGAGAGAGAGAGAGGGAGAGAGATGTGGGCGGCCTTACTGTTATGTACAAGGCCAACATTGTCAAAGTACCACACTTGGCTCCACTTCGAGCACAGCGAGAAGCAAGCTTCTGTACCACAAGACGGGCAGAAAACAGCAACTTCGCTCTGGCTGTGCCCTTCTCCAGAACATCACTTCATCTGAGATCATTTATCCCCAGGATGACTCGAGTCTGGAACACATTCGTACAGCATTATGATATCACCGAGATAAAGTCAGTTGATCAAATGAAAATGCTGGCCCACAGATGGCTCCAACTTCATCCTGTTTCCTACTTGTATGTTTCATAACAATAAAAACGCTTTCAAATGAGCTGATGTAGGGAACAGCTCTTAGCTTGTTAATACAGTTAGGAATCCTTAACCTAACCTTGTCAAGCCCTGAGTAACAAAAAAAGAGCAGAGAGAGAAAATGCAGAGAGTGCGAGTAAGTGTGTGTGTGTGTACTCACCTATTTGTACTCACCTATTTGTGGTTACAGGTGTCGAGTCATAGCTCCTGGCCCCGCCTCTTCACTGATTGTTACTAGGTCATCTCTCCCCCTGCTCCATGAGCTTTATCAAACCTCGTCTTAAAACTATGTATGGTTCCTGCCTCCACTACGTCACTTTCTAGGCTATTCCACTTCCTGACAACTCTATGACTGAAGAAATACTTCCTAACATCCCTTGGACTCACAGGAGTCTTCAACTTCCAATTGTGACCCCTTGTTTCTGTGTCCCCTCTCTGGAACATCTTGTCTCTGTCCACCTTATCTATTCCTCGCAGTATTTTATATGTCGTTATCATGTCTCCCCTAACCCTCCTGTCCTCTAGTGTCGTCAGGCCGATTTCCCTTAACCTTTCTTCGTAGGACAATCCTCTTAGCTCTGGGACTAGTCTTGTTGCAAACCTCTGCACTTTCTCTAATTTCCTGACGTGCTTGACCAGGTGTGGGTTCCAAACTGGTGCTGCATACTCCAGTATGGGCCTGACGTATATGGTATACAGAGTCTTGAACGATTCCTTAGTGAGGTATTGGAACGCTATTCTTAGGTTTGCCAGCCGCCCGTATGCTGCAGCAGTTATCTGATTGATGTGTGCCTCAGGAGATGTGCTCGGTATTATACTCACCCCAAGATCTTTTTCCTTGAGTGAGGTTTGCAGTCTTTGGCCACCTAGATTATACTCTGTCAGCGGTCTTCTTTGCCCTTCCCCGATCTTCATGACTTTACATTTGGCAGGGTTAAATTCAAGGAGCCATTTACTGGACCAGGCTTGTAGCCTGTCTAGGTCTCTTTGTAGTCCTACCTGATTCTCAACTGATTTAATTCTTCTCATTAACTTCACATCATCTACAAACAGGGACACTTCTGAGTCTATCCCTTCCGTTATGTCATTCACATATACCAAAAACAGTACAGGTCCTAGGACTGACCCTTGTGAAACCCCACTCGTCACAAGTGCCCACTCTGACACCTCGTCACGTACCATGACTCGTTGTTGCCTCCCTGTCAGATATTCTCTGATCCATTGCAGTGCCTTTCCTGTTACGTGTGCCTGATCCTCTAGCTTTTGCATTAACCTCTTATGAGGAACTGTGTCGAACGCCTTCTTGCAGTCCAAGAAAATGCAATCTATCCACCCCTCTCTCTCGTGTCTTACTTCTGTTACCTTGTCATAAAACTCCAGTAGGTTTTAACACACAGGATTTTCCTTCCCTGAAACCGTGCTGGTTGTCGTTTATAAGCTTGTGTCTTTCTAGGTGCTCCACCACTCTCCTCCTGATGATCTTCTCCATGACTTTGCATACTATACACGTCAGTGACACAGGTCTGTAGTTTAATGCCTCGTGTCTGTCTCCATTCTTAAAAATTGGGACTACATTTGCCATCTTCCACACCTCAGGTAGTTGCCCAGTTTCAATGGCAGTGCATTCCATCCATTGCTTCCACTTCCTCAAATCCCCACCTAATTGTGGTTGCAAGGTTCGATTCACAGCTCCTGGCCCCGCCTCTTGACTAGTCGCCACTAGGTCCACTCTTCCTCTGCTCCATGAGCTTTATCATACGTCTTTAAGCTATGTATGGTACCTGCCTCCACTACCTCACTTTCCACACTATTCCACTTCCTGACAACTTGTCAGGATCTGGAGGAAGCTAAGCAAAGCAAGTGGACATTGTAGGAAGGTACTTAGCTTAAGTGACGGCTCAACGTCCCTGCAGCCACCCCCGGGGTCGTCTGTTCCAGGAGCCGTCTAGGCTCCAGCCTTTTGGCTGTGGGAATTCAAGTAAATAATTGCCCCAAAGGAGCGTATGTTTCAGCATTTCCGTTTAACATAATGCTGAATAGATGAACACTTACTTGTTTAGGCTCAATGGCCCTCGAATAACGGGGTGTGTTGGTGAATCTAGACCTGACATGCCCTAACTATCTGCTGCGCAGCCGACCTAACCAGGTACACAACTGTTTAGACTTACCTGGGTTTTTGTATCTGACCCGCAAGTTTTCCCTGGCTTGTGGTAGGGAAAATGTCACCCTGGTATCCAATGTCTTGATTAAAGTGGTAGTGTCTCACGGTGGCACTGTTTCTCTCACTGAAGATTGTTCGCAACACACACTTCTTGTTGATTCGCTGGTACATCCGGCCCGGGTCTTCTCCAGATGGTGACCCGGCGATAACATACACTGTGGCACTACACTGGGATCAAGATTAATTTTTTCGTGGTAATTTCACAACAGGAAGATAATTACACTTCACTGTAATTATTATAATGCTAGTTGTGAGATTGGGCAATGCTCGCGCGAAACACAAGTTTCCCGGCCGTCTCCTGAAACCAATCTGACCCCTGCAGCGGGTTTCGCCCTGGGGCGTGGCCCTAAATCGCCGACTTCAGCATATTTCCCTTCTTGCTTGACATCGTCACAATCTCATTACAAATGATAGATTTCCTGATATTTGTCTAACGACGAGAGTGTATTATTGTCCCACATTGCAATTAAAGTGTTGCAGGGTTTTCCTTTAAATTTCCTGCTACGGTGAAGAGAGTCACTTTCCTCATTGCGATGAACACTATGGTGCAACGAGAGGTGGCGTGACTTCTGACTGGAACACGCTGCATGTGGAATCAATTAAACTGTTGATCAAAATGCAAGATGTCAAGAGTCTATCAGCCCCTCTGGAGGGCTGAGTCTCTCAGGGGCTGAAAGGGGCTGAGGGGCTGAAATCCCCTTTCTGGAGAAATTTTCTCCACACAACTCTATGACTGAAGAAATACTTCCTAACATCCCTGTGTGTTAGGGAATTGGAAATTCTAAGATGAAAGCAACTTAGCTTATTGATGACTCCAAGACTTCGCAGCCGTCCCCGACGTCGTTATAGAGTAGTCATCCTTTCCATCCCCTTGGGCTGTCAAATAAAAGGTTATTAGTTTAAAATTAATTGCCCCAGAGGAGCGTATTCCCATATAGTAAGTCAGTTAAGGGACTGAATTGAACTTTACTCACGGGTTTTGGGCTGATCGCGCGCGTGTCACCGGGTGAATGATAAATCTGCCTAGATTGAACATGTTCCTAACTGCGCAGTTACTCGAACATCTACATGTCTGAGCAGACTTACCTGGGTATTTGTACCGAACCCTTTTCACACCCGGAGAACGATGTCTTGACTGAAGCATGCTGATGAATGTCACACTGTTACACTCGTTGCTACGTTCTTCAGTGTTCTCTATTAGCAGTAATAAGAAGCTGCGCAAACTTCTCTGTAATGTACTGCTATTTTATGATTAACTATTGCTAAACGCGCTGGAACAGAGTTCCAAATGTTTCTTTGTTAGGTCAAATCACACGCCGCAAGCCTTCCTTCTTTGGTTTGTTAGTTCAGTCTGACACACGCTTCTCCGCCCCTGCTGGTTTGCTCGGTTTTGCTGACCTAAGCTTAACTTCACCACTTACTAAACACTGCAACAGTTTGCAATTAAAATGCTTGTGTTCTTTAAAAATTACGATCACTGAGAGCATATGATTGTTTTTTCAAGTGTAGAAACAGAAACAGTAGTTTTCTTCATTTTTTTCTGCTATGGCAAAGAGTCCCATTTATCTCAAATGTCTATCACTCATATACACTACCAATAACCTCAAGAGGCTTTTTATACGTGCCTCAGTGTCGTTTGGGTACAGATATCTGTTACAGATCAAACTGTTGACCAG
Source organism: Cherax destructor (assembly GCA_009830355.1). Lineage (NCBI taxonomy): Eukaryota > Metazoa > Arthropoda > Malacostraca > Decapoda > Parastacidae > Cherax > Cherax destructor. The sequence continues at coordinate 90,119 of WNWK01000178.1, read as the reverse complement.
GAAGCCAGACGCCGCCTGGCCCTTTCTAAGGGCAGGACCCTTGAAAAGGTTGAAAGGGCTGAAAGGGCTGATACCCCCCCTCTCTTGGAGAATTTTATCCACACTGTGAATCATCTGAGTTTTCAACTTCCAATTGTGACCCCTTGTTGTTGTGTCCCATTTCTGGAACATCCTCTCCCTATCCACCTTGTCTACTATATATAACTATATATATATATATATGAGTGTATGTGTATGTGTGTGTGTGTGTGTGTGTGTGTGTGTGTGTGTGTGTGTGTGTGTGTGTGTGTGTGTGTGTGGTTGCTGGGGATGAGTCAGCATATTTCGGTGGTATTCAGTGATATGCTATTAGAACCGTAGACTTAACACCACTATAGTTCATAAAAGAAAGCTTCATCTAACAAGCCTGAAGTGTACTCTTGTGCATTGCTATGTAACACAGTGTAAATAAGTTCAGACAATTGATCGATTACATACTGCAAAGCACGGCCATGTATTTCGAATTATTAAAAAACAAAATGCTAGGGTTCCACTTCTCAGAATTGTGGCACTATTGACACAGATGTATGTAAACTCAAGTGCTCATCCCTTCCCCCTTATCCTTTTCTCTAACATACTTCTTACCTAGTCTGTTCTAGTCTAAGCTTTGCTAATTCGATACACCCTTAGTTGTGCCCTGTTTATGCGTGCCTCTTCAACTGGTTTATTATCCAGTACATGATCGGGGATGTGATTACCACTATTACAATCAAGGACACAGAGTGGGACTGCAGAATCTCACTAACACCAAGTCATTAGAAACACGGGAGGAAGATAATGAATCAGTACTGATTAATCAGACATTAATTAGGTATCCTCATAGGGGGACCTTCAAGAAATTGCATATTTTTTTTATCCCCCTTTTCATAATCCTCCAACTTTCGCTCGTAACTCGAGAATGAATCATCCAATCGGCTTCAAATTTTCCCAGCCTTTTATATGACAATGAGGATCATATTTTTGGAACACTTGGCATGTTCACGTGCTCGATGACTAAAGTTGTTCAACCCAATACCAGAACCTTGGAAAGACTCAGATAACGTCTATAACTCTCGTGGTTAAACCTAAAACGGTGGAGAGTGAAACTGAACTGTGTAGGTTTGATTATTTTATGTGTAAAATAGTTTGAAATTTTAACTCCTCTTAATTCATGCTAAATAATTTTCAGTTTACCTTTTCTGAACGGCTTCAATATTTAGTGGCTGATGCATCTTAGGGCCAGAATAGTACCTATTAATTTTCGTTTGTATGCCGGAAAATTTGTTGACGCAGTAAAATATTAAAAACAAAAATGAAATAGTTGGAATCCGTGACATAACTGAAGAATGATTCATCTAATCGACTTCAAATTTTCACCACTGGTGTGTTTTTTTGAACACAAGGTTCACACTTCCATTGGGTGGCATAAATTCAAATTTAACAGTTATATTGAATAACGAATGATATTTATTTTTATTAATTAACTAAAGAATGCTTCTTCTCATCGGCTTCAAACTATTATTGACGATGCATTCTATGAGAAGGATGATAACACATGATCACAGAACGGGATGGGCTGGAACACAGGCCAGGCGAGTCCTAACATTCCCAGACCACTGTGGATAGCCAGTGTGCTATCCACTGATCTGAGAGTTTTAGGACTAGGTTGCCGCGGGTTCAAGTCCATCCCGTGTTTGAGATCCCATAAGTTTAGACAGAAGAGGTGAATTTTTTTTTTTTTTAGTGAAATAGTTAAAAAAAATTGAAATTGTTGGAATCAGATCAATTCCTGGTGAACGTTTTTTCTGATAGGCTTCCAACTTTTACCATTTGCAGGCAATATTAAAACAGCTTATCATTCACTTTGATCTGTGTAAATTTCAATCTGCCAATTTTATGAAGCAAATTTTTTTCCCCATGTAAGACTAGTGAATTTTATTACTGATCAGCTTCAAATCCTAAAATGAAGTATATTTTTCCATTCATAATGGACTACGTGTGTGCAAATCTGCCATTTTTACCAATGTAATCGAACGTGTTTTTTGAAACAAATCAAAATATAATATTTTTCTTACAGGATTTTGGATAATTTTCAATAGAACGTAAATCGGAAGAGTAAGAAGAATATGCATAAAGATTCGCTGTTTTATGGCTTTTAAAGTTTAACGAGCGGAGGTTTTTCTAGTTTTCTGAATATTCTCAGCAACATCTTCGTTTGTTGTATCACTAATATTCGTTTATTACTCGGGAACGCCTCACTCGATCGGCTTCTAATTTTCAACACTTGCGTAATGTATCGTGGGAGAGATTTATGGGAGTGTTTATATGTGTGGTGCCCTGTGCACAACGTGTTGTGTCCTGTGCACAACGTGTGGAGTCCTGTGCACAATGTGTGGTGCCCTGTGCACAACGTGTGGTGCCCTGTGCACAATGTGTGGTGCCCTGTGCACAATGGGTGGTGCCCTGTGCACAACGTATGGTGCCCTGTGCACAATGTGTGGTGCCTTGTGCACAACGTGTGGTGCCCTGTGCACAATGTGTGGTGCCCTGTGCACAATGTGTGGTGCCCTGTGCACAACGTGTGGTGCCCTGTGCACAATGTGTGGTGCCCTGTGCACAATGTGTGGTGCCCTGTGCACAATGTGTGGTGCCCGGTGCACAACGTGTGGTGCCCTGTGCACAACGTGTGGTGCCCTGTGCACAACGTGTGGTGCCCTGTGCACGTGTGATGCCCTGTGCACAACGTGTGTTGATATCATTTTGCCATTTTTAATATTGAAATGGAATACCATTTTGTTACTTTGTTACATTTTTTCGTCTTGCTGCTGGTGAGGGGCTCTTGATCCAAGGAACTGAATTTATCTTTCACCCTGCCTCGATCGTTTTGAACGTTTCCTATTGCACTGGCGCTATATATCCCCTACGGGTTTCCGCTTCTCTCCAATTAAAATACAAGAATAGTGAACGGCATCAATCTTGAATGGTCGATCCGTCGCATGCAATGCATGGATCGTTGTACGGCTCGTCGCATGCAATGCATGGATCGTTGTACGGCTCGTCGCATGCAATGCATGGATCGTTGTACGGCTCGTCGCATGCAATGCATGGATCGTTGTACGGCCTTCGGTTGTACAGGCACAATTTTTTTTGGATTCTGTACAAAAATTGGAAAATGCATCTTCTGGTTAGCTTTTAACTTTCAACGTTGATATTTAACAGCATTATCAACTTATGCCGCACTCTGCACAATTGCAGTCGCGTGCGTTGAGGCACAGAGGACTGTGGTTCAGGAATACGGGGATACCTATATCGGATCCCACAGCGACAGAAATATTTCTTGTTTGTTGAGTATTAACTCATAGATTTGTATATCAGTTAAATGAAAGTGATATTTACTGCCAAAAGAATGAACAATGCGCCAGTGACACTGCTGAGAAAATTTATGCAAAGCATGCCAGGTATACTCGCATGATGCCGTCAAGCACATGACAAGTTCTTTTGGCATTGTCAAAACACCAAACAGAATATCCAGCAAGAGACAGATACCAGACAGAGGCCGCGCCACGTCGTGGACACAAGTACATTCAAAGGCCTGTCATGCCTGTCCTTGCAAGATGCTAGTTTAATTGCAGTGAAAGGAGTAATTAAAGATGAGGAGTGAAGTATACATCAGTGTACAACAGTTCTGGGTTTGCCATATATTCTCTCCACCTGAAACTATGTACAAATATTTACACCATAGACAATGGATATGAACCAGTAATTCATGGAAGTACAGTTTCAAGAGACAGAGTTTAAGAGAACTTACACTGCTACAGCTATAAACATTCAAACAGATGACTGATTCTAGCATGGTGTTAACCTGCTCGAGGCTCACGAGGGTGTGAATGCCCTGGCCGCCCCTACATGCAAGTTAACTTCCCCTGGGTTCCTATCACTCATCCCAAACAAACAATCTCCAGCACAGCTGGGAGTAACCTCATACTCAAATGTTGCACTTATTTGTAGTAAGTAATTATGTACCGAAGATTATGATGACATACATGTGAGGTACGTCGAATACAATACACAAGCCACACACCACGTATGGAAAGTGTCGAATTCGTAAAAACACGATTGCAAAACAAACCACGGTGCAAGTGGGGTTAGAACCCATGGCAAATGAGTCGTAAAACTTCAGGCAAGCTGGCTTACGCACTGGCCTGTAGTTTTAAGATTTACTTGCCATGAATTCAAAAACTACCCACCCGTTCCGTAGTTAAGTGTTTTGGCTACGCAGCATTCTTCTTCTGTCGAATAAGGGCGCGTGTTACACTGAGGACAGTATAAATATTTTTGAGGTGATCATTATCTCAGCCTTGATAGAGGGTGATCATCCTCTCAATCTGAGAATCTGACTACTTTCTATAGAAATGACTAATTATAATAGAAGTTCTGTGTTGCATGCTCTATGCAGGTTTAACGCTTCTTCATTATTATTATTATTATTATTATTATTATTATTATTATTATTATTATTATTTTATTATTATTATTATTATTATTATTACTAAAAAAAATACTTATTAGCACAAAATCTTTTGAAGCAGATACGTTTAGCCACCTATTTTTCACGAATCGTATATGGATCATCACAAATAGTTCAGGATATTCCTATGGCCCCAGTACAAATTAATTCAGCAAAATATAGAATAGGTGGCAGGTTACTTAAAGCAGATAAAAGCTTTTATGAGGATAATGAGGCCGAGGTTAAGGTATGTAGGATATAGGGAAATTATTTTCCAGTAAAATTACCCCTTAGACAGGGACATTTGATCACCATTTGTTAGTAACACATTTGTAGATGAGTTATAAAAGAAGAGACGTGGGATTAAAAGATAAAGAATCTAACACAAAGTAGGAGTTGTCACAAATATTCTTTACTGATGACACTGTGCTGTCCGGAGATTCTGAAGAGAAATTGTAAAGGTTGGTGGACGAATTTGGGAGGGTATGTACAAGAAGAAAACTGAAAGTGAACATAACTAAGAGGAAAATGATGAGAGTAACAAAACTTTAGGTAACGAAAGAGTGGATATCAGGTTGAAAGGATAGAATATGGAGGAAGTGAACGTGTTCAGATATTTTGGAGTGGACTTGTCAGCCGAAGGGTCTATGAAAGATGAGTAGAACCACATAAATGGCGAGAGAAAAATTTTTGATGGTGCATTCAGGTATCTGTGGAGACCAAAAAACGTTTTCCACTGAGGCAAAAGGGGTTATGTATGAGAATAAGTGGTACCAATGCTCTTAAATGGATGTGAAGAATGTTGCAACAAGGAGAAGGCTGGAGGCAGTAGTGTTGTGTCTGAGGGGAATGTGTGGTGTGAATATTATGCAAAGAATTTGTAGTTTGGAGATTAGAAGGAGGTGCAGAGTTACTGAGGATGGGTTATTTAGGTAGTTTGTAAGTTCAGAGGATGAAGGCAAAATGGTATAATTTAAAGGATGTATAAATCTGTAGCGGAGGGAAGGCAGAGTAGGGAAAAGTTGGAGTGAGGGGGTAAAGGTTTTGTATACAAGGGTCTTGGACATCCAAAAATCGTGTGTGAGAATATTAGATAGGTCCGAGTGCAGGCAAGTGGTTTTTATGACTTGAAGTGCAGTTGGAATGAGAGCATAGTAACATTTATGAAGGGATTCAGGGAAAACTGGTTAGCCAGACTTAATCTGGAAACAGTACAGGAGTGCGAATTAAGGAGAAACTCATAGGAAAAATATTGATAAGTGTTTACTGAATGTTAGTAGAGGGTTGTAAAGTTTACATTTCACCTTAGATGTTCACAAGGCACAAATATACTTTACTCATCATTCAAAGTACAAACCGGTTATATTTTCACCAATCTTAAAGTAATTACATAATATTTGCAGATTTCCAATTACAATTACCGTCATTTGATGTGAAAAATATCATATTACAATTGCATTACATTTTATACTAAATTATTCTCATCGATGTTGAAATCATTGTTAAATATTCATTAATATTAAACATTTTTAATTCATAATCTGTATTTAAATGTACCAAACTGAACATTACACATTAATACCATTTGATTCTTTTTCAGTCAGAGGTAAACAGATGGTCAACTTGTGCAGAATGTTGTTAAGCAAAATCAGAAAAGATCCAGAAAGATTACTCTGATTACTAAATTAACTTTGCATTTACATTAATGGACATGCGTTATATCTAAGATATAATAAATAAAAATAATTTTTATTACTATAATTTTAACAAGAAAACTGCACCTGGAAGTTGAAGAATATTATAAGAATTGTTGAAATTAATTGTTGCAGAAACTTGCTAATAAGTTATTTACACAACTTGTAAAATAGAGGAAATATTATTAACTTTAATACTGCATACCATCCTGCATAAGTTACATCCTGCATAAGAGTCAAGCATGGAAGGTACTCATATATTTCTCAGTTGCACGTAATGAGGAGAACTTCGCGGAATATTGCAGGTTCTAGCTGCACTATACTCTGAGTAAAAAAAAAAAAAAAAAGACTTCTGTGCTAAATACTCTCTGTGACGGTGTTGGAGTGGCCATGCTAGTTTATTCAGAGGCAGCATTTTTGGAGGTAAATCCCGTTAAAAAGCCAAGAGATATACTTTGAATTGAGCACAATCCTCTTCTATACAATTTTTCAAAACTTGTTTATCAGTGAGAGGCGTTGTTAAGGACCTGCCTTGTATGATCCAGTAGGTCTGCTGCAATGTTCCTCCATTCTTATATGATTTCTGTTTACCTCCAGCTGAAGAGGGCATAGACGAAAAATAGGTGGGACCTATTTTTTGAAGTAATTTAAGAGGTATTATCTTGAGAGGAGGGGATACCTTTCACGGATCAAGCAGCGATCAATATACAAGTAGTTTAAAGTTGTTTAAAAACAGTCAGAAGGTAATTTGAGTAGCAAAGGGCACCCTAGACATTTTGATACATATGAAATATAGCTGATTAGTTGAAATATGGAATAAAAAATACTGGAAAAATACGGCTATTTCTTCATTTTGTGTAACAGAACCAATAACTTGCAGATTAATCAAATAATGCAATTGAAATATATGGAATGTTGTGGTATAAAAAGACACGTGAGCAAACAGTAGGTCATATTTATAAGTAAATGTTTTTGTCCAAGGTCCCAGGACTGAAAAGTTTTCTAATAACTTAATCGTAGTGTTTCTTTTTAAACCACTTTGTCGGCATCAATTTAATTTCAATGAATGTTGTATTACACCTCAAAACTAACATTACAAATATGATCTAACACTAGAATTAAAACTAGTAAAATCACTAAGGAAGTGGATGATGTTCTGTATTACAGTGTCATAAATAACAGAAATTCAGTCATCTTCACTAACACAGATCCTCTACGTCCTGCTGTGGACCATCACCATCATTTTCATCTTCAATGTTTATGTTTGAACATGACTGTTGAGTGCAAGCTGGTGTGAATTTAAGAGAATTTATGGTACATGAACAGTCTGAAGCATATTCATCCACTGGATAATTAGGTTAGCTGGTATGCCGTTTCATCACATGATTACTAGTGGGGTT
>WNWK01000178.1:0-77500 GCA_009830355.1 Cherax destructor | reverse complement strand
TATATCAGTCATCAAGGCGGTGCGCAACTATCCAAAAACGGATAATTGTGTCCTTCTGCCCCATCATCGCAGTAATCACAGAGGTAGACCCAAGAAAAGTTCTAGTGAAAACGAGAAAATTTGCGCAAAGGTTAGTAAAAAAGGTAACACAGTGGGAACAATCAGAACAATTACAAGTGACGACACTATAGCTCTCAAAGATGAGACCACAGCTCAAGCACTATGAGACAAGAATCCGACAAGTGACACCATAGCCATCAACAACAACCTTGAGGGAGACCCCATCACTGAACAATTAATTTTGCCAGAATCAGAAGTCAATAAGGCGATAGTGTCATTTCCAGCAGGATTTGCAGGAGGTTACACTGGAATTCGACCACAACTCCTCAAAGAGATGGTAAATCCAGTATTCGGCGCATCTGCATCAATTCTTCTCACCGAATTAACAACTTTCGTCAACAACTGCCTGGCTGGGCGAATCCCAGAAGAAAATAAACCTTTCATTTTTGAAGCCTCATTATGGGCTTTGAAGAAGGATGGGGGAATCAGACCCATTGCTGTTGGTAACACCCTTCACCGACTCGTTGCCAAAGCAGCAGTAAGGAACATTCATATAGAAGCTGCCAGTTTACTCCAGCCACATCAAATAGGCTTTGGGGTCTCTCACGGCAGTAAAGCCGCAGCTCATGCGGCAAGGGCCTACATCAGGGACCTACCAGAAGACAAGGTTGTAGTCAAACTTGACTTTAGAAATTAATTTAATATGGTGAAGAGAGATGTGGTCTTGCCGGCCGTTCGGGATCGGTTCCCCAGTATTTTTCCCTTCATTTCAGCTGGCTACAGCAAGCCCTCAACTCTTTTGTTTGGCGATCATGAAATTCCCTCATCAGAGGGTGTTCAGCAGGGTGATCCACTCGCTCCACTTCTCTTCTGCTTGGCAGTAAGAGAACTAACTTCCAGCCTACGCAGCGAGCTCAACATCTGGTACCTGGATGATGGCACTCTGGCAGGTACTGAAGAGTCCCTGCTAGAGCACCTACAACCGGTGAAGACACAGTGACTTATCCTTAGGACTCATCCTCATCATCACAACGAACCAGGAAATAATCAATGCTGTGCGAACAATCCTCCAGGACGTCTCTGCTACCATTCCACCGCTGGGTCACCAGGCCATCGACACGGTCCTCAAGGACAAAGTGAATGACCTGAAGAGAATGGAGGAGATAATAAGCGATCTTAATGCCCAGGATGCCCTGTATCTCCTCACAAGGTGTCTTACTATGCCAAGACTCACTTCTTGAGTTGCACACCCTCTTTTGACAACCCAACACTTGACAAGTATGATACACACCTGAGAGTGAGGTTGGAAATGCTCCTCCTTCAACACTTCAGACAGTACTGAAGACTTCTTGAGCTCCCAGCCAATAGCATTCGACAACACCCAAGTGACGCCACATTCAAGTTCCGCCCAGAAGGCTTGTGATTGGTTGGATTGATATGAGAAGTCTCTCTGAGGATAGCTCATGGCGCCGTGAAAACCATGCTTTTTTCGTCTCAATTTTGATACAAGCACGCGCTGAATCTGTCACTAGAGGATCGGCAATGGGAGCAGGCAACCCTCCCAGTGCGACTGGGAGGTATAGGGGTGCCCCAAGGAAAACAGGTTACCTGCATTTCACTCGTCGTGTTTGGCGTCTAGTGGATTAGTCAAGAAGATTGTCCCCGAACGCTTGAGAGGTTTGGTGGAAGCTCAAGACCCCAGGTTCATTGAAACAGCTGTGCGGTGGGACATCCTGGCAGACTCCTCCAGCAGACCAGCTCCTCCCAAAGAACACAAACAGTCCCACTGGGACAAACCGATCATGGAAAAAATCGCCAACACAATGCTCACCAACGCTTCAGGAAAGGACAAAGCTCGTCTCCTAGCGGTGAAGGCACAACACTAAGGAGATTTACTTATAGCCGTTCCCAATTCCTCCCTGGGCACTCGACTCGACCCACAGGCCATTCGGATTGGTGTTGCTCTTCGCCTAGCCGCCCCCATACTCACTGAACATAGGTGTATTTGCGGCAGGGCGACGGCAGATCAATTCAGACTTCATGGTCTCGTGTGTCACACATCAGAAGGGAAGTATGCTAGACATGAGGTCAACGACATCATAAAGAGAAGCCTCGCCACATCCCGTTGCCCAGCCCAACGGGAACCCTAAGTACAGAGGTCTGATGGAAGTCAAAAGCGTCCTGATGGAGCCACTATGCTACCATGGAAGGATGGTAAGCAGATTGCTTGGGACTACACCTGTGCCACCACAATGGCAGACATCTACTTGCCATACTCCGTAGCTGAAGAGGGTGGAACTGCCAGCCACACGGAGACCCAGAAGACTCGCAAATATGAAGGCCTTTCCCCTTGCTATAACTTCATCCCAATAGGGTCGGATTTCCTTAGAGCATGGGGCAAGTGTGTCTAAAGTTTCTCAAAGAGCTGGGAGAAAAACTCATCATAAAAACCAAGGACCACAGGGCGGCCAGCTTCCTCTTCCAGAGACTCAGTGTTGCGATCCAGAGGGAAAATACCTGTAGCATTCTGGGCACGAGGCCCACTGCCGGGGAGCTGGCCGAGGTATTTGAGGTGTAGCTCTGAGTTGTTATCTATGTTGTTTTATTCCCTATTGTATTCTTGTCAATGTATTTTGTCAATGTATTTGTCTTTAAATAAAGTATATATAAAATATAGGGGGTGGTAGGAGAAAATTTTCAAACAGCTTCAGGGAGAACTTTGAGTTTTCCCTGAAGCAAGTTTATTCTTTTCTCTGAGGGTGAGGGTCCCCAGGACAGTTCCAGAGGTGGTACCTCCCTAATTTTAAATATATATATATATATATATATATATATATATATATATATATATATATATATATATATATATATATATATATAACCCATGATGCTTTGGCCCGCGTCATGATGATCGAAAACACATGACGCTCTAGTCCACTGAACCACACAATCCTTATGCATATATCCAAAATAAGCACAGTGAAAATAAGTAATATTCCAAGTGCTTTCAGGATTTCTTACATTATCAAAGAACAGTAAAATAATAGGTCAATAGAAACCATATAAAGCCGAGATATGACCTCACATGTCACTTTACATATGACCCTACTCTTTGAGAGTGGCAATGTTGTAAAGCTCTAATCAGGTGACATGTTAGGCAATCGGGATTTTTGCCAACATAGCTTATAATCCTCACAAAGTGCACTCATTATAAATAAATCTAATTTATACACTCCCGAACTAATATTCACAGTGTAATCAATAATATTTTTTTATTAAGGTTGATTCTACTTTATTTTGTATAACCATTTATTTGCTTGGTGCAAGTTTTTTAGGCTTTTTGAAAATGAATTGAGTGGGTAAAATCTTTCACGTGAATAACCAGAGCATTGTTGAGTTTTAATGGCATATTTATACTGTTGTAATCTTAGTTTAAGACGTTTTCCAGTTTGCCCAAACTATACTTCATTGCATTTTTACAAGGAATCTTATAGACGGAGCCATTAGACTTTTTTGAGAAGTTTTTAGTAAAATGTTTTTTATTGTATAAATATTTTTATATATAATTTTGATTTTGAATTACTTAACCAGAGAAGGTATATCTAAAAAGTTTTTAGATATACTTTTTAGTTGCTGAATATGGTTTTTGTCCTTTCTAGGATTGTATTTTGAATCCCTACCAATTTTAAAAGATTTGTCAATTATTATTTTTTTTAGAATATTAGATTATTTAGTATCTCACAAACCTTCAATATTTCCTCGTCTACGAACTTTGGGCTACAAATGCCCAGAGTTCTCAAGAACATAGAAGAGAATACGGAACATTTACTCTGTAATGATGTGAAGAATATTAGTGTACATACGAACCGATATTTGTTGGTTTTCTGAATGTCTTGACTTTCAATTCTTTGTTCCTTTTAATAATTAAAACTAAAAGTGGCAGTGGGTTATTTCATTCAAATTTATCAGTATACTTTATGAGTGAAGCTGGACTATATAATTGAAATATAAATTGGCTAATTCAATAGTCTTGGGGATAAGCATAGAACGTCATCCACAAATTTCTCAGGACTGGTGAGAGAGGACTTTACATTACCATACCAAACTTTTGAGTTATAACTCCCCATTAAACACAACTTTCCATCAACATTCCCAAGATTAATAACCTCATTGATTGTTGATACAAATAAGAGTAAACCATAATTACTGAGCTCTTCAGATAGGAAACTTAAGTCGTCTACTGCGACTTTTGTGAACAATAAGGATATATTAAAACTAAACATACTGTAATAATTTAAGTCAGTCATGGTGCTTAGTTTGTCACCCAGATCAGTATTATTATTAATATTAAAGTTGGAAACTTTATCTACAATTTGGTTCAAATTATCTACTTGTCATTTAAATAATTTGTAAGCGAGATAGCCAGTGGAGGTAATTATAAGCCTGGCTGGATTACCTGGTTTGTGCTTTGATTCTTTCATACATAAATGCTGTGACATGAAGTTATTTTTAACCGATTCTATAGGATTCATTCTGACTTTGTAATAGGCACAAAGTTCCCAGACTCGAATTTTCACGCTTCCTGGTTGAAATATGGTGGCGGTGTAGATCACGCTGCACAATACACTCATTTTTTAAGTTGCGTGACAAGTTTCAGTGCGATCGATCATTCCGTTGAGAGTAGAATCGCATATTTTGTCGGTTTATCAGTTCATGTTTGCTATTTGTCTAGTGTAACAGAACGGTGTTTTTAAAAGAAAAAACAGTGTTTATGTATGTGAAATTCTATTTCAAGCTAGGTAAAACGGCTAATGGAAATGCATATAAATCTTCAGCAATCATTTGACTATGAAGTAATGGGTTGGACACACTATTTTGATTATTTTTTCTCGATTCAAAGTAAGATGAACGTCAACTGAGGATGGTGAACACACTGGTCGTCCATACAGACTCCAACAATACAAAAGTGAGGAAGGTTATTCAAGAAGATCGTCGTCAGTGTTCAGGACACTGCAAGTGCTGCAGTGATTATGACTGGTTGCAAATTTTGTGCCCCTCTAGCTGACTCAAGCCAGAAAGACCTTTGTTTTCTGGTCAAAAACAACATGGTGGTCGTCCTCCACCCTCACTACTCCCCAGATCTCTCCCCCTGTAACTTTTTTTTCTCTTCCCAATAAATAAAATGGCATTCAAGGAGCAGCATAGACATCCATTAGAATCTCAGGCTCCGCTAGACGCCGTGCTAGGAACAGTGTATAGGCTCCCAAGGAGAATACTTCAAGGCAAACAAATTTAACTAGAATATTAGGCAAGCCTATATTTTTTGTTCACAGAGGTCAAAGAATTTTTTGATAACATCGTGTATCAGTATCAATCAATAGATTATTCATCTTACCTACAAAACTACTTTCATTCAAAATTACTACAACATTTGCTTTGTATTCTTTAGTAGATGCAAATGTTCATTATTTTCAACATTTTCCAATGAGTTGAACAATATCTGAAGACAAATGGGAATATTTTGCATTGTCATGGAAATATAAATAATATATAAAACGGTAGATATTTCAACGTTGCAAAATTTGTTTGCAATTTCCACATCACTGACCTTTTTTTTAGAGGCTGTAAAACTTAGACTGAATCCTAGAGCAGCAGTTGTATTCTTATCTAATAATACATTTTACAAGTTAATTACCATTTTTGTATTACTATGTTTACTACAATCGTTATTTTCAATTGTTTAACTTAGGTTTTTGTTTTTGAGCTCATTACAAATACTCCTGAGGTGGTTCCAACAAGGGTTTAATATACTTCGTTTCCAATCCCATGGTACAGCCTGATTAAATCAATATTTTTTTGGACCTCAATATATTGCATGCCTCCTATACTTAAATGTTACTAATTTCAATGTTTCTGTACAATGATTCTCGTGAAATTATCGAAAGGTCGATCTTTCATGTCAACAAGTCCAATTGGTAAAAGAGATTTATGAAAGACGTTTTATTGAAATTTAAATAATAAAAATAAGCCGAATTTTAAACTTTTGTAGCTTGATTAGTGGAGAAGGTAACCGGGAAACGAAAAGATTAAGATTAGGAAGTTTGCTGAGAATATTGGACCGCTGGGAAATAGACCTTCCGGATTACATTTGTTTGTGTCCTAAACCCTAATAATTTTCTGTCTTCGCTAAACTCCGGTAAATTTCAAACATGAATAGTTTTAATTATCGTAATCCGCTTTTTCATTTTACTGTTTCTCTCTAATCCATGAATTATTTTATTGAACCACTTGTAAACCCCCGTATCATTATGTTCTACCTTACCTAAACCTTCTTTTTGAACCCTGAATAATTTGAACTCTCTTCTCCTAATCTTCGCATTTAGTGAACCTTCCTAATCTTTACCAGATAAACAAACACTTAAAATTAATGATGAAGAATTAGACAACATGTGGGTATATATACTTGTAGACGTTTCGCCATCTAGTGGTTTTATCAATACAAATTCAAGCACATAATGGGAAGACCGTAGAATTGTATTCAAAAGACGAGGTAATCAGCCCCTCAGCCTTTGAGTTGGCGAAAAGTATCGTAGTCTTGAAGAATCTGATGTACAGTCATGTTCAACTCAAAATAAATAAACTTATAGTCGGTAAAACTGAAGTCTGCATCCCTTTTGAGCATAGATACTCAGAATCAGTGTCATTTGATTCACAAATAAAGCACTGGCTTGAGCTATGTAGCAAGAGTTGGCTACAGTTGTCTTGAACGTGTGCTAGCTGTGTAGTCAGCTACCTACGTTCCTCGCCTCTGCACCATGGCTGACGTTACCTGGAGCCGGGTAATGGGACGATGCTTCAGCCAGAACATGCTGCCTTAATTACCTGCTGCTCCAGAGGCCGTATAATCACTTGTGTAGCCCAGCACTGGTGTGTCCAGAGCCAGGCTTTCCTCCCAGTCTTTACCTCCTCTACACGCCGAAAGAAATTTCCCTTCCTTCCCTTCTTCTCTCTTAATTCTCCATCTCTTTTGTTTCCCTTTTCTGGCATCTACTTTTTTACCGTTCATTTCTCGTCTTTCTTCTTTCCTTCCTTAATTGGTCTCTTCCTGAATTTCTTCCTCAGCCCCTATTCCTTTCTTTCTTAATCCACGACAACATATTTTATAGTCTGTCTTCCATCCCATCTTCCGTCCTCTCCTTCCTGTCGCATCTTGCATAGTACCAAATACACCGTTCTCTCATATTATCACCTTTACCTATTTTTCGCTATCTCTCCCACAATTCTCCTCCATCCTCCTTGTCTACTCCCATCTCCCTCCCTCCACCTCTCCTAATTTTAGTCCTGCCTCCCTCCACCACTGCTAAGTCCTCCACCACTGCTAACTACGTCCTTCACCACTGCTAAGGCCTCCACCACTGCTAAGTTCTCCACCACTGCTAAGTCCTCCACCACTGCTAAGTCCTCCACCACTGTTAAGTCCTGCCTCCCTCCACGGATGAAGAGAAAATTAATTAGTGGTGATGACCTTTACATGCACCTTCACTCTGCCATCACCCGCTGAGCAATCTTTGTTAAGGTCACACTTCAGCACTGCTCTTCAACCCACGCTGTCTCCAGCAACCCACGCTCTCTCCAGCAACCAACGCCCTCTCCAGCAACCCATACCCTCTCCAGCAACCCATGCTCTCTCCAGCATCCCACGCCCTTTCTAGCAACCCACGCCCTCTCTAGCAACCCATTCCCTCTCTAGCAACCCACGCCATCTCCAGTACGGTACTGGAGAGGCAGTCCTGGCAGTACCTCAAGCTCTATATAGCATCCCACGCCCTCTCCAGTAACCCACGCTCTCTCCAGCCTCCCACGCCCTCTCTAGGAACCCACGCTCTCTCTAGCATTCCACGCCCTCTCCAGCAACCCACGCCGCCCCAAGCATCCTACGCCCTCTCCAGCAAGCCACACCCTCTCCAGTAACCTATACTCTCTCCAGTATCCCCCGCCCTCTCCAGCAACCCAAGCCCTCTTCACCATCCCACGCCCTCTCCAGCAACCCAAGCCCTCTTCAGCATCCCACACCCTCTCTAGCAACCCATGCCCTCTCCAGCAAGCTATACCCTCTCCAGGAACCCAAGCCCTCCCCAGTCACACACCAGCAACCAAAGCAGTCTGCAACCATACAACGGCTTCTGCAGCTACCTATATTCTATCAATAACCCACGCCGTTTCCAATATTGCTGTAGCAATACACGACCATTTTCAAGCCATACACAAGCCATCCACGCTCTATTCAGCTTTGTACCAGCAACCCACGCCCTCTCTAGCGATTTGCTAGCGCTCCACGCCCTCTCCAGCAATTCACCAGAGTCCCACGCCCTTTCCAGGTACCGTAATCAGAAGGCTGCTCTCTAGTTTCACACATCGAGTGTCCGTGTTTCAGTTCCTGGCACTGGTGGGAACGTTCGGCACGATTCCTTGCACCTGCTGTCCCTGTTAACCTAGCAGTAAGTAGGTACCTGGGTGTTAATTACCTTATACCTGTTCACTAACTGTATAGTCGACTGGTGTGGGTGGCATCCTGGGGGACAAGATAGGAGGACCACAATGGAAATAAGACAGACAGTCCTCGATGACGCACTGATATTTTTTGGGTTATCCTGGGTGGCTATCCCTCCCAATACCTGATTTAAAATCCAAATAAATTTTAATCTTAACCTTTAACACTTATGCAATACTTCCATAATCACACGCTCTCCCCAGCCATACACAAACAGCCCACTTCCTTTCCAGCCTCATACTAGCATACCCTCAGAAGTCATACCCACGGCCTATTCAGCAACCCACTCTATATTCAACCATATATCAGCTACCAGCGCCATTTTCATCGATATACCAGAAACTCAACGTCCTCTTCAGTTGTGAATATTAAAATGGGACTGAGGGACTGACCACCTCAAAACTACATCTTCAAGGGTGATGGACTGATTACATCGTTTTCACATCTCTTCTGCTTTTGTCAACTTTTTGTACTCGACTGAAAAAGCCTACTGTGTAGACGAAACGTATCGAATTAAAGATACCAAACTGTTGCATATGTGTCTTACCTAACGTCCTCTTCAGTTCTATGTCTGCCAGAGATTTCACATGGTCATTGGACAGGATTTCTCAAGCACCAACTTTGAAAATGTGGAGAAGGGAAGGACTGAAGGATGACTGGTGGTTGAGGTAACAAGGATTTGCTAAGTGGACGGCGGGAGGAGAGCAAGTCCACCATGGTTTGTTTGGCCGAAGATCGGAAGTGGAATGTTGTTATTGTTGGTAGGTCAGTGATTGGTAGCTGGGAGAGTGGCAAGGATGGTTTGTGGGTAGGTGGACGGGTGGGTGTGTGATTAGGTGGAGGGGTGGGTGTGTGAGTAGGTGGAGGGGTGGGTGTGTGAGTAGGTGGAGGGGTGGGTGGGTGTTCTATTTCTAGTGTTTTCTTCAGGAAAACAATTTTCTCGGAGATATGTCATGAGATGAGCAGGCCAAGGTGCTCCGTGGCCTGGTGGCAAAAGCTCTCGTTTCACACGTGGTAAGTCCGGGTTCGATTCCCGGAGAAGGGTTGGAAATGTCGGACGTGTTTCTTTACACCGGTTGTCTATGTTCACCCATCAGTAAAATGGGTACCTGGGTGTTAGTGGACTGGTGTGAGTCGCATCCTGGGACAAAACTGACCTAATTTGCCCGAAATGCTCTACATAACCAGGGGGCTTTCTATATAGTAGTGTCATTGATAGAAACTAAGCCAGTATACCTTGTACATGTACTTGTAGTAAATAAAGATATTATTATTATTATTATTATTATTATTATTATTATTATTATTATTATTATTATTATTATTATTATTATTATTATTATTATTATTATTATTATTGCGTGATTCATACCTTCGCTATGGCAAAGATTGGTGCCCTAAAGGGAAGAGAATGAAATCAGTTTGTATAGTTATCCATGGCCACCAATGTGCTCGCGTTACGAGTGGTAAGTCCAGTGTACTGCTGAACACTTAACGTTTGTAGCTTAGTGGACTAAGGCGTCGAGAATTTAGCTATCTTCCCGGGAGGCTGGCTAAATAACTCGGGTTCAATCCCCTGCTGGTCGCTGTGTATATTTATATATCCTGCCGAATAGGTAAAACTTACGATTTTGGCTTAAATAGCAACGTTCTTCTTAATGAATATGGCAAGCGAAAATTTGTGTATGGAGTAATTTCGCAAAAATATATTTCAAAAATATATTTCATTGTGGTTGTTCATCATTCAATTATTGTAAACTTATCTAAAATATATTTAGCTGGATTAGGCTAAATTAAATAGCGCTTATTATAATAAAGTTAGACAAGTTTTCTAAGGTTCTTTTGGTACAAAGTGAGCGAAAATTCACGATGCTCTAAACCACTGGACCATACAATCCTACAAACAACTTGAGCCTAGCAAACTAGCCTTGCTTCATGTTGCAGGACATATGATGGTGTGGTTGCCTCAGAGCTAATTTCATTCTACTTCCTGTTTGGGGTACTAGCACACCACAAGCAGTACACAAGCGTGCTAAAACAACACGGGTTCGATCCTTCGGTCAGTCGCAGTGTTGCTAATGATTAAATGCCACTTGTTCATGGTGTAGTGCCACTAAGCCTACATGCCTAGTTCCCATAGTTTCCTCCAGGTAGCAAGCCTGGTGGGCATACCCACTTCAGCCTGCCCAAGCTTGCCTCTCTCTCACTTCTCATCCTAGAGTCAACACTAGGTCTACTCCTCTCTCCCTCACATAGGCATGGCCCTCCCGAGCCATGGACACAAACACACTGCCTGTGTACCCTCACGGTATTGCAAATAAAGTAAGAAGCCTCCGAAGCCTTGCCATTCATCCACCGCCTACAGCAGAATGACGAAAAAAACATTGTATATAAATGGTGACAGCAGTGCCTAGCAGCAGATGTGTTTGCCCGGAGGAGAGGAAGGAAGAGGAATGAAGTTGTCTTCACTTCATCACCCTACACAAGAAGCATCCATCTCTCAATAAGTTATCCTGATGTTGTTCCAGGCCGAAATTTGTCGAATTTCTTTGAGAAATATAGTGGCATCCCTGTGATTCCACGCCAAAGTGTCCCACGCTGTTTGCTGTTGGTGTTTCAGCTCAGCATGGTTAATTCAGCAAGTCATAGGTGAGTTTGTGGTGATTTCTGCGTCCAGTGTGAGTGTTTCTTCCCGAGTTGTGGGTAGGTAGGAAAAAATAGCCAGGTTCCTCACCTACTCACTCACGCTCTACCATAACACCCACACTTGCCCTAGTGTATGCCACCACTCCCTCTCTGCCATGTATTCCTGTGAATTCTGTGTGAATTCTTGCCAGAGCTGTGTATCCGAGTACCCAAGGTCACTCATTGCTATGTGGATCACGAAGCCACATGGATCATGAAGCCATGTGGAGCAAGCCATGTGGGGTGTGACAAAGCCACATGGGTTACCAAGCCAGACCACCCAAGCCATTCTGTGGTCTGCTGCCGCATCAACCCATGACGTCACCATGCCACTGACGTCACCCACGATGCTGCCCGACTTCACGACGTCACCTTGCTGCTGACGTCACATACGATACTGCCCGATGTCACTCCAGGACGTCCCCTCATGACATCACCCATGATGTTGCCTGATGTCACCTTCCAATGTCATCCCATGACATCCCTCACGACGTCACTCCATGACGTCACCCTGGACGTCTGCTGATGGCCTGACATCACCACATGATGTCACATATTCTGTTTTCACAGTGAACATTTTATTTTCAGTATTGTCGAGAAGTTTGAGAGAAGGTATATGTCATGTGTTATTTCCTCTCAGTCAGTGTTCTCACATGTTCGTGTATGGCTTAGTGTCGATTTTTTGAACAGAAAAGCGTCATTTGCTAGTAAGCCATGTTGTACCGCATGTGCAGTAGGTGTGTCCTGTGTAGTCTTAAGCACAGCTATGTGTGGACCACAGTATGTTCGCCCAGACCAGTATAGCACCTCGTGTGTGTTACTTTGTCTCCCGGTGTGACCCCACGCCCGCACGCTTGACAGCTGGCATTAGTCAGTACAGGCGTCAGTTACGAGTGTCTGAGCCCCATGTACAGAAAGCTCTTTATGTTCACCGCTCGTGATGCCCTGCTGAATCATACCCGTGATGCTTCCCCCATCTAGACTCATTCCACTTCATCTTCTGACCGTCAGAGTGCAGTTATATGTAGAAACCAGTCTTAGGACACTTAGACCATCCTCTGCTGTAACTTCAACTGTCGAGAGAATGACACTCGTCAAGCCGCAGTAGCCTCGAGTCACAGCTTCAGTGAGCAGCCTGCACAAAGATGATGTCACTTTGACTGCTAGCCCCTCACTGCAGTAAAGTGTATGCTGTTACGACCTCCAGATGTTTCGCCAAGTCGTCTCTGCCATGACTCACTCCACATTCGCTGGCAGTGACAGCCCCAGCGACAGTACCACTCAAGATATGTCCTCCTGAGTCCCTTGCCAGAAGAAGTCCTGTCCAGTTGCGACTACTGACGACGCCTCACTCGAGGGCACCAGCAGGTTGGGCCCCAGGTTGAGGGAACCCTGCAGCGACTACTCCGATGACTGCTTTACCGTCCCAGAGGAGACCGTACCCTGTTGCGTCTCAGCTCAGCTGCAGCAATGTCTCCTGTGTTGCAGTATCTCTCCAGACGCAGAAAGGTGCACAGTGATGCCCATCGACGCTCACTGCCTTAGACCACGAAGCACACCTTTTTTTTCACTCTCTGTAGGAAGTTTTTGTTTTCATGTCCACATATGTATATAAAAATGTTTTTATTTTTCATTCTGTGCCCTGTTCTTGTGAGAGAGAGACAGAGTTTTTTTTTTACTGCCAGTCATGGTCAGGGTCGACCATGGGTAGGTGGACGAGGGGCAAGCCTGGTGGGCATACCCACTTCGGCCTGCCCACCCTTGCCTTTCTCTCACTTCTCGTCCAGGCATCCTAGAGTCAACACAAGACCTACTCCTCTCTCCCTCGCATGAGAATGGCCCTCCCGGGCCATGGGCACAAAACTGCCTGTGTACCCTCGTGTTATCGCAAATAAAGTGAGACGCCTCCGAAGTCTTATCATTGTTACCCAGCTACCAAGAACGACACAATCAACTTTCGTTGATTGTATTGCTTGTGGAGGCTAGTACACCAAACGGAAAGTAGAATGAAATGAGCTCTGAGGCAACCACACCATCGTTTGTCCTCGTAACTTGAAACAAGCCTAGTTTACTAGGCTCAAGTTGTTTGTAGGACTGTATGGTCTAGTGGTTTAGAGCATCGTGAATTTTCGCTCGCCATGAAGCAGGCTAAAACAACACGGGTTCAATCCTCTGACTAGCCGAAGTGTTGTTATATTATATATATATATATATATATATATATATATATATATATATATATATATATATATATATATATATATATATATATATATATATATATATATATATATATATATATATATATATATATATATATATACATATGTTTAAAGTTTCTTTTCCTTATTTTATGCCTCTTCTCCTTTCTTTCCTTTTTCCCTACCGCCTGTAGTACTTCAATCCTTCTTCATTTCCTTCCCACTAGCCATCGTTACCGCCTCCCGCTACGAGCCTTTCTATCCTTTATCGTCTGTCCCATGGTGCTCCATCAGCTACCCAGAGAAGCTTATAGAACCATGCGGGCCTAAACTAAGTACAATTTGCTCTCCCCTCGCCTTAACTGAATGGCTTTTTCATAACCCAACCAGCCACCATTTTCCCCACTCAGCCCTCAGCCTCGCTCGCTATTGATGTATCCAATTTTGTTTAATAAAATGATGCTTGCTTCTTTGTTTACTCACACACGTACACCCTTCCCCTTTGCAAGTCTGATAGGGCATACCTGGTGGCATTGCAATTTATACGTAGGAACGTAGTCAAATGTAAACACACCAAATTAAACGATACAGTCAACAGTATGTTGAACAGTGTTGGAAACAGCAACAGTAGTAGCAACAGTAGTAGTAGTAGTAACAACAGTAGTAGTAGTTGTAGTAAAAGTAGTAGTAGCAGCAATAACAGTAGTATTAGTAGTAGCAGCAGCAGTACTAGTAGTAGTAGTGGTGGTGGTGGTAGTAGCTGTAGTAGTAACAGTGGCTGTAGTAGTAGTAGTAGTAGTAGCAGTAGCAGTAGTAGTGTTTGATGATAGTTCTCGGTTGAATATACTGTTCGACATTTGTACTGCTAAAGGTTATGCCAGCTGGAAACTGCCGTTGCTCAGTTTGATTATATTAGATGTCATAATAAGAGCTGTTTCACGATTTCTTCTTGCGTTTCTCCCCTTCCTTTATTACGAGTATTGAACGGGAAAATCTCATCAGACAGCTATGGAAATTCCTATCTTGAACACAGGTTAGGACTGCGAATTTATGCTCGCTGGTTCATTTATCTAGGATCTTTGTTTCTCCCGCTAGCAAATTTCGTGTTTCTTATCTGGTTTGCAGAATACTTAAGGTCAGGTAGCAGGAGTATTTCTAAAGGAGTTGCTCAATACTCACTTGAAAGAATGCCTGGTATTCCTTGAAGGAATACTTTCGATGCCAGATGTAAAGGGCCTTGTTGGGATGTATTGTTTGTGTGTTTTTGGTAATCTGTAGATACTGGATGATTTTGGGTTGGTTGAAATATGTTGGGTTAAATTCTTTTCTTGCTTTGCTCCTTTAATAATCTGCATTGCTTTAAGTATGAACCTTGATTTGTAAGATTTATTTTTGTAAGTCTAAGGAATATGTAGTTACATCATTGATAATCAATATTTTGGCATTGTAGTCAATAGTTTAAAATCAGTATACCTCCTCTCATGTCGCCCCTTTGACAACGATGTCGTTATCAGTGGCAAACTCTCTCTTTGGAAGAATGTTTCTTTTAGGTGATAGGAATGCAAGACCGGCCACGAGGGTTGAACCCCTTTGTTGAAATCAGAGTCCTGGTACCCGTTTCTTTTGGTTACTAAGTTGATATCCTGTTTCACAGTGAGAATATTTGTGTCAAAGCTGAAGGCCTGTGCTTCAGTAGATTTATGGTGTCTAGGAGATAAGTTAATAATAATTTGTTAATCTTCTTCCAAGGGCTTTTTTGGCATAGGGTGATGAGTTTGTGGTGCAGCTGATGTTTCCTGCGGTGTGTTGGTTCATAATAACTCGTTCGGTGATACCTATTTTTCGGGCAGCTTGGAAAGCTTCATTAAAACTGAAATAAAAATGATTTGTACATTCTGTGGGGCAGGATTACTGAAGGCTGACAGCTCAGCTGGCGCAGGTGGGGAGATGAACTTCTCAAGAAAGTATTTACGAAGAAAATATGTCGGTTGCCGGGACTGTAGACTTACAGTAAAAAGTGTACATAAGGATCCATCGTCTGCAGGGTCAGACAACGTCCGACAAGAAAGCAGATCGTTACATGATTTTCCCCGTACATGTAGCATCGCCTCCAACACCACGATGATTTTCGACGAAGCCAAGAACAGTGTTGCTGTCTTCACCAGAGAGAACATAACACTTTATGCTAACATATAAGTAACTCGAAAGAAGCCAGTGTCTTTAGAATGCCATGCGCAGTTGCGATAAAATTTACGTAGAAGAAACCACAAATTTATGCAAACGTGATCAAATGAACAATTCATGTGTCTAACATAAGGACTGACATAACATTCCAAGGAAATTTTCCTATTCAAAATTCGTTATGAGAGAGAAGGGAAAAATGCAAAAGGAAATACTGTGAAAGTTATTAAAAATTGGAACTAGTGTTTTGTTGGAGGACACGTTATTGCTACTACCAATTGCTTTAATAGTTGGAAACTCCAAGCCCAATTATAGCTGTAATATTATTAGCTTTAAACTCCAAGCTTAGTAATACAGTTAACAGTCTGCTTAAACTGTACTCCCAATAAAATATCTTACGGCCTCAGCTTAAGCTTCACACACAATAACACCTGTAATATTATTAACCCTAAAGGCCACACCCAGTGATAGATATAATAGTCTAAGCCTAAATTCTTCACAGTTTACTACATACATTAATTTATACTACATCAACACGTTACTAAAACAAATACTTATATTTATATAACTTTTTTTGCAATATTAAATTTATTATCTCATGTTACACAGTCTCTTTTCCAATATGTATTTATTAGCAAATTTTCATTCTTGTGACGCTCCATCCTGGGATTAGGGTGTGTTTGTTGTGTATGCAAGGGAAAGCAAGGACAAATGAGGACACAGTCAAAACAATCAGTGATAGTTCAGTGAGTAGCTGAGAGTGGACCTAGTACATTGTTTACGTTAGTCACTTGTAGTTTTGAAACAACAGACGTTATTTTCTTCCAGTCGGCCTTCTGAAAGTTTTCCCGGTAACCCTGGGATTTCAGTCAAATCTTTACTTTTCATCAATTTTGTTATTACATACGCGTCATCACTATCACCGTGACTCCGGAACTTCACTCAACACTTCACTAGTCACCCATGGTGCCATCCCAAGGAACGCATCACTAATTCTTCTCACCTTAACACAGATTATCACTGGGTTACTACTCTAACTTCCTCACTTAACACAGTTTCACTGTGATGGCGCAAGCCCACACAACATATTCGTGTCATGGTACCATTAAATAGCTATGCATCAGTGCTGCAATGTCAAGTAACATAATATCACCACTTACCTGGTTAAAAAATCCATGTAACACACCACTAATTGTCACGCTATCACTAAATGTATGACACATTACTAAGGGCCACCATCACTAAACACATGCTGGCCATGACCTGAATACTCAGTGGCCGACTATATCAGTGATGACAATGAATGATGACCTGCAATTGTGACCTGCATCCTTCCTTGCTTTGAGGTGGTGCAGGACCCAGGTGTCTTTGCACCCATGTATTGGCAAATCACATTATCTTGTTGATTGGTGGCAGTCTCCTGGGGCTGATGGTGACGATGGTATATTCATTAGGAACAGTGGCTTGACATGAAAAGGTCTTTATCAAATGATGACCCATTACTGGTTCCTGAAGGAGGATCGGTGTTGTTAAATTGGGGAGATGTTAATTACCCAATAGTGGAAGACAAGTGATTCCATTCAAATGGTTGAGTTTATTGCAGTTCTCCCTCCAGGTCAAGTGGTGTAGCACTTTACCTATTGTTATCAATCCATTACTGGTGGTTTTGATCAGTTGTCTTCTATGATGAGTTTTCTCTAACCCACAACACAATGTTCACGACGCCTTAAGCATTCAACCAGAGGTTCTACAAAGAACCTTTCACCCAGCACCCAGTGGTTGGAATTAACCTTAAGCTTTCCACTACCACGAGTGTCCTCGGACCATTAACAACACCTAGCTTTGCTGGGTGCATAGTTCTTAGAATGTTAAGCAAAAGTGTGTGGTTACAAGAAAGTGGGTGCGGGAGGTAAGACGAGCGAATGGTGGAATGATGAGATAAAGAGAGTAGTAAGAGAGAAAAAGTTACCATTTGAGAGACTTCTACAAAGTAGAAATGAGGCAAAGGAGAAGTATTTGGAAAGAAATAGAGAGTTTAAGAGAGTGGTGAGGAAATATGAAAGGAGAGCAAATTTTGCTGAGAATAAGAAAAAGTTTTGGAGTGAGATTAATAAGAAAGCCAAGGGAGCGAATAGATTTGACAATTAAAAATAGTAGAGGATATTTATTAGATGGAGAGTTGGAAGTGTCAGAAAGATGGAAGGAATATTTTGAGGAACTGTTAAATGTTAATGAAGATAGGGAAGCTGTGATTTCGTGTATAGGGCAAGGAGGAATAACAGCTTGTAGGAGTGAGGAAGAGCTAGTTGTGAGTGTGGGGAAAGTTCGTGGGGCAGTGGGTAGAATGAAACGGGTAAAGCAGCTGGGATTGACGGGATTAAGACAGAAATTATAAAAGCAGGTGGGGATATAGTTTTGGAATGTTTGGTGCTTTTTATTTAATAAATGTATGGAAGAGGGGAAGATACCTAGGGAATGGCAGAGAGCGTGCATAGTTTCTTTGTATAATGGAAAAAAGGACAAAAGGTAGTGTAAAAATTATAGGGAAATTAGCAGGATCACAGATGAACAAGGATGCTTCAGAAAGCGTGGGGAAGGGGGGTGTAGACAGTGTTTACATTGAAACATATAGGTGAAGCATTTAGATAAGAGTAAAGAAGTTTTCGTTGCATTTAAGAATTTCAAAAAGACATAGGGTGGATACGGGGGGAGGGACATTGTGCCAGATGCTGCAAATGTATGGAATAGGTAGCAGATTACTGAAAGCAGTTAAGAGTTTTTACGACGATAGTGAGGAGAAAGTTATAAGATAAGTTTAATTATCAGATTGGAGAGAGTATGGAGGAAGTGAATGTGTTCAGATATTTGGGAGAAGACTTGCCAGCAGATGAGTCTATGAAAGACAAGGTGAATCATGGAGATGAGTGGGACATTGAGGAGTCTGTGGAGACAAAAAACGTTATCCATGGAAGCAAAGAGGGAAATGTATGGGAGTATAGTGATACGAACGCTCTTATATGGGTGTGAAGCATGGGCAGTGATGTTGCAACAAGGAGAAGGCTGGACTCAGTAGAGATGTGTGTGAGGGCAATGTTTGGTGTGAATATAATGCAGAAAATCTGTAGCTTGGAAATTAGAAGGAGGTGCGGGATTTTTAAAAGTATTATCCAGAGGAGTGGGTGTTGAGGTGGTTCGAACATTTAGAGACGATGGAACAAAACAGAATGACTTAGAGGGCATAAATATCTGTAGTGGAAGGAAGGCTGGGGGAGGTGGTCCTCCTAGGAAACGTTGGTGGGAGGGGTACAGAAGGTTTTGTGTACGAGGAGCTTGGACTTTCAGCAAGCATGCCTGAGCGTGTTAGACAGGAGTGGAGACAAATGTTTTTTATGACTTGACGTGCTGTTGGAGTGTGAGCAAAGTAACCTTCATAAAAAGAATTCATGGGAAACCGGTTAGCCAGACTTGATTCCTGGAGGTGGGAATTACTGTATCTGCGCTCTGAAGGAGGGTTGTTGGTGTTGTAGTTTTTTTAACTATATTGCAAACATCTCTTTGGAAAGACAGTGATAGAATGAATGATGAAAGTGTTACTTCTTTTTCTGGTCAACCTTTCATGGTGTGAAACGGCCGATGTTTATACTATTTATGTGTGTGTGTGTGTGTGTGTGTGTGTGTGTGTGTGTGTGTGTGTGTGTGTGTGTGTGTGTGTGTGTGTGTGTGTGTGTGTGTGTGTGTGTGTGTGTGTGTGTGTGTGTGTGTGTGTGTGTGTGTGTGTGTGTGTGTGTGTGTGTGTGTGTGTGTGTGTGTGTGTACCTAGTCACGTATTTATGAAAAAAAAATAGGCTGAGAGGAAAAGTCTCCGTTTCCTTCAAGGTAACAGATTTGAAATTAAAAACTCATCCCTTTTCTTTCCTCTCATGAGTCCGTCTTCGTATACAGAGGATACTTAAAAACATATTAAAATTTAGATTCAATAAGTGCATCAAAAATTGTCAACGTTACAGCTCTTGTCTCATAGACAACATTTCTAGCTACGAAGCTTAGCACCCATACAGGGCATTGTTTTACAGTAATTTGTCATTGTTAATAAATTCATTAAGGTCTTTGGCTTCTTTTATCTTAGCTGGCTGGTTCCATAGCAAATTATATTAATGTTTGGGATATTTTTTTAATATATTTGATTATTCTACTTTTGATATCTCTGATTTTTTCAGAACAGTTCCTTTGACAGTGAGAACTTTCCCAGAACTATCTGAATAATCAACACTCAGCCAAGGACGCTGATGACGGGGAAAATGAGAGATAGAGAGAGAGAGAGAGAGACGGAGAGACAGACAGATAGACGGACAGACAGGCAGACATACAGACAGAATTTAAGATAAAATATAGCTCTGACTGTCATGGAGTGGGTCAATAACCTTACCAAGAAAAAGGCCATCACCCTCATCGTCACTTCTTTAAATGTAATATTCAGCTTAAACTTCTTCGAAATAATGAGCAACTTTCTTTAATTAAAGATTTAATTAACTCCTCGTGGGTAACAAACATACAGAGACCAAATGCATAATTAATTTTGGAAGATAGTGCCATAACAGCAAGAAATTAATTAATCAATTAATTTTTATTTAATTTGTTTTTTGGTGAATTAGCTTTGGCTATAATTGCTAGTGCTGGTGATGCTGATACAACAGCTGGTGCTGGTGATGCTGATACAACAGCTGGTGCTGGTGATGCTGATGCAACAGCTGGTGCTGGTGATGCTGATACAGCAGCTGGTGCTGGTGATGCTGATACAACACCTGGTGATTGTGACCTTGCCATTAAATAGCTAAACTGAATCACACAATACAGTACTAATGGGCTCTACAGAAAATTAAAATTTAGCCTATATAGAGCAAAAAATTAAAGCCCTACAACTAAAAAAATAGCTCTGTCGATGCTCCATTAACTCTTCTACAACAAACAAGAATGACACATTTACAATACATTTGAATAAACTTAATAATGAAGGCAGAAACCTGGTGCAGTTATGTTATTCACTTCTAAGGAACAGCATTCATGGCAGAACGTAAACATTCTCTAAGATTTTCGATATTCTGCTACACAGTACAAAGAACACAGTCAGTATTTCACTCTGAATGATTACAACAATTGAATTAGAGCAATGAAATATATCCAACAAGAACAGAAACATGTTAAATAGCAATTTATTCCATATAATTCCTTATGAACTAACTGAAACGAATCAAGGATGGAGTGCCTAAAAATGCAACAAATGCCCATGATTAACAAGATCACAAAGGTTATGAAAAGTGGTACAAAGACACATATAGGAAATAGAAGCCTATTTTAGTGCGATGGTTCATTTCCATAAAACTTTATCGAGTACATAGAAAATCAAAACAAGTGACATATACAGTCACTTGTTTTGATATTAGACGTATACATTGCTGAGGAGTGGTGGAGTCAGATGCTGGGCAAAGTTGAAGTTGACATGTTTCATCTGGTATAGGTGAGATGATCTATCAATCAATGCCAGGGTGAGGTGAGTCAATGTTAACCGGTGTTCAGTCTTGATCAGTCAGAGACAGGTGGCTGGACACTTGTATACTGGAGTCAGATAAGGTGCCTGAGTTGAAGGCAATGTCACAAGTAGATGAAATCCAGTAGTAGAAATAGATCATTCGATTCCCAAGAGTTTGATCAGAGGTTTAGCAAATGGGATATAGAATACATCCTCTGTACGACCCTTCCATGGCGATGCTGTGTCGTGCAAATATCATCACATTAATGGTATATGATAAAGATAGACAGGTGTTACATATGAAAAATCCTTTAGACTCATTACTTTCGAAATAGGCATTGCTCCTTACCAATTGGCCAAAGTATTGGTGGGATCTCTTTCCAATTTACTTTTCACTATAAGTGGAACACCCGTCTGGCTCTCCAGTTTTTCCCTATCTAGACTCAGGGGCGCTGAAACACTGGTCAGGAAGTACAGCAGTTTGGGTGAAGTTTTGTCGTTCATAAACTTCCAGCAGACCAAACTATTGGCATCCTTCATGGCAGGGTCTCGGACGTCAAGGAATGGCGTGTATGCAACAATCATTTCGTTGATTTAATCGAAGTGAGCATTAACTACACTACTCTCTTTTTTTGGAAACCTGATCAACAAGCGGCAAACTGCTCTGGCCATCGGGGGTTTCTAGTTAGTGAAGCCTTCACTGATTTTTATATATGGAGTCTCTAGAAGCCGAGAGATTCTACACCATCAGTTGTTGATTCCGTTGATGTTTCCTGAATGAGATGCGTTGATAACATTCTCATCAAAGCACCAAACACACTTAAACTCTTGTGGAGAAAATTATCCAAGAGAGGGGGTATCAACCCTTTCAGCCCTTTCAACCCTTTCCTACTGAGGGGCCCAGCCCTTAGAAAGGGGCAGATGGCGTCTTGCTAGCTTCCTGATCAACAGTTTAATAATTACCACATGTTTGTACTCTGGAACCTATGAGAGGTCGCGTACGCAACGTAACTTGGTCACGTATACCAAACCTCTGGAGATTAGTGTTAGTGTATATGAGTGACAGATATTTGAGAAAAATGACTCTTTGCCATAGCAGGAAAAGTACAGAAAACTTTTGTTTCACTTTATACACGTGAAGAACAATGATGAACTCTCAGTGATCGAAATATTCAAAGAACACAAGCATTTGAGTTGCAAACTGTTGCAATGAAGCAAGTAGGGAAATTGTCCTTAGGTCAGCGATACAGAGCAAGCTGGGCAGGAGCGGAGAAGCTGGGCAGGAGCGGAGAAGCTGGGCAGGAGCGGAGAAGCTGGCATCAGATTGAAATAAACTACGGGACGGGGGAGATGTTTCAGCGCGTGGTTTGACCGTAAAAAGGGACATTTACAGTGCGCCCTCGACCTCTACCCGACCTCTATCAATCTCCACTAACGCCGGGTTAACGGATAAGAACTCTGTTCCAGCGCGTTTTAGGGAAAAGTGACATTCCAAAATAGCGGTATATTACAGAGAAGTGTGGCAAGCTTCTTGTAGTGAAACTACTGCAACAGACAAATATTGGAGAATGTAGTGACATTGCGAGTGTACACCATCAGACTAGGATGGTGACATTCCTCAGCGACGTTCTGCAATCAAGACAGCATTTTCCCTCGTATGGTGCATGCAACACCATAGCTCACGTTACAACGAGCAAGGTAAGTTTTGAGGTCTCTTGTTATAAGAACATAAGAAAGAAGGAACACTGCAGCAGGCCTACTGGCCCATGCGAGGCAGGTCCAAGTCTCCAACCGGCTTAAGCCAATGCCCCGACCCAGCCAGGTCAGGTTACATTCACTTAAGGAAGGAGCACGGCATCTGACTTAGTAGCACAAGCTAGTCAGGACCAACTCAGACCCACCCACACCCACTCATATATTTATCTTGCCGACCACCTGGATTTAACCCTCCCCAGGTAAACTCCAGGTAGTCAGGTCACTTCCACTTAAGGAATTAGTACGGCATCTGACCTAGTAGCACAAGCTAGTCAGGTCCAACTCACACCCACCCACACCCACTCATGTATTTATCTAACCTATTTTTAAAACTACACAACGTCTCAGCCCCTATGACGGTACTCGGGAGTTTGTTCCACTCATCCACAACTCTATTACCAAACCAGTGCTTTCCTATATCCTTCCTGAATCTGAACTTTTCCAACTTGAATACATTGCTGCGAGTCCTGTCTTGGCTGGATATTTTCAGCAGGGGACTGCGCAGTTCTTGTGTCACAAGGGCATCAAAATTCACCTAAAGACGGGGGTAATGCACGGGCGTTTTAGCCCAAAACTCGTGAGAAATATTCAGTTTATACTGACTGAATATGGTGATATACGCTCCTCTGGGGCAATTAATCTTATATCTAACTCACTTGTTTCTGACAGCCCTAGGGGTTGGAATGGATGAATCCTCTATAACGACTTCGGAGATGGCTGCGAAATCGTGGATTCGTCAATAAGCTAAGTTGCTTAATTACAGTTCATTTTTTTATTCTTAGGAATTCCAATTCCCTACACCTCTTCCAGTTCAGAGATAACCTCAACACAGTAGAGTCTTTCATTCAGTTCACTTCAGAGTATTGCTGATGTTTTTATTATTATTATATATTTTTATTTATTCAGTTATATTTATTATAATTGTTATTATTCTAATTCTTTATGTTATTATTATTTCATTCATGGGGAGCACTCAAAGTTTAGGAAAGCAACAGTGCCTTGAGGAATGAGGGAGTAAGCTAATTCGAACTAAGTAAAGGGTCGACAGGTCCATTTCCTTGAATCATTGGCTCCTCACCGCCATCAAGGTTACTTTAGGAGAGAAGAAGAACGTTTCTCTTTCTTTTCTTGACGTCTGAATACACAAAAAACACTACCTTCAACTCCCTTCACTAGCAGTATATCTCAAATCTAATAATCAATATGATCTCATTTACTGACGGTCACAACAGACCACCAGAACCATGGAAGGTGATGAGTCAAGTTTCTTTCTATGAGTTTTGAAAATCTGTGGCTCTGATATCCTTAAGACAAATGCCTCAGTTTCATTTCCCTGTTACCTTGATATGGGATTGTAGGTGAAACTTATAAAATAATTAATATTCATAAGTTCGAAATGAACAGTAACCAACTTCAGGCTGAGGGACTGATTACCTTAATCTCCTTCCGATCTTCATTATTCTTATTTGTAATGGACTGATGAAGCCACAATAAAGATACCCCGATGTTTTACATACATCTAATTCGTCAACATTTCGGTTCTCTGAACCATTTATCTACACTGCTTTTAGACGCTCACATTCTCTAGGAATTACTCTAGGATTTATTGTCTGCCTGACTTTTATTATTGTATGATTACATTTGCATTGCATATTTGGGAAGTTGTAATTAAAATTAGTCGAAGCGAAGTCCCTTAGTTCGGTTGGCTGGTGACAACCAGAATGGTTTCACCAAACACATTTATACTCTGTCAGTCTTCGACCCGGAGAGATTCTATGAAATATCATTAAGATTTACTGTTTTCTGGCATCTCCGGCTCTGGGACAAAGGGAACAGCTTGTTATGGTTTCTCCCAATGTTTAAACTGAGGGGTTTCGTATTATCCGAGGTATTCGCTCAAGAGGAGGCGTCTCCACTGGTCAGAGTTTTGTGCCTCCCATGCTATATAGTGGTCATAGTGCAATCAGTGTTTTTCCTAACGGAGTCAAGGTCTCCTTGATAAATTAAACACGTGTCTAATTTATCAATTTGTCGGTTCTCTGAAGCATTTATCTACAAGACTTCCTTATATATAGAAGACTTGGCAATGAACTACTCAGTGTTCATCCTGATGTTACCTGTCACCGGGTACATGTACGAATGGACAGTATCACAGAGTGGACTGCAGCCGCTGGAAATTGTACCGAGTTTTCTCCCAGAAGAAGACAGCTTTCTCTTTTTACTTGGTCTCACGCTGACTGCTTCCCATGTGTTGCTTCATCGTGTTGTCCTCCACAACGGGAATTGGGTAAGACTGCCAGGAATAGTCTTTGACTGGGACTCAACGTAGGCATCCCATCTGAAAACAGAAATCTCTGTATGGATGCTCTATGGGCATTAGGTATATTAAAGGTGATCCCAAACCATATACAGGAAGCTAAATGAAAGACCCTGCACCGCCTCTATCTTCTGATCCAGGATGGAGTATGGCTGCCAGCCAGATGGTTTCACATGTCCATGCTGCTTATGTTGGATCCAGGTACGTCTGCTTTTCACAAGGGCGTTCCACACATCCCCTGTTGAAAGCCTCTATGTGGAATGCAGTTGGATTTTTCTGAATCTCCGAATATTTTTGGCTATAGAGTCATTTAATATTTGCTTTCTAAAGGTCGCCATTTTGGAAAATGGCCGCTGAAAATGACTTTTCAACCAAATCTCGTCTACGGTGAAATGTATAAAAACTTAAGTGTATCACCAAAATATATAGGTTTTGAAGTTCTCTACAAAATAAAGATCCTTATCACTATATGTAACAATTTAGTCACAAATGAAGGACATAAGCTGCAGAATTTTTGTAAAAACACTATGGTGATCAAAAAAGTACTCAGTAATGTAGGTTCATTTAAGTTTAATACAACTATGTAATTAACAGGATAAGTTAACATGAAATATTTTTTTAATTTGTTAAAATAAGATTGAGGATCCTTTTCTCAGTCAGTGTAAGAGTTCCACATAAACAAAAAAACAGTGCACTGAAGGTCAGCTTTCCGTCAACTGCACTGTCCTATGCATTGCGTCTTGGAGCTGTGTATTATTTGTAGAAGAGTAAGACACATGTGGAATAGGTGAGTATCATTATTGTTGACTGAAACGTTTCGCTTACGCAGTAGGCTACTTCAGCCGGCATAGTAGCAAACCAAATATAATGAGATCAATCCATCAAACTTAGATGAATAATTTTTTATTACATTATCTTTACTTTGTTACCTCGCTTGCTGCTTCTCCAAATGAATAAAGATACCTGGGTAGACGTAACGTTTCACTCAGCAATAAAGATACCCAACTGTTGCACATGTATATTACTCTTTAACTTGCCGGTATCACATACCGTTATCAACATGGTATTAGTTCCCTACAGCCTTGTGTAGTTTTACTTAGGATCGTCCAATACATATCCCAGCCACCCTCGACCCTCTTCTTCTACCTCCATTCACTTGGTCAGGGATACCGTAGAGTGGCCATCATCAGTTCGGCCCAGCAGTGATCAGCCTGGTAGCCCTTTTGTTATATTGAATAAATCCAGTATAGTTAGCAGGCAGACCCTCGCTTCCTCTACCTTTCTCCATGAAATGTTGCTTCCCTGCCTCATTAACATGTTCATTATTGCTGATTCGGTGATAAAGCAAGACGGGAACTCGCTCCAGAGGCTGTAGCCATTCCTCTAATGACTGTGGGTTTGGCCTACCAGGAGGGAGGGGGGTGACATCTGAAAGTATTCCAGGTGTTCCATGCAGTCCTCTTGCCTCTCTCTTCAAACAGTGACATAGTGTAACACAAATACGGGGAGCATTGACATAGCAATGCCAATGCTCCCCAGAGCTCTTGTTATCTTATAAATGGGAAGATAACGGAAGCTCTTCCCAACATCAAATGCAATCTATAGTTCATTAACTCTTAAGCACTGCACTGATGTCTTGGGCAGGACCACAGCATCGGTGTCCACTGACAACACCCTACCCTTCCCTGACAACACCCTGCCCTTCCCTGACAACACTCTTCCCTTCCCTGACAACACTCTTCCCTTCCGACAACACTCTTCCCTTTCCTGACAGCACTCTACCCTTCCCTGACAACATTCTACCCTTCTCTGACAACACCCTACCCATCCCTGGCAACACCCTACCCTTCCCTGGCAACACAACGTTTCAAAAGACTTTGTTTAATTCTCTGTTCGAACTTTATCTGGATTGCGTCTTTTTAATTCTTTCTTGGCTTGGTGGCTCTTCTTTCTTATTCTCCATTTGTCTCCTCCTCTTTTGTTTTCTCTCCAGTCATCTCATTCTTTTCTCCTTGTTTATTCTTCTTTTTTCCTCGACATTTCTCTTTCCTTCTTACCGTGTTTTATCTTCTTTCTTCTTTTCCATATTATTCATTGTGGTATGCTAAGAGTATGTTACATTTTATTCTGCGTGTATCACACACTCATATAAGCACATCTTTTCCGACCAGCGAACCAGGTGCGAAGAGTATAACGAATAGGGGCCCGCCTTGTTATGCTAAGCACCTTGGTTCAACCAGCCAATCACAAGGAAGCCCACCAATGTTGTGAAGCGATGTGGAATCACTCGTGAGTCAACAATGTCATAATTACCTCCAAGTCTGGTCTCCGTGTCTCTTGCAAAACTCTCTTTCTGTACTTGTCGTTTATAAATATTGTACATGTTATTACTTGTTGTTTGGTATATGAAATATACAAGTATTTACTCTCTGCTGCCTTTTTCTGGTTCCTCGGAGTTTTCACTCTGAACACTAAACCCAAGATACATTTTTTGGGTTATTCTAAGTTGTTCAGAGCTGAGAGGAAACTTGCTTGCTGTCAATTCGAGCCCCATCCCTTCAAGAGGGTAAAGCGGTGATTAGCTTGCTTGTTCCCCCCCTCACCCCATCATTCCCCCACCTCATTCTACCCTATCCTACCCACCACATTCCCCAACCACTACACTGGTCTAACACAAACACACTCTTTACACAGCTGTCCTACTTTTCCTGTCTTTTTTTTGGCACCTTCGCCTCTGGCGATTTAAAACAAGGCAAGGTGACTATCCAGTAGTATTAAGATCTGCATTATTCAGTTTATATGTGGCATGGTTATTGTCCTGCCCAACATTTAGAACTTTGCATTTGTCAACATTAAACTGCATCTGCCACTTCTCCGACCACTGCATCAGTCTATTCAAATCATCCTGGAGTGCTCTAATGTCCTCATTAGAATGAATTGGACGGCCTATTTTGGTGTCATCAACAAATTTGCTTATGTTGCTATTTATTCCCTCATCTATGTAGTTTATGTAAATTGTAAACAACAGGGAACCCAAAACTGACCCCTGTGGGACACCACTTGAGACGTGAGCCCATTCTGATTTCTCCCCATTTATGCAATCTCTATGCCGCCTATTTGTCAACCATGCCTCTACCCAGGAAAAAAATTCTCCTACTATTCAGTGAGTCTTAAGTTTCCTCAATAGCCTCTGATGTGGAACTCTATCGAAAGCTTTACTGAAGTCCATATACGCAATATCATATTCATTACCATGATCTACCTCCTCAAACACCTTAGTGAAAAAAATGTTAGTAAATTCGTAAGACAGGAACGCCCCTTAGTAAAACCGTGTTGAGATTCCTTAATCAATTTATGCCTTTCAAGTTGGCTACGAATTGCCTCGGCAATTATTGATTCCATAAATTTACCAACAATGGAGGTAAGGCTTATTGGTCTATAGTTCGAAGCTAAGGACCTGTCACCTGCCTTGTAAATAGGTGTTACATTTGCCTTAAAGCGTACAAGTTCGCAAACAACTTGAACAACTAGTAGTCTTTGAGATTAATTCTTGAGACACCAGAAGATGCTAAACTCATCTGTGACAACGGTTTGAGATGATTTGGTACCAAATGCACACCTGGCCAAATATCTATGGAAAGGTTTGTGAATATCACTCAATGCTTCAAGTGCTATGGTTTCGGACATACTATAAACAAATGCACCATTGAAAAAAAAAAGTCTGGAGTATTTGCTCAGGGAAACATGTCTACAGGGAATGCACCAACAGGAGCATGGTGTTTCCCACCCTTTGTGGTGGGAAACATCATGCTCTCTTCCGTAGTTGCCCTGTTTGGAAATCCACAGTCAAGAAAATTCTGGAAGACAAGAAACTGGCGAATGCCAAGAAGACTTCTCCACTGCCATGCTGTCCCAAGTATCCTTCCCCAATCTACCGTGCTCTGGCAGGGCATCTACTGCCACCTCCACCAACAACAATGTTTGGACCTCCTCTATTTCCCAACCACCCCAACCTAACTCTGGCACGCAACAAACCCAAAGTCCACTCTGCTACCTTATCTCCCCAGGGTCTATAAAGTAATGAAGGGGACTCTGATGTACATGATGGCCCTTGACATGGCAAGGGGCGATGAGCAGCTTTGCTCCTCCATCATCAACGAGCTGATATTAGCAAATGGAGCCTCAGCTATAACCGTCCCAGATAAAATGCTCTCATTAAAGAATCTCTCCCCTCAACCCGGGGCGAATGTACCCCCCCCCAACACCCACATCTATTCACCCCTGCACCTGCACCAGTCACTGCACAATCCGCCGCCGAATCGACCAATCAGGTTACATCTCTGCTCTGAGTGATGCACCCGCTGGGCATCCACCTCAACTCACCCTCAGTCACTTACACGAAGAGAACCCAATGTCTCTCATCACCAAGGTTGATGGGAATGATGATCCAGTGCAGATGATGAGTCTGTTTCGTCAGCTAGTGCATCGAACACCAGCGGTATTGATGACCAACAATTCTTCTGTACTCAGAGAACCACTCAGAACTACACCCCCCTCCCCATCCCCTAACGAATCGAGCAGAGGAAGCACACACACACACCAGGTGGATATAACCTTAGACCACAATACTCTACACGCAACATTAACACAAAACACTAAATAAGGGAAGTGATCTTCCAAAAGAGATAGAAGACTGGGTAACACCTGAACCATTCTATGTCCTTCACGAAGAATAATACTCCAGTTTATGGAGATTTTATTTGAAATAATCTACGGCTTAAAACTATCCTTATATTATTTGCAAACATCTTAGGACACCACCTCAGAAACAGCTTTGCCAACCAACAACTCCAGGAAAGCAGCCAAACTCCAACAAGCGCCTTCAGTCACCACCTTCAGAAAGCGCCCTAGAACCTTCCTCTTGCAAAAAAAAAACAATTGCAAGAAGTATACCTCCTTCCAACTCAGCAACTTGCAGGTATACAGCTGACATAACTGTGTGCAGCTGATGGGGTGTAGGGTATACCCCATCCTATGAATTTGTTTTCATGAAAAACACTACACAACACACCTGTATTAAAATGCTCCAAAGTGGTTAGGCCACTTAACTTTATTATCCCACCTCCCCTACCCCACCCACCATTTTCCTATATTTCTATCCTTACCCATCCTTCTTCCTTTCCCTTCTCACCAAAGCCCTGGTAATTCATGTCATGTCAATCGTGCTACTAGATTACACCTGTTTCCGAAATACTCATTCTTCTCTGCTTTGTACCACTTTCATTCCAATTTACACTTAAGATTTTAGAGCTTCTTTGAGAAATATTAACGCTGAAAAATTCTTACGGGTTTAACACCTAATAATAATAGCATTATCTTAGATAGCATTAATAATTATAATAATAATAATAATTATAATAATAATAATAATAATAATAATTATAATAATAATAATAATAATAATAATAATAATAATAATAATAATAATAATAATAATAATAATAATAATAATAATAATAATAATAATAATCAAATTATATATTACTGTTTTGTAATATCAATAACTACAATATGATAATATTACTACTACTAGTACTAGTACTACTACTACTAGTACTACTGCTATTACTACTACTACTACTACTACTACTACTACTGTTACTACCACTACTACCAATACTGTTACAACGGATACTATTATCACTTCTTATTACTACTTCTACTAAAACTGTTATAAATGCTGCTACTAATGTTACTATCACTGCAAAAGCTGCTAATACTACTATTACTACTTCTAATGATAATAATAATAATAATAATAATAATAATAATAATAATAATAATAATAATAATAATAATAATAATAATAATAATAATAATAATAATAATAATAATAATAATAATAATAATAATAATAATAATATAATAATGATAATGATAATAATCTTGCCTTCCTATCTTCCCACTTACGAAAGTTGACAATTGGAAGTCTGTAGCTATTAAGGCCTGAACAAATTCTTCACAAACTGAGTTATGATGTAATTAACGTAACTTGTTGGCCATCTGAAGTCTTGTCCAGGCATGGAGCTTCCTGATGTAGTTTACTGCACGCTAAGCTCTCCTGAGGATGAGTCAGGATCTCTTGGATCACCTGGGGATGAGTTAAGGATTCTTGGATCACTTGAGGATGAGAAAATGTCACTTATATGACCTGAGCATGAGTAAGGTTATTTTCATGACCTGATTATGAGTAAAGGTCGTTTTCGTGACCTGAGCATGAAATCAGTGTCATTTGGACCACCTTAAGACGCGTCAAGGTCATTTTCATCAACAGATGAAGATTGAAGGTTTGGATCACCAGAGGATGATTGTAGGTCACCTTCATGAACTGAGGATGAGTGAAGGCCACGTACATGACCTTCTGAACATGAGTCCATGACATTTGGACCACCTACGAATGAGCCCTGAGGGTCCTAAGGTTAGGTTAGGTAAGATTCGTAAGGAAACAGAACAAGTGTTTCCTGACGCGGGTCTTAGTCACATGATGACCCGCAACTGGAGCTTCTGGTCATCTGACCGACGCCTTCTGCTGGCTTACCGGTTCACCTCTAGGTTAAGGCATTGGCTTAAGCCGGTGGGAGAATTGGACCTGCCTCACATGGGCCAGTAGGCCTGCTGCAGTGTTCTTGTTTCTTATGTTCTTAAATGGGTGACAATTTTCATTTGATCTTTGTCGGTATTATAAGCGATTATCCTATTCATCCCTGCATCTGTCCTTGTTTAGGAGCTCATATGAGGTATGCCTATTTCATTTTCTTACAAAAAATAATATATTTCTTTAAGTATTAGGAAGAATTTGATCTAGAACGTAAAGGAGAAAAGAAAACCGAAAAAAATGTTGAAAATCCGCGAATTATGTTTTTTTTTTATTATATTGAAGTTTAATGTGTCATTAAATATCATATTCTGGTCCTGTTTTATTACTGAGTTGATTTTTTTTCTTCCCCAAAGATTAAATTTATAGCTTGAGAACGCATCAACAGATTAGTTTCAAATTTTTCAAACGTCGTTCTAAAAGAAGGGAAAGTAACAGAACTGGGTAGAAAAAAGATATTATGTACAGTTTAGGAGATTTATTAAGAGGAAATGAGTAGCTTCTTCAGAAGCCACTCGTAGCAAAACGTTTTCTTTAATAAATATGCTGAAATATACATAAAAATAGTAATAATAATAGTAATAATAATAATAATAGTAATAATAATAATAATAATAATAATAATAATAATAATAATAATAATAATAATAATAATAATAATAATAATAATAATAATAATAATAATAATAATAATAAGTGTCTCTTTCCACATCTTTTCAGTATCGCCATACCATTTTTTTCGGTCATAGAACTGTTGGGATAAGCAGGTTCCCTTCTGCTAATTTTATATATCTATTCTTGATTTGATATGATTGTCATGACATGAGAACGCCTCTTCAGATCAGCTTCAAACCGTCAACACTGGCGTATCCTATTAAGAAGTGACTGAGATTTTTATTGGCGCCGGTAGGGGCCAATTTCATAATTTTACCTTTAAAATGCTGTAATTTTTTGTGTGTTAAATAACTTTACTCTTCAGTGACACCTTGAGTGTCCTCTGAACGACATCCATCTCTTACGAATGATGAGTTTTGTGTAAATAATGACACCATTTAAGTTTAGCCTGTGTATGTGTAAATTTAATAGTTCTCTTACCTAGCTAATAACATCGAAATGGAAAATTAGACACAAATGCAGTGTAATGCGATCCTTTATTGACTGTGTTTCGCCCACACAGTGGGCTTTATCAAGTCTCAAACAGATCTACCAGAGCAGTGAGTACATGTGTACCTTCTGCTTAGGTAGATCTGTTTGTGGCTTGAAGAAGCCAACTGTTTGGGCAACACGTAGTCGATAAGGAATCACATTATACTGCATTTGTGTCTATTTTTTTCCATCGTGTTGGCATTTTACACCATTTATCTCCAAACGTAGAATTGCTGGATTCTGTGTGGTCAGTGAGGAATGACTCGTCTAGTTGGGTTCAAACTGCTTCAGTTGAACTGCTGTTTCCCAAAAGTTTACATTGATTTTGAGTTCTGAAAGTTTAAATCCGCCATTATTTAAATAAATTGGTTTCTGTGCAGTCACTAGTGAATGTCTTTTGTGATCAATTTCAAATAGTAAAAGCTTTATAATTTACTCATAGACACATTGGGTTTGATTTTGGGTGTTGTTGGTATAACTTTTTCAGTTTTACTAAAAAAACTGTGTAAACTGAAATGTTGTGCGGTAACTTCGAATGGCTCACCCAATTGGCTTCAAACCATCAATGCTGATGCCCTGAGAATGCGTTTTGTGAGTAGCTCCAAACATTGCGCTGGTGTGATTTATTCAGAGTTTGTATTGTAATTGAACCTTGTATCCCTAAATTAATAATTACTGGTATATTGAACCTATTGAGATATTAATCTCCGCAAAAAGATACTCGAGAATATATCTTCTGATTGGGTTCCAACTTTCAGAGCTGGTGTATCTTAATTAGTGGAAGGTTCGAATTAGTATTCTCCTGTGTAGATGGTATTTTACTGTTTT
Organism: Cherax destructor; assembly: GCA_009830355.1. Lineage (NCBI taxonomy): Eukaryota > Metazoa > Arthropoda > Malacostraca > Decapoda > Parastacidae > Cherax > Cherax destructor. The sequence goes on along the minus strand of WNWK01000178.1, from coordinate 43,594 downwards.
TTTAGACACTTGTTCATTAGCTTCCATTCAATAACTTGTAAAAGCCTCTTCTGACTGGCTTCAAATTTTAGTGGTAATATTTAATAGCATTCAAAACCTATGTTACACTCTGTATTATTTATTTTGCGAACGTCGGGGAAGAGGGGCGGTGGCGGGGCTCAGGGGGTGGTGCTGGGTTCTTGGGATATGGGGTTCACCTTTCTTGATTTCAAAGTGCTTGGTCACTGGGTTGGCTTGTCTTCTCCTCCAAAGAGTTTCGTGCAATGAATCGGTTTGTATCGTGCAGTCTTCTGCGTCTTCGATCTTTTTGTATTGTTTAAGATTGAAAACTGAAGAGTGTTCCTTTAAGTAAACAAACCATTTATTATTTATTAGTAATCACTCTTTTGTTGACATTCTTTAACTTTTTTATTTACTTAGTATTTTGTCACTTACAGCAAAACTTTTTTTTAGAAATGTATTTATGTAGGCTCATTTCGTTTACGTTGAGATAATCTATCGACCCAGAATAATGACATTTTGAGTTGCCTTTTTTGGTAGGCATTCCCAATAAAGGATTAAACGTTCTTTAGCATTTGTATACTATTTCTAGCATCTTACATATTTTTTAGAGAGTTCTTTACTGATATTTTGGTGTGTGTGTCATTCTCCGATTGTCTTTGCGTTAACACCGTTCAATATATGTTTTCCTATTTCTTCAGTTACTCGGAATTATTTACATAATCCTCAGGGATTTCTAGCACTTTGATGCATTGTTTACGTTTCTCTTTTTCCTGTTGTTGATTTTTTTTTTGCTCTTTTTTACATACAGATTCTTTTTAGCCTCTTCAGACTTTTTCTCTTCTCAACATATTCAATTTATTCATAAATCTACACGATTTTTTTTAACTTTTTAGCATCTAATATGTCGATCCAGTTTATATGTCTAATATATCAATGTTTTTCTGAAAGTTTACAGCTGTGTAGCTTGATATATCAATGCGTGTTACCCGTAAATAAATTAATGTTATGGTCACTATTATCAATTTTTTTGCAACCCTGACATGAATAAATGAGGTCCCTGTCTGCTGCAACAGCAAAGCAACAAACATTTTCACCTCGCATTGAGGGTCATTACTATGTGATAAAAAGTTAATTGCGTTCGTGCTAATTAATCTTCTAACTTTTAAAGGGAAGAGAGAGAGAGAGTCAGAGAGAAATTCAGAGAGACAGACAGATAAGGGTGATTGTTACCATAGGGAAGGTACCCAGGATTGCATATCGAGATCATCTGCTGGGAACGACTACTGTCACTCTTGCTACTTCAAATTATGTCCAGAAACTCTCCATCATCAGCCACATTTTCGGCTAGAATAACGAAAAAAAAATAATTTAACGATTTGCAGAACAATTTTCATGTATATTTAACAGGAAAATGACATTATACTTTAGTTTCTTCCGCTAAAACAACTACGACTCCACCACACTATTTCTACCAAAACTGCTATTGTGTCTTATGTATTATTAGTATTATTATAATCAAATATAGTGCTAAACCGACCAGAACCATGCAGCGCGACGGGGCAGAAAATAGCCTCGGGGCTATAAACAGCTAGATGGAGAGGGAATCAGAGGTGAGGGGAGAAAAGGGACTGGAAGGGACGCTGTGTGTCAAGGTACGTTATATGGCTCCATCCCATTAGAAGAGAAATCCAAGGGCGATTGCTCCCTGGCAGACTTAGAAGCAAGAAACAAGGGACAGAGGTGAAGCCCTTGGGAGACACGACAAGATAGTTCCCGATTTCCATGGCAACTTCAAGAGGTTCCGCAACACTAACACCAACAACCAGCAAAAGCAAAACGGGAGCTGGGTCCGGGGTGTACTTGCCACACAACTTCCGTACCTTCCAAACCGCACACATAAGGGCAGTTGAGGTAACAGTAGAAACGTAGTCTTGCCTACAAGTGCGTTTAGTGTCACGTATGACACAGCGAGCGACTGCCCTTGCCCGCTTTAAATCCAAAAGACGATCTGCGATCCGATTATATCGATAACGGCCCCACGCAGCACGTTTCAAATGCCCTGCACGGGCACACGCAGGAGACTACAAAGGCACGCATGTCTGAGAATGCCTGCCTGAGGTTTGAGGAATAGAACATGACGCTGCAGTCAAAACTAAGGTCGAAAACTGGTGTACCAGCTCATCAATAGAGGACGAAGAAGGATCTCCACAAAATGCGGTAAGATGAGAGTATAAGTCTCAATTCGCTCGTCCAAATTGCCAATGGGGGCTACGAGACAGCCAGGAATACGTAGTAGAAGTAAGAATAATAGAAAAGTGATCACTGTCGTGCAAATCCGGGAGAACATACCAGGCGTAATAAAAAGCAATTTACGAGGAACAGATAGAAAGATCGACGCAAGAGAGAGAGACTGAGTGTGAGAGTCAAAATAGGTGGGAGCACTTGTATTTAAAACATGAAGAGGACGAGAAATGAGAAGTCTCCAACTGATCACCACGAGAATCACAGTGGGACCCTCCCCGAAGATGATGGTGAGCGTTAAATCACCTAGCAACAAGATGGGAGGCGGCAGAGAAAAGATCAAGAACGCAACATCCGAGATACAGATTGCACGGGAAGGGGAGAAATATAGAGAGCAAACTGTATATCACCTGTGCAAATAAATACGGGCTACAGTATATTATGCTGAGAACGAACAAAAACCTGTTGAAACTGTATACCATCACGCACAAGACGTGCACTCTCATTAATATTTTCATCACGAAAGGGATCAGAAGAATGCAACAGCATAGCCCGAAACGGGACAGATAACAGTTGAACGAACTTTAGGCTCTTGTAACCCGACACATACTGGGGAAAACTGGGAGACCAACACCTGGAGCTCTCCTCGATTACCTTTAAGGCCACGAATATTCCATTGTAAATACGTCATTATTCACAAAGATAGGTATGCCAACAATGAGAAGCTATAAAATCTATGGGCAAGGAGGAATCAGAATGCTGTAAAGGAAACACTGCTGCCAGGGTTGTGAAAAATAAGAAGGGGCATAAGGAGGCGCACTGGTGTCCATCGAGGGTTTCGTCTCCACAATATAGAATATAGTCAGAGACAGCATCAAGTGTTTCAGCGGACAAGGAAGATGCCGATACCATGACTTCAGAGACAGGTGAGGTAGAGCAAGTAGAGATCGGGAAGACTATGGAGGGAACCAAAAATGTCTGAGAGGGGAGGGGAGTATGACCCTGGAGAGATGCGCCGGCAGGAACAGAAGAAGAGTCCTGCTTTGAAATGTAGCTCTGAGTTGTTATCTATGTTGTTTTACTCCTTATTGTATTCTTGTCAATGTATTTTGCCGATGTATTTTGTCTTGAAATAAAGTTTATTCACAATGAAAAGATGGGGTGGTAGGGGAAGAGGAATATTCAACAAATGGCTTCAGAAAGAAATCTAAATATTCTTCCTTGAAGCCATTTTATCCACTTCTCCGAGGCTATGGGTCCCACAATTTACACCAGAGGTGGACCCCATCATATATATATATATACGTATATATATATATATATATATATATATATATATATATATATATATATATATATATATATATATATATATATATATATATATATATATATATAAACCTCTTCTGCTGTATAAATTACTAAATGTAATTCGGGTTACCCTGCCTCGGGGAGACTGGGTGAGGTGTGACCGTCTCTAACATATAATGTGTCTTTCTCTTTCTTCTTCTTCCTATTCCTCTAAAGATGTGTTTAATCTCATGAAAGTGCTCAGGTATCTTGTTTCTATTTTCTGTGTGATATATACCAGGTAGCAGCACTCCAGTACAGACAAGGTCAAGAGATTCAGTTGCCTTTCATACCGAGCATCAAAATGACAAAGAAATGTGACCTAAGTGGCTTTGACTGTGGAATGATTGTTAGTGTCAGACGGGGTTGTTTGAGTATCTCAGAAACTGCTGATTTCTGTGATTTTCACACACAGTCTCTAGGTATAGGGATTACAAATAATAGTGTGAAAAACACACAACATTCAGTGAGCGTCTGTATTCCCTACAAGACTATCTATACATTAGGACAAAATTTACCCCACCATCTCTCACTCCATTTGATTTACCCTCCTTCCTTGTCGTTCCCAATAGTTGCCACTCCCCATCTCTCTCGCAACACTCCCTCTCCTTCTCTCTCGCTACTCTCCCTTTCAACTTCACTTCCCCCTCATCCTCCCCTCTGCTTATCCCCCTCACTTCATACCCTAACACCCTGGTGGTCTGGTTTACGAGGACATAACACGCAAGGTGACTTAATGCACAGATGCCTAAGCACGTTCATCCCCAGCCAGAATATCGTGAACAATTTCCTTCACCCAGCTATAGTTGTGTTGTGAAGTGTGGGACGAGTGTTCGGTATGAGGGTGTATGTGCACACGTGTGTATGACTGTGTATGACTGTGTATGACTGTGTAAACACAGTCGTGCAGTTGTAAGCAAACATGAATAATTGTGCACAAGAGTATATGACTGTACAAAATGGTGTATGGTTATACACACGGTTTTATAATTGTGCACATAGGTGTATGATTGTACTCGTGATTGTACGATTGTGCAGACCTGTGTATGAGTATATATACGACTGAATGATTTTTAACGCCGTTTTACGATTGTATACACTAATGTATGATTGTGCACTCGGGTGTATGATTGTGTGCATGCATATATGACTGTGCACACCTATATGTGCACATGAATGTATGATAATCTTCTTTTAGCATAATAGTGTATAATTATTTACACGGGTGTGTGAATGTTCACACGGTGTATGGGGTGAATACCCTGGTGTATGAATATGCACGTAGTTGTATGATTGTGCAGACGGGTGTATAATTGTATATATTGTGGGATAGACAAACCAAGGCCCTCTTCCTTTTGGATAAACTACATATGTCTCCCATGTAAATGGGTTCCTTAAACAAGTTGGCTGTGGACTCATTTTCTAGATGTATGAAAAAATTCCTAAGACAATTGTCAGTTATATTTACATTTAGAATATTAAATCTTTTACAGCATATCGAAGTATGACCGATTTTTTTATAATTGTCTTGTCACTAATATGACGTTCGTAAGGTTATTACTATAATATCAGTGTTTATGTTTTGGCTGTCTTCTAATGTCTTCAATCTTTCTAGCACGGGACACTAGGCCCGAGAATGGGTTCCCGAGAATGGGTTCATGCTGAGGAGTAAGTCTCCATTTTGATAGTCTGTATATATAGTTGTTTACAGTGTTTGTGTCACTCCTTTTGATGACCTTAAATGTTCTGGAAACTCTGTAATTTTGAAATGTGCGTTGTAAGTGCGTTTCTCACTTTTTATATGGCACTGAGGAATTGTACGATATCCCGTTTATCTTCTAAGTACTTGCTTAGTAGAGCCTCAGACTTTACTGAGTGGTCCCATGGTAGTACAGGAATGGATGAATGTATGGTCCTATATATAACACAAGCACCTCCACAAGATATATTTACACCCTTGCGGGTGTAATTTATATGGCTTGGCAACCAGCCTTCTGCCAGCAAACAATTTTGCTTACGGTCTGAAAATACCTGCATATCAAATGCATTAACATGTTATAAAAATCGCAGAAATTATTTGAGATAAAAGGGATGCCTGTATTAGGTAGATAACAAGACAGCTTATTTGTAGATTTTTTACTTGAAAGGCTAATTTGCAACCTACAAAAGAGGAATAAAAGATACACTGGTAGAGTGGATCAGAGTCTTTATATTTAAGATCAAATACCATCGGCGATCAGAGTAAAAAATTCCTTGTGGGTAAATATCCTTGTGGATAAATATCACGAGTGGGAAGCCAAAAGGATCGATACTTGCTATTCCTTGCTATTAGAACCGATTCTAATGCAATGAACACTTTAAAAAATGTATAAAAATACACATTCTGATGTATTTTTCGTGATTTTAAGACGGCCACGGCGACAACAAGAAATATGGCAGATCTCCAAGATTTTACAAAAATATTTTGATGTGAGTCTGCCACTTTTTCGTACTATTACAAAAAGGAAATCGAAAAAAAAAAGTAAAAATACTCACCATGAATTGCAGAAGTAATTAACAGTCGCTTACATAATATGTTGGCTTCGTCTACACCGCTGGCAATAAGAGAGGCATATATACATTTCTTTTTTCTATTCCACCACTGGCAAAGGCATATATCTGAGGACCAGCTCTTGGTCTGATCTCCAATTCTACAGCCAAAATAAAGGTATTTATGGCATTTATAACATGGATATGCAACACAAAAGTCAATTCCCCCCAAACATAACAAAGGTCAGTTGTACTGTTCACGCAATTATGAGTCAACTTTGCTCAGATTTGGCTGTAAAACGTCAGTGTCAAAAGTAAACTCTACAATGAGTTTGAAAGACTTGCACTTTATGACTTCTTGGATTAAAATGATGCAGTCCACTAAGGAGGATAATGTAATACCCAAGTTCATAGTGAATCATACATTTTCTGTCGCTATAAGTGCCACAAAAAAGTGCCCAAATCAAAGTAAGTTGCACAATTGGTGGTCCATTCAATGAAAGTCTATCAGTACTTACCCATCAAAAAAAAAAAAAAAAATAAACTCTAAAAAGAGCTAATGATGAGAAATATAGGAGAGTGTAGGTATTTTTTTTTAAACAGTTGCACATTGTGGGGTTGAATCAAGAGTTTTTTCTCTGTACAGTTTATTTTCTCCTCCCTTCCCAGGTTAAAGATAATGGTAATCTGCTTGAATCCATATCTTTACAAATAGAGCTAATTTGCAATTTTAAGCATCATTTGCGCATTTAGTAGCCCCAAATTAGTAAAGGATGACTAGTTTTAATTCCAAAGCATTAAAGCTGTAGACTAATGTTATTACTATTATTATAATTATCATTATTATTACTAAGCACTAAACCCGAAAGGCTCATATAGAGCTGTGGGGAAAGATGTGCAAAGTAGGAATATTCGAAGGGTAGGAGTGTTGAGTGGCAGGGGTGTGAGCGAGGGTACAGGTTAGTGGAGGTAAGGGAGAGTGCACGAGTAAACTATGAATCTAAGTGAGTGCAGTTGGTTAGTTGCTATTAAAAAGTCAAAGAGAGTGAGAAAAAAAAGAGAGAGAGAGAGAGAGTCTGAGTCAAAGGTGGGCTTTTAGGAAGTAGTGAGAATACTGAGCCTCACGTTCAAGGAGGTACCAACAAGCACTCGGCTTGTACACTGAGTGTCCGTGGTTCGATCCCCGCTGCGAGTGGAAGCATTAGGCGTGTTTTCTTAACACACCTGCTGTCAATGCCCCTCTAGCAGTAAGTAGGTACCTGGGTGTTAGCTGATTGGCGTGGGTCGCATCCTACCTGGAGGCTACCTGGAGGGCATTCCGGGGATCAACGCCCCCGCGGCCCGGTCCATGACCAGGCCTCCCGGTGGATCAGGGCCTGATCAACGAGACTGTTACTTCTGGCCGCACGTAGTCCAACATACGAACCACAGCCCGGCTGATCTGGCACTGACTTTGGAAACAAAATTAACGTAAGTTGCCCGAAATGTTCTGCATAACCAGGATCTTTCTATATAGCATATCAATAATGTCAGCTATGGTCTGTATAAGTTATATCTTGTAGTTGTATGAATAATAAAGGGATCGTTAGCAAACTCTTTCACTCTTATTGTTATTAAATTCGTGAGGGATTATTGGTTTCAGAAATTTTTAAATTCATGTGTCATTCCATGCTGTATTGAAGCACTGGTGTGGAAGGCCGGAATAAATAGGTTTAATGGGTCAGCTTTAATTTAAATGCTTTGTAATCTGCACTAAAGAAAGGATTTTCAGAAAAATCAGCAGTTACTGTCAGTATCTGGGTGCTGAGTAGATGTTAATAAATAATTCAACGTTGTTCATGATAAATAGAACAATCGATTAGACTTATTTTCTGTCAAATACGAACTTTTGAGTTCTCATAATGAGGTGTTGGACGCGTCTCTAAAAGATTTTCGAGTGCAAAAATTATTTACCCTGTACGTATGAGCGGTGAAGCGAAGACAGCAAAGAACTCAATTACTGTTTGTCTGAGATTCGTTTGCTGGCTACTGACTCTGGTCAATGATTCTGCCATTGATCTCAATAGTACTGAAAATGTAATCAACCCCCTCCTCCTTGGGGAACATTAAAAGTTCCTTAACAGCTTACCAAGTAAATAAGTAAACTAGATTATAGTCATTAACATCAACATGTCCAGAACGATTTCTTTGTGTCTTCTGAAGGTGAGACACAACCATCGATGAATATAAAATACAGAGGTACGTATGAAATCACATTGTAATTCATTTGGGGAATATTAGAAAATGGAAGAGGACATGGTAGAATTGCGGATTACGGTCGCCAGACGTACGTATATCGGCTTTCAAAATAGTGGATGCCTCTTCAACATGTTCATTAGGTACTATCTGAAAAAAAAAAGCTGTGCATTCCCTTTTTTCTGAATATTTTGAGTCATCAGTGTACAGTGTACACTTCAGTAGCAATTAACTGTGACTTGAAGTTTTTAAGGAAGAGCCATTTCATAACAGAAATGCGATATTTCCGGCATATGGGAATAGGGAATAGTAAAATACAGAGCAAATGTACAGAGAGGTAAAGTAAGGGATTACTAGGGTGTTGAATGCGGAGATTAAAACAACAAGCTTCTTGTGTCTCGAATGAACAAAAGTTTTACTTCACTTACCTGTGATGTACCTGTGATTGGCATCTCGGGCAATACTATCCTCGTAGCCCGGCCTGAGGCCAGGCTTCCATGTTGTTTAATGAACAAAATAACGAAGTAAATGGGCATATCTGAGAACCTGAAAAGGAGGGACATTTAGGGCTCGATACGGCGTATCCTGTCAGTGGCCCTATAAACCCCAATAACAACAATAAGGACAGTTGACCCTGAATAACGATTTAGTCTGAAAAAAAACTAAAATCCCTAGACATAAAACTAGCCCCTCCTCCAGTTGATGAACAGAGTCAAGTTCGTAAAACGTTAATGTGGAAGTTGAAGAATATACTTAGTTTCCATAGTCTAGTATATACAAGATCAGGGCAAAATGTTGGTTGATTTCAGTCTTCTAAGACATGAAATATTTAGGAAGGCTATATGGGGCTTGAGAGAAAGTCAAGAAATTATATTGTTCCTCATTCTGAAATAGAGAAAATTATACGAGTAGAAAGTGAAAGTTGTCGAAGGAGAGGCCATTATTAGCTGAGTCTGCCTCAGCACAACCAATAATACAATCAACAAAAACTGAGGATCCTATACCATGGGAAGAACTGACAATCATCTGACTTAGATCTTTGTTTTAAGATGGCCCGATCAGCGGTGCGGGGCCATACACTAGGATGAGAGGAAGTATACCTGTAGGGTTCCGGGGGTCAACGCCCCCGCGGCCCGGGTTATGACCAGTCCTCGCGGTAGATCAAGGCCTCTTCAACCAGGCTGTTACTGTCGGCGGCATGCAAACCAACGTACGAACCACAGCCTGGCTGGTCAAATACCGACCTTAGGTGCCTGTCCAGCTTTCCCTTATGTATGTTGGGAGGCGGTTGTACAGTCTTCGACCCCTTACACTAATATGATTTCAAGAAGGGATGTTACTGGCCCTGTGGAGACTACAGAAGCAGTTGGTTTACCCTTACTTGGCTAAATGGTTAGATGCTCATTACAAGTAGAATGAAATTTAATGGGGAGGCCAGGAGCTAGAGCCAGGACCCTGTAAGAACCTGGTCAGCTATTACACTTAGCCATCTTCTGCACCCTACGATTATTCTGACATCACTGCATATTCACTGTTCTTAAAACACACAAATTTTATTCTTTTCTCACTTTTCCTCTACCTCTGTACGTTCGTTATCTTCTCTCCTTTGTTTTCCATACATCTTTCTCTTTCCTCTGTGCCTCGTTTGTCCCTCTCCTCATCGCCTCGTTATCCTCTCTTCTCTTTAGGCTGGGTTTGCGTTCCTCTCTCCTCATCGCCACAGGCTGGCTGAGCCTCATATTTCAAGGTGGCACTCCCGGGTGCCGTCATGGGCGGCACCATAACCTTAACTCGTGGCCCTCCCTCACTCACTCGCTTATCACTTAACCATTTCGCTTTTCATCCTACACTTTCCCATGCTGCACCTTTATCATTCCTGCCGGTTCTTCATCCGTCCTTGCTTTCTCTACTCACATCACTTAGTGATCTTATTCGCAGGTTTTTTTTCTCTGTTTTATCCTTTTGCCTCAACAAACAATTCTCTTCATTTCTCTCCCATTAATATTCCAATAAAAGACTTTTCACAATACGTGAACTTCCACATTAGTTTTCTGTGTCACTGACTCCATTGACTTTGTATCATCTAATATCTGTCTCTGTCTCTCTCTCTCTTTTGTATAATAAAAGTGTAAAGATAAGAGCAATACGGCAATCGTGGGGATTTTAATATAAATGGCATAAAATTTTAACGTTCTCCATGGAGAAGGGGAGAAGAATCCTTCCTCCATAAGCCATGCGTATCGTAAGAGGTGGCTAAAATGCCGGGAGCAAGGGACTAGTAACCCCTTCTCCTGTATTAATTACTAATTGTAAAAGAAGAAAGACTTTGCTTTCTTCTTGTTCTGGTCACCCTGCCTCTGGTGGGAGACTGCTTTCTTCTTCTGGTCACCCTGCCTCTGGTGGGACACTGCTTTCTTCTTCTGGTCACCCTGCCTCTAGTGGGAGACTGCTTTCTTCTCCTGGTCACCCTGCCTCTGGTGGGAGACTGCTTTCTTCTTCTTCTGGTCACCCTGCCTCTGGTGGGAGACTGCTTTCTTCTTCTTCTGGTCACCCTGCCTCGGTGGGAGACTGCTTTCTTCTCCTGGTCACCCTGCCTCTGGTGGGAGACTGCTTTCTTCTCCTGGTCACCCTGCCTCTGGGGGGGAGACTGCTTTTTCTCCTGGTCACCCTGCCTCTGGGGGAGACTGCTTTTCTCCTGGTCACCCTGCCTCTGGTGGGAGACTGCTTTTCTCCTGGTCACCCTGCCTCTGGGGGGGAGACTGCTTTTTTCTCCTGGTCACCCTGCCTCTGGTGGGAGACTGCTTTCTTCTCCTGGTCACCCTGCCTCTGGGGGGGAGACTTCTTTTTTCTCCTGGTCACCCTGCCTCTGGTGGAAGACTGCTTTCTTCTCCTGGTCACCCTGTCTCTGGGGGGGAGACTTCTTTTTTCTCCTGGTCACCCTGCCTCTGGTGGGAGACTGCTTTCTTCTCCTGGTCACCCTGCCTCGAAAGGGGGGGGGGAACTGCAAGTGTGTTAAAAAAAACTTAAAAGTTTTATCAGGAGATTAAAAAACAATTAAGTTAATTTACACGTTATTAAAAAGTAGCTACGTATCCCAGCTCGTGATTCTCAATATACTAGAAATTTGGTAATAGATACTAAATGGTTATTAAATTTTCACAGAACTTTATCGATTGCTTAAGCACAGAGTGACGAATGTCAAAAAGTCTTTGAGGAACATAAATATTATAATCATGATCAAATGTCACATAAAAATGTGTCATTTCAAAAGGAAAATTATCCAGAAAAGTTTGAAAGACAAAACAAATTTAACCAGAATGAACGATTAAATTTAACCAGAATGAACGATTAAATTTCACCAGAATGAACGATTAAATTTAACCAGAATGAACGATTAAATTTAACCAGAATGAACGATTAAATTTAACCAGAATGAACGATTAAATTTAACCAGAATGAACGATTAAATTTAACCAGAATGAACGATTAAATTTAACCAGAATGAACGATTAAATTTAACCAGAATGAACGATTAAATTTAACCAGAATGAACGATTAAATTTAACCAGAATGAACGATTAAATTTAACCAGAATGAACGATTAAATTTAACCAGAATGAACGATTAAATTTAACCAGAATAAACGATTAAAGAACAATTAGGAAAACTAAATGGGCGAAACTATAGATTTGGCGAGGAATTGAATTAAAAGGAGAAGAATGAAAGGATCTTGAACACTATGAACTGTTATAGAGTTTGTTATTGTTGATACTATTGTTGCTGTTATTGTTATTGCTGCTGCTATTATTATTATTAATAGTAGTAGTAGTAGTATCACTATTTTTATCATTGTTGTTATTTTATAATTTTCTTCTTTCTCGCCTTTTTGTTCTTTTTTCCTTTCTTTTTATTTCTTCTCCTCCTCCTTGTTGTTGTCATTCTTGTTCTTCCTATTACAATTATTATTTCTTATGTTTTCTACTTATTTTCCTTTTTTTATTATTTTCATCATATTCTTTAATTTAAACTGTAAATAATATTAATAAGACTACTACCACCATTAATAACAATAATATTATTATTACCTTTATTACTACTAGTAATATTTTTATTATTTTTAATGGAAAGCGCTAAACTCGTAAGAGTTAAACGGAGACCGAGTAGTGGAGAGAAAGCAATGGAAGAAAAAAATCACAACCAAACAATTGTCATTGAATTATAATTTGTAATAAGTCAACACAGATTTCTTTAGCCATGCAGTCTGTGCATTCTTAAGAATACGTTATAAAAAACTTATAATTAAAAGCAATGATATGAATTTTTCTTTTAACTCACCGGCCGTCTCCCACAGGCAGGGTGATCTACATAAGAGGAAACACAGTCACCATCACTCATTCAGTCACCGTCTTGCAAGAACTGTGCTGGAATTACAGCTCAGAAAGCTGCAACACGCTGTTCCTTGAGAGTACCGCCACAGTACCTCCAGGACTCAGTCCTGGAGGTACTGTGGAGTACCGACACAGTACCTCCAGGACTCAGTCCGCCTAACTGGTTCATTTTGAATCCCTTCATTTTTATTACTAAAAGTCAGAGGAAAATATTTTTTTTAGTGTCATCTATTTGCAGTCGTAAAAATACAGCCACAGGTAACTAAGAACATAAAATTGATACATTATTAATTAAAACAATTAACATTCTATTATCCCAAGGGACAGACTCGGGTAGGTAATGTCATGTTTTCTTCAAATCGTAAAAAAAAAAAAAAAAATATTATGTTTTTGCATTTTGGATATTTTTTTAATAATGTAATCCGTTTCTTAAATTATTAAATGTAATTACAGATATTGACTTTTAAGGCTGCTTGTTGTATCTCTATATATACTGAGACGTGATAACTTGTCACTCTAAACGTAGTTTTTCTCATAATCGTAACCAATTAATTTAGATTATTTAAATTGGAGAGTTAAGCCGCTGGATCTTTCTGCTTCACAGAGTTAACAAAGTGTTTTCATTTGCATCTCTAGTTGTAAAGATTCTGGCTCATTACAAATAAATGTGGTTTAACACGGGGATAAAGAAGCTATGGCTGTTTGCTCTTTCCATAATTTGAATATTTGTGGCTGTGTTTCATCCAGGGTTCGTCTGTCCTATAATTGAATTCTACGTAGGAATTCACCAGAATTTGTTGTACTGTCTTGGTGTTTCACTTCAGTATTAGAAGAAATTCTCAAAGACCATTATTAGGGAAAAGATTTTAATATTTCATGAGATAAGAAGAATATTTTAAAATCAGCGGTCCTTTCTTATTTAACATTTTGAATAATTTACTCATTATTTCTTCATTTATATTGATTTTCAAAACTCCGAAGTGCACATAGAGTTCACAACACACACACACACAAGGTTTGCGACAAGGTTAGTTCCACAACTCAGGGGTCTGTCCTATGAAGAAAGGTTGAGGGAAATAGGACTAACAACACTGGAGGAAAGAAGGGTCAGAGGAGACATGATAACGACATACAAAATACTGCGGGGAATCGACAAGGTAGACAGGGACAGGATGTTCCAGAGAGGGAAGAGAGAAACAAGGGGACACAACTGGAAGCTGAAGACTCAGATGAGTCAAAGGGATGTTAGGAAGCATTTCTTCAGCCACAGAGTAGTCAGGAAGTGGAATAGTCTAGAGAAAGATATAGTGGAGGCAGGAACCATACATAGTTTTAAGACGAGGTATGATAAAGCTCATGGAGCAGGGAGAGCAGAGACCCAGTAGCGGACAGCGAAGAGGCGGGGCCAGGAGCTGAGTCTCGACCCCTGCAACCACAATTAGGTGAGTACAATTAGGTGAGTACACACATACACACACACACAAACACACACACACACACACATACACACACACAACACACACATACACACTCACACACACATACACACTCACACACACACACACACAGAACACACACACACACACACACACACACACACACTCACACACACATACACACTCACACACACACACACACAGACACACACACACACACACACACACACACACACACTCACTCACTCAACACCGAGGAGAACAGATGTCAGTCATCTCATCCTGAGATAAAAGGACCGTCTGTTGTGTAGTGTAGGAAGTAGAGTGTTTTATGTGAGTGGTGTCCAAAAAAATAGAATGAAAATATTAATATGGACCATGAAGGAGAAAGAGGTGACTGACAAGAAACTGGACATTAAAGACTTTGCTGGATACAATAAAACTATTACCTCTGAAGCTACAGTAAACCTCTTGGTGTAATAGAGCACATGGAAGCCTCGGGTGGAATGACAGGGTTAATAGAGCACATGGAAGCCTCGGGTGGAATGACAGGGTTAATAGAGCACATGGAAACTTCGGGTGGAATGACATGGTTAATAGAGCACATGGAAGCCTCGGGTGGAATGACAGTGTTAATAGAGCACATGGAAGCCTCGGGTGGAATGACAGGGTTAATAGAGCACATGGAAGCCTCGGGTGGAATGACATGGTTAATAGAGCACATGGAAGCTTCGGGTGGAATGACAGGGTCAAACAGGCCAGGTCGAAACTCGAAAAAAAATCGTGTTGGTCTTTCCTGTTTTTCTGGATCAAATAATAAATCAAAGATAAGAGGCAGGTTATATTCTCAAGGTGGGGACAAGCCTCTGCCTCGTAGTTTATCATACAGAGTTTAAAAGTGACTGCTCTCAAGCTGCTCTTAGATGACTCTTAATGCTGTAAATGTTTTGCTGCCTTAACAGCAGAGGTCAACACATGACTCTCAACGATCATTACGACGTTATGTCTTAACCCACAAAATTAACTTTGTCTCTGAGAAGTAAATCTTTATCCTCTTACTACTCAAGATTTGGTAGTTTATGTAGTATTCTCTCTCTCTCTCTCTCTCTCTCTCTCTCTCTCTCTCTCTCTCTCTCTCTCTCTCTCTCTCTCTCTCTCTCTCTCTCTCTCTCTCTCTCTCTCTTTCTTTGTCACTCAATTATGATAAGTGCTTTCTATATCATATAATTTTATATTTATTTTTTTGGTATTTGTTAGGAGTTACATGTAAATTTATGTAAATATTTAACTCGTGAACCTAAGTGTTTTTTTCTTTCCTAAACATTCGTCCGTACAGAGGAAAAATGTCTTTACAACATTTATGTACGTTTACGTTCATTATCCATAACTTTTCCTGGAAAATATGAGAAAAAGTTTATATCTTTCATTTGTTTTCCCCCTTTTTTTTACTCTTGGCAAATATCTTCTTCCTGACTTTACATGCAAACAAAAATCAGAGATTTGTTGATTCCTGGAGGATATTTTGCCACTATTTTCCGCAGAATCCTCTTTTACATACATATAAACACTTTTGGTTTTTTTAGCTTTAATTTCTCGTTGTTTTTCTGCCTTTTTTCCAGCATGCCTAACTATATCTATGCATTTTTGTTGTTCTTGTCTCTGTAATGGAGTAAGTTTATCAAATCTTTGGAAACGGCAGGAAGATAACACTGGCTATTCTTTATAAATGACAAGACTAGATATATATATATATATATATATATATATATATATATATATATATATATATATATATATATATATATATATATATATATAGTTACTAAAAGACCAATGAGATATAGTTACTACAATACCAGAGACATATATAAGAGATAAGGGAGATATAGATGCTACAAGATTAAGGAGATATATATGCTATAAGATTAAGGAGATATAGTTACTGTAAGACCAGGTAGATATATTTACTACAAGATTAGGAAGATATAGTTACTACAAAACCAGTGAGATATAGTTACAACACCAAGCATATATAATTACTACAACACAAGATAGATATAATTACTACAACACCAGGTAGATATAGTGTCTACAAGATTAGGGAACATCAGCAATTTACAAAGTCTAAATGGGTTCCATTGCTGCAGAATGGTAGTAGTGATTCTGTCGAGTTACAGACCGTAGATATTGTATCCCAGCTTGACCGAATTCACACTTCGTCAGCTTAACGATAAAGTCAAACATAACAGGTGTCTCCAAGACTTGTTATGTTAAGTGCTGCTTCCAATCGTCCCTGTAAACAACTACTTTGTTTAATTACGGATTTATAACTTCCATTTTTTCTAGCAAACTGTGTATTATAAGTTGAGATGAACAGGGTGTATTCTTCATTCCAAAAGATAGTTGAAGAGGTCATTATGTGTAGTAAAAACAGATGTATGTCGTGTAAGAGGAACTTGATCATATCCATGAAGCATGGTCGATAAAATCATCTCTCCGAGGAGGATAGCCATCTGGTATGGTGACAGTATTCACCTAATTGCAGTAGGTTCATCTCCTGTAGTTACCTTCACGTTTTGGTACAAGTATGCAGAGTGATACCCATAGACTCTTACTCCTGCCAACACATACAAGGGATAGAAGACATTCCACTTCATCCTCCTAAGCGTTCTGTTTGATAGGACTCATTCTGTAGGGAGATTGATTGACAGGTGTTGTTACCTGAACATTGACGTTTTGGTCGCCTGAAGTGCAACAAAGGCATGTCACGAAATAAAAAAAAAGTGTTCGTGAGAAGAATAGATTTAATATCGGCAGCTATATCAACTAATAAGGTTTTCATGAACTTATTTAGAGACTGAAAAGTAAGAGAGCTCTGTAGACGTAGCTGTTGCGCAAGTAATGTCAGGTTTCAGTTTCTAAGGGAAAAACTGAAGTAGTAGGAAGAGAACGTTATGCTGATTGTTGTGATAAATGCAAGCTGACTTTCTCTTACCGAAACCTAGAGTATGATGTAAGTTACTCACATAACTTATTTTTTTCACGACTTCCAATGGTCAGACAAAGATTACTTCCATAAGCTCTCCAGAAAAACACTTTAGTACCTTACTTTTTCTTAAAAGATCTGGTAACAGATGTTTTATAAATATGTTCCTTCACCTTCTTATAAACACCTAAATTCGTATCTGCTAACTCACGAACAGACTTAAGATGCTCTTGCATCAAAGCAGAAGTAGAGGCGACTGAAGGAGATTGTTTTTCCAACCACACCGCCTTTAAAAATGATAAGGGATTAAGAACTGGTGTCAGTACAAGTATAAGTTCGAAGGGGCTGTAACCAAGACATTCTTGTTCATTCTCTCATAGCGAACAATAATAATGACAATCCCTCATCCCAATCTCTGGAGAATTACGTGCAATAAGACCACATCATAGATTTCAATCTAGTTGAAAATATTCCAATGCTCCTTGTGACTGCGGATGATGAACGTTAGAAAGAACAGAAATGATTTCAAGGTTAAATAAGATTGGATGATAACTGATAGAAAGAACGGGAATGATACCCAGGTAAAATAAGACTGTGGATGATAAGTGGTAGAAAGAACAGAAATGATTCCCAAGTGAGACAAGACTTCCTGAACAATTATAGAGGTTAAATTAGATCTTTTATTTGACTAGATTTATCTATGAAGTCCCAACAGTGGATGAACAATATAACGAGAGTCAGGATAACGCGTTAACGAATCCCCAGTCATAAATAAGTACTGATTGTCTAGCTTCGTCCTAGGAAGTGGACCAACACAGTCAACAATAAGTCGAGAGAAGCGTTCTCTAAAAGCAGGTTTCAGCACAAGTGGTGATGGTTTTGGAGACTGATTTGGCTTGCAAATCACCTGACTCTTTCATCATTGGTCATGCACTGTTTTTAGCTAGTCTCTTCTTACACCATGATCCTCGTTTAGAGTACTCCTGTGAGCAAACTCCGAGGCTTGTCAACAAAAAGACTCAAGCAATGCAATATAGTGCTTTTACAGTCTTAGTAGAACGAAGAGAAGCCTTATCCATTGAACCACCATTGCTGTAATAGTATCAATGATCTAAGCCCTTTGACTGGTCCTCAGTCACGGCATCATATAGAATTTTCTCCAGTGATGGATGAATGAATTGTTTCTTAATAAGATCCACATCGGTGAGCGAAGTGATAACATTAGTGTTATACTCGCTAAGAATTCTCTTAATCTCAGTCACTGTAGAAGACGAGAGACGAAATGCATCTCTGAACATGCTCAAACATACACGTTATTATCAACAGAGGGAGCAGGTGACAAGGCAGCACATGTCACAAGACTCATGGGAAACAATGTAGGTTCAGTTCCTGCGATATTCCATAGATTTAAGTTTCCTCGCGGGAATGATCTAGGTGTGGCGGTTCAAGAGGAATGATAGATTTTCAATGACATCATTTTATTGAAGTACTTAAAAAATAATTTCCTAAGTTTATAAACGTATCTAATGACCTTTTATTATATCTATCAATGTTCTTTTTACCTCTAAAATCATCATTTTTTTTTTTTTTTTTTTTTAATTTTTGGAAGGTGAAGGTCAACGTTTTCTTATCTTTGGCCAGTCATGTTTCAAAACCCGGGCTTTCTCTAGCTTATATTTTACTTCCTTGTTTAGGTACGAATTACAGACAGGAGCTGCATGTTTTGTGAGAGGTACGATATATTATTTCAGACAGGTATAATCTATGTATATGAATCTGAAAGTTTTTTGGTTGAAACTCGTAAAAGCCGTTCTGAGGTTTGCTAGTCGCACATATACCGTTGACACTTTTTAATATGCACCTCCAATACTATATTCGGTACTATACCCACCCCAATCGATATCTGAAGACTCTTCAGAATATGACTGTGCATGTGATGGTAACATAATACTCCATACCTCAGTATCAGGCTCCATTGCCGTGCATGTGACACTAACATCTTGCTACGTGCTCGCGCATGGGACACTAACATCATGAAAATTGTATGGTAATACCATCCTGCCATGCTCGTATATGTGCAACTAACGTAAGGTTCCATGCTCGTATATGTGCAACTAACGTAAGGTTCCATGCTCGTATATGTGCAACTAACGTAAGGTTCCATGCTCGTGCAAGTAAGACTAACATCAGGCAGGCTTCATGCTCATATTTGTGGCAAATCATGCTCCATGCTTATATATGTGACACTAACATCAAACTGGGTCAGTGCTCAGGCCTGTGATACTAACATAAAAGTGTATGCTGTTATATGTGGCGCTATCGTCAGGCAGACTCCTTGTTCCAGTACGCGACACTAACATTAGGCAGGTCCCAGGGTAATGCATGTGACACTAACATTAGGCAGGTCCCAGGGTAATGCATGTGACACTAACATTAGGCAGGTCCCAGGGTAATGCATGTGACACTAACATTAGGCAGGTCCCAGGGTAATGCATGTGACACTAACATTAGGCAGGTCCCAGGGTAATGCATGTGACACTAACATTAGGCAGGTCCCAGGGTAATGCACGTGACACTAACATTAGGCAGGCCCTATTTTAATGCACGTGACACTAACATTAGGCAGGTCCCAGGGTAATGCACGTGATACTAACATTAGGCAGGCCCTATGGTAATGCATGTAACACTAACATTAGGCAGGCCCCAGGGTAATGCACGTGACATTAACATTAGGCAGGTCCCATCGTAATACACGTGACACTAACATTAGGCAGACCCCAGGGTAATGCACCTGACACTAACATCACAGAGGTTAGATCCTTGTATAAGTGTTGCAGCATCACTAGTCACTGTTACATACCTTGCAGTATAAAAGCCAACCATTCCAGTCGCATGTATTTAAAATTTGCGTGATATAAATGGAAGAACGTCAGCCTGTTTCCCGTCAAGCATATTACACTCCAGCATATCACAGTATATTTCACTCCAGCATATCACAATCCAGTAAATTACAATTCAGCATACCACAATCCAGTATATTACAGTCGAACATATCACAATTCAGCATATTACCTTCCAGCATACTGGGCTCCAGTACATCTGAATCAAGCATATTACTTTCCTTCATTCATGTTCCAACATATTAAACTCTAGCATATAACAGTCTAGCATATCGCAGTCTGATATATAACCATCCATCATATCTTACTCCGGCATACAGGAATGTAGTATATCCTACTGCACCATGTCTTACTCCAGCAAATTAAACTCCAACATATTACACGCCAACATATTACACGCCATCATATTACACGCCAACATATTACACGCCAACATATTACACGCCATCATATTACACGCCAACATATTACACGCCAACATATTACACGCCAACATATTACAGTGCCACATGTGCTTCTGCAGATAGCAGAGTAGCACATCACACTCATGACACTTCAACATATCACAGACCAACACATATAAATCTAGCATATCCCTCTCCAACATACCACACACCAGCATATTTTTTATTTATACATAGCAGGTACCAATATAACGTGGTCCAAAATATCTTACAAATATTAGTTAAAAAAAGGGGGCTTTAGACCCTTCTAAAATAAACTAACAAAACGTGCTGTGTAGAAAGAGAGAAACGTATGTGCCGAGGTTTCTTAATTTCTCCTTTAATCTTATCTAGGAAAATGTAGGATTATTATTATTATAATAAAAAAAAGCGCTAAACCACAAGGGTTGGAAAATGTAGTAGAAACAGTGGAATATCTTGTCATCGCTGTGTGATAGTTTATATTTTGAAAACATGTTCTGACGCAGTTAAAACAAAAAATTCAGTGTTTTGTTAGAAATGTTTTTTTGTAAGTCCATTTTTCCTGCTGGTCTTTGCTGAGAAAAAATCTGTGGGAAAAATAGGAAAAACAAGCTTTGCATGCGAGTCAACTTTCCAATTCTTTGAAGCTATGCCAGGGATGGTACGTTTTTCGTAAACAAACGCATGTGTACCTATGCATATACATATTTGTGTGTGTGTGGATATATATATATATATATATATATATATATATATATATATATATATATATATATATATATATATATATATATATATATATGCATATACTCAATAATGCACGTGGAGACAGAAACTCAGAAGATTAATTGGTCTGTATATTTCGATCCCCTTCTGGGATCCTCGAACACCAGAAGGCAATACGTTATTCACATGATAATTCAGCCATTTTTCAACATGTCAGCAACAGTAATCACAATATTCATTGTGAAGCTGACACCATCAAACACAAATCACACTGCATCTACAAAATCTCCGGGACTCGCCTTGTTTCAAACTTTTGCACTTTCTCTAATTTCTTGATGTGTTTGACTAGGTGTGGGGTCCCATACTGGTGATGCATACATATTAAACATATGGGCCTCATATACACGGCATACAGTGTCGTGAATGACTCCTTACTTTGATGTCGAAACGCTATTCTCAAGTTTACCAGGCGCCCGTATGCTGCAACAGTTTTTTGGTTGCTGTACGCCACAGGAGATCTGCTCGGGATGATGCTCACCCCAAGAACCTTTCCCTTGAGTGAGTTTTGCAGCCTTTGGCCTCTTACGCTGTACTCAGCGTGTGTTCTTCTTTGTCCTTCCCCAAGCTTCATAACTTTGCACTTGCTGAGGTCAAACTCCAGGCTACTCCTGGAGTTTAACAAGTGTCAGTCGTAGACAAGGCTTGCAGCCTCTAGATCCCCTTGTAGGCTTACCTGATTCTCGTCCTCTTCTATTTTTCTCATTAGCTTCACATAGCAGACGATGTGAAACAGCACCGGACCTACGACTGACCCTTGTGGAACCCCCTCTCAATACATGCACCCACTGACACCTCGTCTCGTACCAACACACGATGTTTTCTTCCTGTTAGGTATTATCTCATCCACTGCAGTATTTTCCCTCCTGTTCCGGCATGCTCCTTTATCTTTTTCAACCAGTCTCTTGTGTGGTACTGTGTCGAGAGCCTTCTTATATTCTTACAGTCTGTGTACTCACCTAATTGGTCGCTACTAGGTCACTCTCCCTGACCTAGCACTTTCCAGACTATTCCACTTCCTGACTACTCTATGACTGAAGAACTTCCCAACATCTCTGTGACTCATTTGAGTCTTCAACTAATTGCGTGTGTGTGTGTGTTAGTTACCATTTTGTCCTAGGCACATGTCGATTAGACACTAGGCCTGTTGTATGTGTGTGTGTGTGTGTGTGTGTGTGTGTGAGTGTTTAAAACTCACAATCGTGATGTAGAGTGTTAATGTTGATATATTTAAACACATATGCAATATTAATATTTTAAGTATCTGATGTTTTTTAACCGATACCGATACCAAATAAATGGCCGATACTCGCTGATACTGATTCCGATACCTAGGTTCAAGTACTTTCACACGTCCCCGTGCGTCACCAGGAGCTATGCAATGTTGCAAGAGTAGCAGCAGAAGAACTGAGGGAAAGGTTTGTCAGAGTAAGTTTGCATGACGACAAAAGCCAACTTCTCTCACAAAATGAGGCACTGGTGAGTCCTTCGCTTTTCAGGAGAGAGAGAGAGAGAGAGAGAGAGAGAGAGAGAGAGAGAGAGAGAGAGAGAGAGAGAGAGAGAGAGAGAGAGAGAGAGAGAGAGAGAGAGAGAGAGAGAGAGAGAGAGAGAGAGAGAGAGAGAGAGAGAGAGAAATTTTTCTGACACAATCTCATCTGTCCAGATAAGATGTGTAAAAGTTCAGCAGACAGAAGTTTAGATTTTTCTTCCGAATAACCTCTGTAAAGTGAATGTCGCTACCATGTACAGCGAACCCCTAGTAATAACACGACTCATAGACATCCCACCTTATTATAAGCGTTTTTCGTGAGATGCAGAAAAGTATTTTCTTGCAACATGGAATTACTCAATACAGATGTGATTAAGGAATGAGACTCAGTGTTGAAGAGCGAGGTCATCGTAGGGAGACAGTTCCAGATCACAGGACTGATGTGTTGATGTATAAAACAAAATTTCTGGGTTTCATATGAATCATCTTTAGTTAAGAGTGACATGAAGCTGGTGGCCTAAGGAGACTCTAGCTCTATCTATGAATTTAATAACTATACTATGATTAAAGTTGATTATCATAATTAATTTGAAGTTCTTGGAGAGATAGATTTAGTGAAATATATACTGAGGCTTCACATTCTGTAGGTGCATAATATGTGTACATAGCAAGACAGGTTCTCCTCTTTTATCTGTTGGAATAATCAGTGAGATCAAATTAGTCCTGTGATTTCACGAACCACCATATGCAACTGTCTACAGGTAAATATCTTCTATAATTCAGTCACGAAGGTTCGAGGCAGAGACAGTGTTAAAAGTCGGGTCAATGTTAAAATTAGTGTTTGAAAATTACACTTAGTACTTCACGCAAATTATATACTGTGAGGTATGTAATGCATTGCATTCCTGTGACTTTCTTTTGTGCCTACTAATGTTTTATTATATTTAAATAAAGGGAGTCACTCAGGCATATAATGAAAATAGAAATGTGTTACTTGAGAAGGGATTCTACGTCAAACACCAGGAAAAAAGATTGATGGATCTGTATATTTTGACCCCATTCTAGGATCCTCTTCAGCAGAAGGGGATCGAAATATACAGATCTATGATCTGTTTCACACATGCGTATGGCCGTAATAGAATTCATATTTAGCATGAAGAACTATGCTGATAAGAATGAAAGCACCAGTGACTTGGGTATACATAAACTTGGGTAAACCTCTTCCAGCGCATACTTAATTACCTGTTTATGTCATCGAATCAGTGAGTTATAGCGAATACTCTTAGAAACGATGTCATCAGTCCTCTTGTGATAAAGCCGCATATGTTGGCACAAAATATGCTCATGAAATGACTCATGTTTACACTATGTTTGACAAGGCACCGTGATAGCTGACTCTGTAGTTGGAAGAATATTGGTACGTATAATTGTGGTCTGGAATATGGCACAAACCACCTGCGTAGCTCTTTCTCTCTCTCTCTCTCTCTCTCTCTCTCTCCTCTCTCTCTCTCTTCCCCCTCTCCCTCTCTCTTCTCTCTCCCTCCTCCTCTCTCTCCTTTTTCTCCTCTTCTCTCCTCTCTCTCTCCTCTCTCTCTCCCTCTTCTCCTCTTCCTCTCCTCTCTCTCCCTCTCTCTCTCCTCCCTCTTTCTCTCTCCTCCTCTCTCTCCCTCTCTCTTCTCCCTCTCTTTCTCTCTCTCCCTCTCTCTCTCTCTCCCTCTCTCTCTCCCCTCTCTCTCTCTCTCTTCTCCCTCTCTCTCTTCTCTCTCTCTCTCTCTCCTCCTCTCTCTCTCTCCCCTCTCTCTTTCTCTCTCCTCCCCTCTCTCTCTCTCCCCCTGCTCTCTCTCTCCACCTCTCTCCTCTCTCCCTGTCTCTCTCTCTTTCTCTCCCTATCTCCCCCTCTCTCCCTATCTCTGTCTCTCTCCCCTCTCTCTCTTTTCCCATCTCTCTCTTTTCCCTCTCCCTCTCTCCCCCTCTCTCTCTTCCCCCCTCTCTCTCCCTCTTTCGTTTAATCTTTACTGTAAATTTTCAATTAAAGGTATAAACAAATATATTCGCATACTGTTGAACTCTTTGAAGCTGCAAAGTGCTGTTATTTTTTTTGTTTCATACACACTGAACTTTGTTTGATATCTTAGAGAAAAACGCTGCGAGTTAAAGTGGTTCTTAAGACCGAGGTAAGATGTTTATCCGGAGAGGAAAAATTAAGTTACGATTTTCCGCCTTTTGTAAGAACTAATTAGTTTGCGGAAAGGTAAGATTTTGTTGCGGTAATTCACCTTTGTTAAGACTCGATGTGTTTCTAAATAGATTAAATATGATCACATAATTCCACCTATCTTAAGATTGTAGTGTTTTTGGAAAGAGCTGAGTTTTAAGCACCGTCGGGCAAGATGTCTTGGCAAGTTCCCTTACACGTCTTGCACCTGTCTGATCCTCGTTATCAGTCTGGGCTCTCAGACTGCTCTAAATTAACGGTGCCTTAGCGCAAAATATATTTGATGTTGAATATTATCGTAATTTGTGAAAAAAAAACTTCGCTAAGTCAAAATTTTGACTTTTGTTCAACCGAGTCTTCTTTACAGACTTTCTAAAGTGTTATTTCAACTGTTTAGGTGTACTAAAAGTTGTAACAGATTCAGAGAAATCCTGTCATGAAGCATGGAGCATGTGTTGCCCTTGTGAGAGTGAACCTCCTCCTCCACATCCTCTCACCTTCCTTAGACACAACAATCATATGGATCGCTGGAAGACAACTTCTTTTAGGAGAACGCTAAAGTTGTTTCAATAAGAAAACATGTTTGATGTTCAGACACATCAATAGATATTATTAGGAATAAAAGAAAGCACTATAGATGCTTTGAAAAAAAGATGTCACTAGGAATAGTAACGAATATTGTAGTTACTTTGAGAAGACAATAAATGAAGTACACTAAGTGAAATAGAAGTCATTGTAGATAATGTAGGAAGTGTGAGAGATGTGTCTAGGTATATAAGAAGATAGTGTAGACACTATGGTTAGGCGAAAGTTGACACTAATGGAAAGGGTTTAGTAAATGTGTAAGCATTGAAAACATATTAAAGTAAATATTAAAAGTAGGGAAAAGGATACTGAGAGAATAAACAATGTGAACAATGAAAAATAAGATAAGACAAACGTAGTTGTGTTCTTGAAAGCAAATAACTAAATGTTGGATAAGACCTCTCAGATAATGTTTTAAGTAACTTAAATCAACAAAAATACTAAAATAATGTAATCAGTCCATTAATTTTGATGGACTGATTACATCGACTCAAGGTTGAGGGACTGATTACCTCAAACTCCTCCTGATCTTCACGTTTCTCCTTTGTATGGACTGATGAAGCCACTGTGTGGCGAAACGTTTCCTCATTTAAGATACCCAAGTGTTGCACATGTCTAATTTATCAATAAAGTAATTACTAAAATAATGACAATCACTCACGGCTTGGTATATATACCTAATTCAAAACCCGTAAACAATATAATCTATAATTAATTTCATAGTCTCTGATGTATGCAAATGATCAAAGAAGCTTTTCGTTATATGAACCCAATTCTTATTCGAGTTTCTTACTTGGGTATAAAGAATAATGTGAAACTAATGAATTATTAAACAAAATAGAGTAACGAAGTAAATATGTTTATGCAAGGTAAAAGGACACAAGTGCAACTAATGCGACATTTTACTGTGGCAGCTTTTCGCTCTCCAGGAGCTTTCTCAAGCCGAAAGGGGCTTGATAAAGCTCCTGGAGAGCGAAACGTTGCCACAATAAAATGTCACATTAGTTGCACTTGTGTACTTTTTCCTAACATATTGTCGGTAATTCTACCAACATTATTGCAATAAATATGGTTAGGTCTGATATTACATCATTTTAATCAAAAGTTCCTGTGATCGATTTATTACCGATTCTATTAAACACGGTATTTGTATTGAATGTGGCAGATGCTGCAAATAAATGGAATAGAAGGTAGGTTATTGAAAGCAGTGAAGAGGTTTTACGAGGATAGTGAGGATCAGGTTAGAGTATGTAGGAGAGAGGAAGATTATTTCCCAGTAAAAGTAGACCTTAGACAGGGATGTGTGATGTCACCGTGGTTGTTCAATATATTTATAGATAGGGTTGTAAGAGAAGTGAATGCTTAGGTGTTGGCAAGAGGTGTGGGGTTTAAAGATAAAGAATCTAACACAAAGTGGGAGTTGTCACAGTTGCTTTTTGCTGATGACACTGTGCTTTTGGGAGATTCTGGAGAGAAGTTGCAGAGGTTGGTGGATGAGTTTGGTAGGGTATGTAAAAGAAGAAAATTAAAAGTGAATATAGGAAAGAGTAAGGTGATGAGGATAAAAAATATTAGGTAACGAAAGACTGGATATCAGATTAGAGGGAGAGAGTATGGAAGAGGTGAATGGATTCAGATATATAGGAGTGGACGTGTTAGCAGATGGGTCTATGAAAAATGAGATGAATCATAGAATTGACGAGGAAAAAAAAGGTGAGTGGGGCACTGACGAGTCTGTGGAGACAAAGAACTTTGTCCATGGCAGCCAGCCTTTAGGCAGGTGGTGTTAAGCTTTTCATCTCATCCCCCTGCAAGCATCGATCGACGAGAGATTTTTACAATGTTTAGAATAAGCAGAAAAGGCGAAATATTCAAAATATTTGACCTGAGATTAGTGTTTGTGAATATTTCGTCTGTTCTGCGAATTCTAAACATTGTAAAAATCTCTCGTCGGTTGATGTATGTATATATATATATATATATATATATATATATATATATATATATATATATATATATATATATATATATATATATATATATATATATATATATATATATATATATATATATATATATATATATATATATATATATATATATATATATATATATATATATATATATATATATATATATATTATTTTTTTTTTTTAAATATATAGGGAGGTACCACCTCTGGAACTTTATTGGGGACCCTCATCCTCAGAGAAGACAATAAACGTACCTCAGGGAAAACTCGAGGTTCTCCCCGGAGCTGTTTGAATATTTTCTTCTCCTAACACCCCCTATATATGATCATGGAATGCTTTATTAACAGACAGAATACATCAATGGAAAACATGAACATGAATAAAATGGTACAATATATCAAAGATTATGAATCTCCTCCAGCTCCTCCGAAGCCGGACGCGAGCCAAGTATGCAGCATGCGTTTCTCCTCTGGATGGCCACGCTGAGACGCTGGAACATGAACGTGGCTGCCCTTGGGTCCCTGGTGGTGTCGATGAGTCTGGAACCCAGTTCTTTAAGGAAACGTGTTGCATTTTTTCCCCACGCTCACAAGGTCTCTGATCCCACTAGGACAAATTGATACTGTTGGCTTATGTCCCTGTACTTGCCGTTCTTGTACTCCTCTCTGTGGTCAGCAGCTCCTCCCTGTCGCCCGACACTGTGATGGATGTAGGTGTCAGCCAGTGTCGACACACAGGTATAATCCCATGCTAAGAGCTTGCCATTCTTCCAAGGATATATATATATATATATATATATATATATATATATATATATATATATATATATATATATATGCAAAAAGATCACAGTAAACAGGTGATATCAAAATATGCAAGACAACCACTATGAAAAATAGAAGAATTCCAAGCGCTTGTGACTACTCACATTATCAAGGAACTATAAAGGAAACATGACAAGAAGGCTTATAAAGTTTAAAGAGGCAGAATACACCTCACAGTCATCACACTAACAAAGACTACACCTCACAGTAGCGTAACAACGCACGACTCTGTGAAGAGGAACATAAGAAAGGACCTGAAACTCTTCCCAAGAATTAAGATTAGTCCAATTTATCATTAAATTCTTCCCAAATTTTAATAATTATAAATGAATCCAATTTATATAAACCAAAAGAAATATTCATATTATTTTCAAAACTGCTTTTAATGAAACATGATTCTATTATATTCCTCTCAACCATGGACTTGCTTGATACAACCTTCTCAGCATTTTGAAAATCAATTGATGGTTAAAGTCTCTCACATGAATAAATAGAGCATTAGAATCTTGTCCAGTTCTAATGCTATATTTATGTTGTTTTAATCTTAGTTCAAGACTTTTACCAGTTTGACCATAATAAACTTTATCGCATATTTTACAGGAAATCTTATAGACATATCCGTCAGCATTTTGGGGGGAATTTGTTATCAAAAGTCTTTTTACTGTATCAAGATTTTTAAATACAACTTTGATATTAAAATTCTTAAGAAAGGAAGGCATATCAACCAAGTTTTCATGGTAAGGAGAACCAACATATTTTTGGTTGAATAAGGTTGGTTGTCCCTTTTTGGATTGTAAAAGTATTCCTAGCTATTTTAAAAGATTTATCAATTATGTTTCTTGGGTATTTTAAATCATTAGCTATTTCATAAATTTTAGAAATTTCTTCATCTATGAACTCTGGACTACAAATACGTAAAGCTCTCAAAAACATTGAAGAAAAAACCGACACTTTAACTCTATCTTGATGTGAAGAGTAATAGTGTACATAGGAACAATTATTTGTAGGTTTTCTGTAAATTTTGAATTTAAAATCAATGTTACCCTTAATAATAAAAACACCATGAAAACTTGGTTGATATGCCTTCCTTTCTTAAGAATTTTAATATCAAAGTTGTATATAAAAATCTTGATACAGTAAAAGGACTTTTGATAAAAAATTCCCCCCAAAATGCTGACGGATGTGTCTATAAGATTCCCTGTAAAATATGCGATAAAGTTTATTATGGTCAAACTGGTAAAAGTCTTGAACTAAGATTAAAACAACATAAATATAGCATTAGAACTGGACAAGATTCTAATGCTCTATTTATTCATGTGAGAGACTTTAACCATCCAATTGATTTTCAAAATGCTGAGAAGGTTGTATCAAGCAAGTCCATGGTTGAGAGGAATATAATAGAATCATGTTTCATTAAAAGCAGTTTTGAAAATAATATGAATATTTCTTTTGGTTTATATAAATTGGATTCATTTATAATTAATAAAATTTGGGAAGAATTTAATGATAAATTGGACTAATCTTAATTCTTGGGAAGAGTTTCAGGTCCTTTCTTATGTTCCTCTTCACAGAGTCGTGAGATGTTACGCTACTGTGAGGTGTTGTCTTTGTTAGTGTGATGTGACTGTGAGTGTATTCTTCCCTTTATAAGCCTTCTTGTCATGTTTCCTTTTATAGTTCCTTGATAATGTGAGTAGTCACGAAAGCGCTTGGAATTCTTCTATTTTTCATAGTGGTTGTCTTGCTATATATATATATATATAGTATATATATATATATATATATATATATATATATATATATATATATATATATATATATATATATAGGAAAGTGGCAGTTTATACAGAGTAATAGTAACGGACAATTAACAGCGCTAAATGCGTATAATTAAAAGCACTTCCCGGCTTAATTACTGGCGTTCACAATTATAATCAACGCTGCCTGCTGGATGGACTGCCTGGTACACTTGCTATAACCTTAAATTTCTACATAAATTTAAAAAAATTGTTTCTTGAATGATTATAAAGAAAGGATTGAATTAATTATGTCATAAAAAAAATATAAACTTTACTTGTGTTTGCAAACTTCTCTTATCCTTCTTCAGGTCATTTCAAGTTCCAGCTCTATCTAAAGCATACAGGATATATACACCAAGAAGTGTATTTGTCTCAGTGCATATAAATTAATCTCTTGATTAGTGGTAAACAGGACACATACAGCCTTATTTACCCTCGTATAGTCATTAGACTTTAAACCCAATTAATCAACGACCCTAAAGTTTTCAACAAACCTTAAGCCTACGACAGTAGACTAATTCACAGACATCTATTTAATTCGATGTCAACAGTGGCTGGACAGCGTCTAAAAACATTGCCCAGCTAGCAATTGATTGTGAGAAACATACTCTGCTACTGAGATCGTTGGGTCATGATGGTGATGGTAGTATAGTGATCATGGACATTTATAGAATTATCTATATTCTCGAGGCTTATGATAAGCCAGAACAACACTTTTTGGGCGAGGGCTTTTATCCGTCTCTGCAGCACTGGTGTTGTCAACGGTACTCACACCAGTCTCTGAAGCACTGGTGTTGTCAACGGTACTATGCCAGTCTCTGAAGCACTGGTGTTGTCAACGGTACTATGCCAGTCTCTGAAGCACTGGTGTTGTCAACGGTACTATGCCAGTCTCGAAGCACTGGTGTTGTCAACGGTACTCATACCAGTCTCAGAAGCACTGTTGTTGTCAACGGTACCTCACCAGTCTCTGAAGCACTGGTGTTGTCAACGGTACTCATACCAGTCTCTGAAGCACTGGTGTTGTCAACGGTACTCATACCAGTCTCTGAAGCACTGGTGCTGTCAACGGTACTCATACCAGTCTCTGAAGCACTGGTGTTGTCAACGGTACTCATACCAGTCTCTGAAGCACTGGTGTTGTCAACGGTTCTCATACCAGTCTCTGAAGCACTGGTGCTGACAACGGTACTCTCACCAGCCTCTGAAGCACTGGTGCTGACAACGGTACTCTCACCAGCCTCTGAAGCACTGGTGCTGTCAACGGTACTCTCACCAGCCTCTGAAGCACTGGTGCTGTCAACGGTACTATCACCAGCCTCTGAAGCACTGGTGTTGTCAACGGTACTCTCACCAGCCTCTGAAGCACTGGTGTTGTCAACGGTACTCTCACCAGCCTCTGAAGCACAATCTCAGAAAATCACCGCTGAATTGCAGCCTTGTTTGAAATTGATCATGTACCCAACCAGATATATCAAAACACTCTCACTTCACTCCAGCGGCGTAGCTGGTGAGGGGAAGAAAAAGAAGCAGTTACTTTCCCTTAGGCATAGCACATTAGCGGCCTTATCAGCTGTTGTAGTCTCCCCGATGCTGTAATGTCGAACATTACAGCATCCTTGAAATTGACTGTTTTTCCAGTAATTTAATATAGGCCAATTTCATGATTTTTGGATGATAAGTGTATTAACAACTTTGATATAAACAGTATTAATAGATACCCACAAGTTGGTTAAGAAAACTTGAGCAAACAGTACGACATATTTGTCCGAAAACGTTTCGGTCCTGGGACTTTGATCACTTCTGAGTGATCAAGGTCCCAGGACCGAAATATTTTCTAATAAATATGTCCTAGTGTTTGCTCACGTGTTTTAATAAATAATTAACATCCTTAAACGGTATAATCTAAATAGAGTCCATGACTTAAAAAAAATTGTATTTTTCGAACCGTGTTTAAGGTAATATGTAGGAAGCCACTTTATTGGTGGAAATAAAGCCATACTGGACAAAACTTTGATCATACTGACGCTTTATGTTAACGATGCCTCTTTGATCGTAGAAAAAAACATGCTGAGGTTTTTCTGTCGCAGTTTGACAAGAATTATGAACAAATATCGGGGTTGAATCTGTAAACGTGTCGTACAAACCCTTAGCAAAACAGCAGCAGGAACAGCAGCTCAAGAACAGCGCTAGCATCTACATTAGCAACAGCAGTACCAGCAGCAGTAACCAGAAATAACAGTAACGGCAGCAACAGCAGTAACAGAAGTAGTACTGACAGCCGCAGAAGTAAAAGCAGAGGTAAAAAAACACCAATATGAGTAACAACAGTTACGATAGCAACAACAGAGGTAATAGAAGTCGTACCAACAACAACATTAGTGACAACAGCAGCAGCGAGAAGAGGAGCTGCAGCAATAGAAACTGTAACAACAGCAGCAACATAAGGAGCAGCAGCATCAACAATAGCAACAGTGGCAACAGCAGAAGCAGCGATAATAGTAACAGAAACAGCAGCAGCAGCAACTGTATCAAGAACAGAAGCCGTAGCAGCAGCAACAACAGTAACAACAATAGCAGCGACAATAGCACCAGAAACAGTAGCAGTGCCACCAGCAACTGTGGAGGCAGCAGCAGCAGCAACTGTGGAGGCAGCAGCAGCAGCAACTGTGGAGGCAGCAGCAGCAGCAACTGTGGAGGAAGCAGCAGCAGCAACTGTGGAGGCAGCAGCAGCAGCAGCAGCAGCAGCAGCAGCAGCAGCAGCAGTAGCTACCAAGAGAAGACGTTCCAGGAAATTTAGCAGATGTGAGCGGTGCAACAAGCGAGTAATAACCAGCATCCATCTGAGGATCTCATCCGCACAGTTCCAGGAGATGACCTGGACGTTATCCACCCAGGGATCCACTACATAGTCTCCCTACTGCAACACTACGAGAAGGAGAATGTTCCTACTACAGAGATACGAAATGGTGTGTGTCTCTTCTACAGGAGTACAAGGGCAGGACACTTCCATCCTTCAGAGATACGGGAGAGAGAATCTTCCTACTGCAGGTATATTTGATGGAGACTATTCCTAGCGCAGGTATACGTGATGGAGAACCTTCCTATTGCAGGAATACAGGATGGAGAATCTTCCCACTGCAGGTATACGGGATGGAGAACCTTCCTATTGCAGGTATACGGGATGGAGAACCTTCCCACTGCAGGTATACGGGAAGGAGAACCTTCCTACTGCAGGTATACGGGAAGGAGAACCTTCCTACTGCAGGTATACGGGATGGAGAATTTCCCAACTCCGAAGATGTAAGTAGGAGAACTTCTACCACAGAATTATGAGGGATGAGAATTTGTATTCATCATCTATAGGGAATGAAGAATCTCAGCTGCAAGGATATGAGACTATGAGTCAAGATTCTGAGAGGTTCACTGTGGAATGCCTCCCTACACTAGGAACAATGAGGAAGACTGTCTTTACTACAGGAACATGGAGAGGAAATCTAACTATTGTAGGTATTTTGGAAGGGAAATGTCCCTATTGCAGTGATACTGGAGGGGAATTAACAATGCGGAATCTCTCTTCTGTACTGAAAAGTGATTGTGGAATACCCCTTGTGCAGGGAAACAGGAAGAAAATTCCTGCAATATATATATATATATATATATATATATATATATATATATATATATATATATATATATATATATATATATATATATATATATATATACAGGACGGGAATCTTCCAATGAAATCAAATGTATTAGTAATCTTCAATCTACATCATTATTATGTTTTCGGGGAAGCGCCAAACTAGTAGGAGTCATATAGCGCTTAGAGAATAGAATGGAAAACAATGAGGTTCGGTTCAGTGGAAGGAAAAGACAAATTCAGTTCCTTAGATTGAGAGCCTCTCACCAGCGTGAATCAGAGGTACAGAAGTCATAACCAAGTAAGCCACAGGTACAAAAGTCACAAACATGTAAGCCAGAGGTACAAAAGTCACAAACATGTAAGCCAGAGGTACAGAAGCGACAGCCTCAAGCCAGAAATACAGTAGTGACAACCTCGAAAGCCAGAGATACAAAAGTGATAACTTCGCGAGTCGTAGATAAAAAAAATAATTTAGTGAACTTTTGAAAGCCACGAGAAATATTACTATTTGTGGAGAGGCGCCGAGAGCGACATATTATCTACCTTCAGAGTTTTATGAAGAAAGTTACTTTATTTGCTGAAGAGAGAGAGAGAGAGTGTGTGTACTCACCTAGTTGTGGTTGCAGGGGTCGATTCATAGCTCCTGGCCCCGCCTCTTCACTGGCCGCTCTAAAACACTTTCCCCGCGCCATGAACTTTATCACCCCTCTTCTTAAAGCTATGTATGGAGCCTGCCTCCACTACATCGCTTCCTAAACTATTCCACTTCCCGACCACTCTGTAACTGAAGAAATACTTCCTAACATCCCTGTGATTCATCTGAGTCTTCAACTTCCAACTGTGTCCCCTTGTTGCTGTGTCCCATCTCTGGAACATTCTGTCTCTGTCCACCTTGTCAATTCATCTCAGTATTTTATATGTCGTTATCATGTTCCCCCTATCTCTCCTGTCCTCCAGTGTTGCCAGGTCGATTTCCCTTAACCTCTCCTCTTAGGACATACCCCTTAGCACCGGGACTAGTCTTGTTGCAAACCTTTGCATTTTCTCTAGTTTCTTTACGTGCTTGGCTAGGTGTGGGTTCCAAACAGGTGCTGATCCATTGCAGTGCCTTCCCTTTATACCTGACTGGTCCTCCAGCTAAAGCATTAATCTCTTGTGTGGAACTGTGTCAAAAGCCTTCTTACAGTCCAAGAAAACGTAATCTACCCACCCTCTCTCTCTCTCTCTCTCTCTCTCTCTCTCTCTCTCTTGTTTTACTGTTGTCACCCTGTCATAGAACTCCAGTAGGTTTGTGGCACAGGATTTCAGGTCCCTGAAGCCGTGCTGGTTGTCGTTGATAAGCTCATTTCTTTCTAGCAGCTCCACCACTCTTCCTGGCACACATAGCGCAGCTGCTCCTCTCTCAAGACCCATGGAGAGCTATTATCCAGCCCCATCGCCTTTGAGGTATCTAGCTAGGTTAGCAGCCTCTTCATTTCTTCGGTTGTATGTATTGTTTCTAACACTTCATGGTGAACCCCACCTCTCCTCCTTTCAAGAGTCCCTTCTGTCTCCTTTGTGAACACTTCTTTGAATCTCATGTTGAGCTCCTCACATACTTCTCGGTCGTTCCTTGTGATCTCTTCTTGTGATCTGTTGTTTTCTTCCTGATGTGGCTGTACAACAGCTTCGGGTCAGATTTGGCTTTTGCTGCTATGTCATTTTCGCATTGTCATTGGGCCTCCCTTCTTACCTGTGCATATTCATTTCTAGCTCTATGACAGCTCTCCTTATTCTCCTGCATCCTATGCCTTATATACTTCTTCCATTCTCTAGCACACTTAATTTTGCCTCTCTACACCTTTGGGTGAACCAAAGGCTCATTCTGGCTTTCTCGTTATTTCTGTTAACCTTAGGTACAAACCTTTACTCAGCTTCCTTGCATAATGCGGTCACATATTTCATCACTTCATTTATTGACTTCTCTGCCAGTTCTCTGTCCCACTGAACCCCGTGCAGGAATTTCTTCATGCCTATGTAGTCCTCTCTCTTGTAGTTTGGCTTCATTCGTCCTGTTCTTCCTGCTTCCTCTTCACTTGTAACTATGAATTCGATGCTCAGAACCATGTGGTCACTGGCCCTGAGGGGTCTTTCATATGTGATATCTTCAATATCTTCACTACTCAAGGTGAATACTAGGTCCAGTCTTGTGGGTTCATCCTCTGGTAGTGTCCCTTATGCGTTGGTACTTGAGGTTTTCCAGTACCACCTCCATCATCTTAGCCCTCCACGTTTATGGTACCCCATGTGGCTCCAGGTTCTCTCAGTCGATTTCCTTGTGATTAAAGTCACCCATAATCAGCAGCTTTGCCCTGCTCGCATGAGCCCTTCTAGCCACTTCAGCAAGTGTGTCAACCATCGTTCTATTACTCTCATCATACTCTTGTTTTGGCCTCATGCTTATCTATGGTGGGTTATACATCACTGCAATTATCATCTTGGGACCTCTAGACTGAAGTATTCCTATTACATAGTCTCTGCTTCTCCTCTGTCTCCTCTCTCCAGCTCATCAAACTCCACCTCATCTGTTCCCTCCGTCTTTCCTCAAGATTTGATATCCCATTTGAAACATGGCATCTTGTATCATGCCTGTGAGCTTGGTTTATGTGAGAACTATGATGTCTGGTAATGCTTCTTTGACTCTTTCGTGCCACTCCTCCCACTTATTCGTTATTTCATAAGAACATAAGAACATAAGAACATAAGAAAGGAGGAACACTGCAGCAGGCCTGTTGGCCCATACTAGGCAGGTCCTTCACAATCCGTCCCACTAACAGAATATTTGCTCAACCCAATTTTCAATGCTACCCAAGAAATAAGCTTTGACAATTCTACCCACTCATGCGCGAGTCCCACTCAAATCCAACCCTCTCACTCATGAATTTATCCAACCTAAATTTGAAACTACCCAAGGTCCTAGCTTCAATAACCCTACTAGGCAGACTGTTCCACTCATCAACTACCCTATTTCCAAACCAATACTTTCCTATATCCTTTCTAAATCTAAACTTATCTAACTTGAATCCATTATTGCGGGTTCTCTCTTGGAGAGATATCCTCAAGACCTTATTTATATCCCCTTTGTTTATACTCCATTTTCCACTTGTATACCTCGATCATGTCTCCACTCATTCTACGTCTTACAAGTGAATGTAATTTTAGGGTCTTCAATCTTTCTTCGTAAGGAAGATTTCTAATGCTATGTATTAATTTAGTCATTCTACGCTGAATGTTTTCTAACGAATTTATGTCCATTCTGTAATATGGAGACCAGAACTGAGCTGCGTAATCTAGGTGAGGCCTTACTAATGATGTATAAAGCTGTAATATAACCTCTTGACTTCTGTTGCTAACACTTCTTGATATAAATCCCAGTAATCTATTTGCCTTATTACGTACGCTTAGGCATTGCTGTCTTGGTTTAAGGTTGCTGCTTACCATCACCCCCAAGTCTTTCTCGCAATCTGTATGGCTAAGTTCTACGTTATTTAACTTATAAGTGCTTGGGTTATGGACACTCCCGAGCTTCAGAACCTTGCATTTATCTACATTGAACTTCATCTGCCACTTTTCTGACCACGAATTAAGTTTGTCTAAATCTTCCTGAAGTTCTATGACATCTATGTTTGAATCAATTATTCTACCTATCTTCGTGTCGTCGGCGAATTTGCTCATATCACTAGTAATTCCCTCATCAAGGTCATTGATATATATTATAAATAACAATGATCCTAAGACTGATCCCTGTGGAACACCACTTGTTACAAGTCCCCATTCGGATTTAACCCCATTTATGCACACTCTCTGCTTCCTATTGGTGAGCCATGACTCGATCCATGACAGCACTTTTCCCCCAATGCCATGAGCTGCCACTTTCTTTAACAGTCTCTGGTGCGATACTCTATCAAAAGCTTTACTAAAGTCTAAATAAACAATATCGAATTCTTTATCGTGATCAACAGCCTCAAAAGCTTTACTGAAGAAGGTTAATAAATTAGATAGGCAGGAACGCCCTCGTGAATCCATGCTGGGTATCATTAATCAAATTATGGTTATCTAGATGGCTTCTAATAATATCAGCTATAATTGACTCTAGTAATTTGCCTACAATTGAGGTCAGGCTTATTGGGCGGTAGTTTGACGGTAGTGACTTGTCCCCTGCTTTAAAAATAGGAATTACATTAGCCATCTTCCACATATCAGACACTACACCTGTTTGAAGAGATAAATTAAAAATGTTAGATATTGGTTCACAGAGTTCCATTTGCATTCCTTAAGAACCCTTGCAAAAAGCTCATCAGGACCCGGCGATTTATTTTGTTTCAGTCGGTCCAGCTGTTTCATAATCATTTCGCTAGTGACTGTGATATTACATAATTTATCTTCTTCTGGGCCTCTGTAAAATTAATTACTGGGATATTATTAATGTCTTCCTGTGTGAAAACCGAGAGAAAATAATTATTAAAAATAGAGCACATATCATTCTCCTTGTCAGTAAGATGCCCAAAGTTATTTTTAAGGGGACCTATCTTATCCCTAACTTTTGTTCTATAAACCTGGAAAAACTTTTGGGTTAGTTTTTGAATCCTAGCAACTTTAATTTCATAGTCCCGTTTAGCTTTTCTTATTCCCTTTTAACGTCCCTCTTAATGTCAGTATACTGATTTATAAGATGACCCTCACCTCTTTTTATGCGCCTATAAATTCCTTTCTTCTGCCCTAAAAGATATTTGAGCCTATTATTCATCCATTTTGGGTCATTTCTACTTGATCTAATTTCTTTATACGGGATAAATGTTCTTTGGGCAGCCTGTATAGTGTTAAGAAAACTGTCATATTGATACCTCTCTTCTTCACCCCAGTCCACAGTTGATAAGTGTTCTCTAAGTCCATTATAATCTGCTAAGCGAAAATCTGGGACCATTACTGAATTATCCCTACTATCATACATCCATTCAATGCTAAAGGTAATTGACTTGTGGTCGCTTGAGCCGAGTTCCTCTGTAATTTCTAAATTATTAACAAGGGTTTCCTTGCTTGCCAGAACCAAGTCAAGTAGGTTATTTCCCTTGTAGGTTCTGTTACAAACTGCTTCAAAAAGCAATCCTGAACTACTTCTAAAAAGTCGTTAGATTCTAAATTCCTGTCATGAAATTCCAATCAATCTGACTAAAGTTAAAGTCCCCTAGAATTACTACGTTATCGTGTCTTGTGGCCTTAACAATTTCCTCCCAAAGTAGTCTCCTTGTTCCCTATCTAAGTTTGGAGGACGGTAAATCACGCCTAAAATCAATTTTTCACACCCTCTGAAAATTCTATCCAGACAGACTCTGTATGTGTTAATTCAGACTTTATACCCGTTTTATGCAACAATTTAAATGATCACGGACATAGAGTGCCACCCCACCCCCTTTCCCGATACTTCTGTCTACTTGGAACAATTTAAAACCCTGAATGTGACATTCGGCAGGCAAGTCCCGATTTTTCATATTAAACCATGTCTCAGTTATTGCAAAAACATCAATATTACCCGTACTTGCAACTAATCTCAACTCGTCCATCTTATTCCTAGCACTACGACTATTGGTGTAATATATATTTAAAGACCCTCCTTTCTCTTTACCCTTCCTGCTCATCTCTGTTTTTCCACTATACCTATTACTGTCCTTGTCATCTAGTGTCACTAGCTTTCCACTATCCACCTTATTCTGCCTATTACTACTTCTCCTACAACTTATAATATTACTACACTGGGACTTCTCTGTTTTCCCCCAAAAACCCATACCACTAACTATTTCTAGTTTAAAGCCCTAACAGCTCCCTCCACTGCAGTTGCCAGTGCCCCCACCCCAGACCTGGATAAGTGAACCCCATCCCTGGCATACATGTCATTTCTGCCATAGAAGAGGTCCCAGTTGTCAATGAATGTTACTGAATTTTCCTTACAGTATTTGTCCAGCCAGCAATTGACACCAATTGCCCTGGACAGCCATTCATTTCCAACTCCTCTTCTTGGCAAAATACCACATATGACAGGGTTCCCACCCTTCTTCCTAATTATGTCTATTGCTGACCTAAACCTGCTAGTCAGGTCCTCACTCCTACGTCTGCCAACATCGTTGCCTCCAGCACTGAGACAGATAATAGGATTGCTCCCATTACCTCTCATGATGTCGTCCAGACGGCTAACAATATCCTCCATCCCAGCCCCAGGAAAGCAAACCCTCTGTCTCCTACTCCTATCAATCAAACAGAAAGTCCTATCCATGTACCTAACCTGACTGTCCCCAACAACAACAATGTTTTTACCTTCCTTTGTGTCTTTCGTCGTGACGCTCCCAGAAGTCGACTCACATTCATCGGGTAGCACGGAGAATGGGTTCGATGTTTCCACAACATTCTCCTGGGTCTTCGTTGTTTCTACCTCTCCACCCGTCCTCTTGAGCCTTAACTTTGTCCCATGCGTTTTAGCCACTGTCCAGGTTCCTTTCCTGGCTTGAGGATTCTCAACAGGAGAATTACTACGAATCCTCTTGTTTTCCTCAGTCAGTCGCTGTATCTCAAGCTTAGCTACCCTCAGTTCTTCCTTCAGCTGCTGGTAGAGTAGCTCAAGAGAGGACATCTTCTTCAGATTGACAGAGAGCACACAAGACACGTCTTCACTGAGTTAAGTCAGGTCCACCACTCTTATATATATATATTATATATATATATTATATATATATATATATATATATATATATATATATATATATATATATATAATATATATATATATATATATATATATATATATATGCAAAAAGATCACAGTAAACAGGTGATATCAAAATATGCAAGAAAACCACTATGAAAAAATAGAAGAATTCCAAGCGCTTTCGTGACTACTCACATTTCATCGTTGTTGGTGTACCATACCTTCAGTTTCCTCTCCAACACTGTGTTCTGGGGGTCTGTGTAGGTGGGGAACCTGGCAGTGTGCCCTGGGATTCTACAGCATAGTGTGGGGTGGAGGTTGTAGGTGTGGATTGTGGTTCGTGTTGGAATAGTGTGTTTGGTTATGGGGTTCTGTATGTGGTTGTGTGAGTGCTTGCACTTGTTGCTTTGTCCTGCTCTGGTTGTCCTCTGCTGACTCTGTCCTTGTTTCTCTTCCTAGCCCCCTTCGTTTCTGTGCCCTTTCCCTTACCTGCTGTTGTTCTGTTCTTGTTCTGACTCGGTCTAGGAACACCCTCTTGTATGTTGACGATTCCTTCAGTTCTGGTTTCTTTTGCAGGATCCTGTTCCCCACCGTTTCTGTCTTGAAAATCAGTTTGACAGGCCGATTTCTTCCCTTCAAGTACCCCTCCTATTCTCCTATTTCTTTGATGATGTTTTTAATCTCCTGTTTTTCTTCATGCCATCTTTCACCGTGTGTCCTCCCCTCACTCTCCTGAAGCCCATGAATAAACACTGATTTTTCCCACTCCTCCTCCCATTGCCTTTCCCTCTGTTTCTGTATCCCATTTGTTCATGGCCATTGTCTTCCTTATTTTTTTCTTGTAACTCTTTGTGGCATGGTCGTGCCTCTGCATTGG
Source organism: Cherax destructor (assembly GCA_009830355.1). NCBI lineage: Eukaryota > Metazoa > Arthropoda > Malacostraca > Decapoda > Parastacidae > Cherax > Cherax destructor. The sequence continues at coordinate 2,168 of WNWK01000178.1, read as the reverse complement.
ACCTATCCCCCTCTCCACCTACACCCACCTCCCTTACTGCTATCCCTGCTCCCAACAGATCTCCCGCTTCATTCCTCAGCCCTGCTTGATGGACTGATATTGCCTTAGTGTAAGTTAAGTCTCCTTTCTGTTGGGCTCCTCGTTCAGTAGGGGTGTACCTGCTTCAGATGCTATGTCTTCTCTGGGCAATAGTCCTGTAATACACTTCAGTCTATTTACCTCATATTCCTGGTTTCTGTGGCTTTGGCTCGTGACTCCCATTTCTTCTTCTCTGCCTCCATTTTCGCAGAAAGCTCACCTAGTTTGCTCTCCCACACTTGTTCCATCCTTTTACGTTGCTCTTCCATCAATTTTTCCTTACCAGGACCATCTTGCTCTGATCCCCTGAGCCTTCAACTTTCCCTCTGAGCCACCATTTTTTTGGGGTAGGTGTTGTAATGTGTATATGCTGTTTGTGTGTGTGCTGTTTGTGTGAGTGTGCGTGTATGTATGTGTGTGTGCTGTTTGTGTGTGCGTGTGTGTGTACTCACCTAATTGTGGTTGCAGGGGTGTGTGTGTGTGTATGTGTGTGTGTGTGTGTTTGGGTCATGGGACGAGGTGCTTACCTACTGTGAGGTCATTGTGTGCTCGTCGTTGTGAACAACAATACCTGTCATGTTTATAGGAAGTAACGAGCTCAACTCATTCTCTCTTATACCGGCCGCGTCCAGATAAAACACAAGTTTATGCATCGTATTTATCGAAAATTGGTTCGCCGGCTACCTTATTATTGCTAATTTTAGTTAATCATGCACTGGCCCATAAATATATTAACGAAGAAATTTCCAAATATCTGCTTTAGTTTGATGAAAGTGTATTTGACGGATGTTATACATTAACACGTTAGCCAGGTTGTATGTTCATATGTTGAACATACAACCTGGTAAGGTAGCCGGCGACTAAAGTATGTACAAGACATTTATACAAAGGTAGACATTAATCAGCAGATGCCAGAGCTCAAACACAGCTATAATACATTTATATACATTTAGCTCTTTTTTTTTTATTCAGACCATATGGCTATTTTTTTACTACCTCGCACAGTCAGCGTTAGTTATGCCAAACTGTTCTCTTACGTCTATGTACAATCAACTTATGGGCGGATCACGTCACAACTGCTACTTCTGTTTCCAGAGTTTTATTCACCTTATGACATAACCAAGGTCTTCCACTCTATCCCTAGACGAGTGTTTGTATACAACTATCACTTCAGACTAATATATAACACCAACCACTCGAGATACCTGATCAAAATATCACTTAGGAAAATGAGTAATAATAAAATAAACATGGAATACAGTAACTAAACTCTCTACTTCGATATTTACTGAAAAATATAGCAATATATATATACTTTAATGACTATTAAACTATAAACTATTATTCAGGAATACAACTGAGGGAGATTAATTTTAATACTTAGGGAGAGTGGCTAACAATGAAATAAGGAAAATGGGTACTAGGCACACTTGAATATTACTCACAGAAGAGAGTTCAGCCTTCACTAAAAGGTCACAATTCCAGCTATACAGGGATATATAGACCTGACCTTCCAGCATGGCTGTAATCCTACAAGTCCTTCCATAAAGCCTCCAGCTTTGTTTCCAACACAGGCTCCTTCACCATGCCTTCTCTTAGCTGCTTCTCCTCAGCTTATAAAGGCCACCATACCCCCCATAACGTCTGGCTGGTAAGGTCAGCTTCCATGGAAAAAAACTTCAAGTGGTTTCAGTGTTCATAGCAGCTGGAATCTCAAGACAGACCTAAAGTGTGAGGGTAAGCACTCTACGTACTACTGTCATAAACACGATATTTCCTTTCTCTCCTTTGTTAAATATTTGATAAATAAGACAATCTGAGATATCATTAAGTTCTCAGACTATTTTATTCTAACCCTTAAATCTATCACAAAATTACATCACAAAAGAATACAAACTCAGCAACTCATAAAAGAATAATAATTATTCAACAAAAGACTTTTTCTCTTCCTATTTCTTTTAAATAAATGATTTACTAGAAGGAATAAAAAGTAACATGAATGTTTACAGATGATGCAAAATGCTCAAGTAGAATTAATTATAAAAATTACTGAATCTATACAAGAGGTTCTTGATAAATTACCGTATTTT